>JAWWLR010000128.1:36592132-36613899 GCA_035041075.1 Acraspis erinacei | reverse complement strand
AAAAAGTTGAATTTGTTTATCTAAAAAAAATGAATTTTTAAACAAATATCTTAATTTGCTACCAAAAAAGACTTATTTTCAATAAAATTTACGAATCCTCAACCAAAAAATTAAAATTTCAACTAAAAAAGATGCATTTTTAAACCAAAAGATTAATTTGCTACCAAAAAAGACACTTTTTTTTAGTCAAATTCTAGAGTTCTCAACCAAAAGTAGAATTTTCAATAAAATTCAATAATTCTCGGCCAAAAAAATTAGTTTTCAACTTAAAAAGATGAATTTTTGAACAAAAAAATTAACTTACTACCACAAAAGTTTTTTTTATTTGTATAACTTTGAAAGAATATTTATGAATATTATAATTATAAACATTTTAATGAATAAAAATAAATAAAAAAATTGTCGGCGGCGAGAATGTATTTGGGTGGCAAATAATTTTTAAATTTCCCGCGTGAAGGTAGGCGGGAAATTTAAAATTGATTTCGAGACCCATTTCATTATAAATGAAAAATTAATGAAATTGGGCTACATTTTTCTGGAGAAGTATGACCTGCGTATCAATCTTAATATGCATATTTTTATTGATTTAATTTTTCTAATTATAGCAAATTAGGTCAGCTGTGAATATAATAAAAAATGAGGAAATTCTTCTCCAAATGATCAATAAAAAAATAAATTTAATGAAATATTCCTGAAATAAAATTAATCTTTAATTTGAAAGCAGGGTAGGAAATATTACTGCATAGTGAGATTGAGATATTTCACACTCCAATGCTTTCAAGTCGTAAGGATAAGAATTCGATTGATTAATAAATAGAACTATGTATAGTGGTTAGCCTTGGCCTGCGCAATGAATGTAGAAATTGTCACGAAAGCTCGAATGTTGACAATCCAGTTTTATAGATCAAAATTTTATCTTGAAATGATTTGAATAAATTCAATAATTAAATAAATTAAAAAATTGTATTAAAAATTTGGAGCGATAAAAGAATCCCGAAAAATAAAATTCCCGATTGGAAAATTCTCAAATAATAAAATTGCTGAATAATAAAATTCTCAAATTGGAAAATTAAGAAGATTTTTAAGTCGTCTTGAATAATAAAAATCCTGAACAGTTTATAATATTACCGAATTAAAAAATTCCCGAATTTAAACAGTTAACATGTTTTTTATTATTTATTTATTAAAAGTACAATAATTAAATATTTTTATAGCAAATTATTTTTAATCTTAAAAGCTTCTAAAATTATTGTGTAAATTTGAAATAACAAAGACTGGAGAAAATACATTTCTGGATGGAAATTTATATCAATTATTTTTATCCTAAATTCAAAGAATAATTTTAGAAACTTTAAACATTAATTTATTTTTTGATGGAAATATTTGATTATGGTATTTGTAATAAATAAATAATATTTATTAACATTTTTTTGGAATTGTTTAAATTTGGCAATTTTTTGGTTCGGATATTTTATAATTCGGCAATTTTTTCTCGGAAATTTTATCATTCGGGAATTTTCAGATTCGGCAATGAAAAATAAAAATACCGAATTGCAAAATTCCCGAATAATAAAATTGCCGAAAAATTAAATTCCCGACACTGTAAAATTCCCGAATAATAAAATGATCGAAAAATCAAATTTCCGACACTGTAAAATTCCCGAAATGGAAAATTCCCTAATAATAAAATGCTGAAAAATAAGGGACTGAAAAATCCCGAAAAATAAATTTCACGACACTCTAAAATTCCCAAATAATAAAATTCGCGAATAATAAAATCACCGAATGATAGAATTCATCACAACTTACAATATTACCGAATTAGAAAATTCCCGAATAATAAAATTGCCGGCAGTTAATAATATTACCGAATTGGAAAATTCCCGGATATTAAAATTCCCGGCAGAAAATAGTCGAATTATAAAATATCCGAATTGGAAAATTCCCGAATTGAAACAATTGCAACTTTTTTATAAATATGTTTGATTACATATACAATAATTAAATTTTATCCTTAAAATTATTTTTAATTTTTTAAATTTCGAAAATTGTTGTTTGAATTTAAAATAACAATCTTTTTAAAATTAAAAAAAATATTGTTATTTTAAATTCAAACAATAATTTTTGACATTTTAAAAAATTAAAAATTAAAAAAAAAATCATTATTGTTTTTGTAATCAAACAAACATATTTATAAAAAAAGTTTAATTCTTTAAATTTGGGAATTTTCCAATTCGATAATATTATAAACTGTCGTGAATTTTATTATTCGGTAATTTGCTAATTCGGTAATTTTATAATTCGGAAATTTTATTATTCGAAATTTTTATTATTCGGGAATTTTCCAATTCGGTATTTTTTATTTTGGGTAATTTTATTATTCGCGAATTTTATTATTCAGGAATTTTTCAGTGCCGGGAATTTTATTTTTCGGGATTTTTTAGTCGTCCCAAATTCCCACCAGTTAATAATATTACCGAATTGGAAAATTCCCGACAGAAAATTTAAACAATTACAATTTTTTATAAATAAAAATCGAGAATTTTCCAATTCGGTAATATTATAAACTGTCAGGAATTTTATTATTCGGGAATTTTCAAATTTGGTAAAAAATAATTTAAAAATTCCCGAATTATAAAATACCCGAATTGGAAAATTCCTGAATAATAAAATTCCCGAAAGTTTATAATATTACCGAATTTGAAAATTCCCGAATTAAAAAAATTACAATTTTTTATGAATATGTTTTATTTATTACAAATACGATAATAAAAACTTTATTGAAAAAATTTATTTTTAATGTTTAAAATTTCAAAAATTATTTGTTTGAATTAAAAATAAGTATAATTTTAAATAAAATATTTCCGGGTGACGTATTTTTATAATGTGCATAGTATTTGAAACAATACAAAAAGCGTTCAGAAAAAGCACATTAAAAATGCATCACCCAGAAATATTTTATTTAAAAGTATTGTTATTTTTAATTCAAACAAAAATTTTCGAAATTTTAAACATTAAAAAATTTTTTTTAAATGAAATTTGATAATTGTATTTGTAATCAATAAAACATATTTATTAAAATTACCAAAAATCTAATTTTAAATATATATAATATATATAGATTTAAAATTAGTATTTTGTGATTGCTTTTTGTATTTTTTAAAATACTATGCATATTAAAAAATGCGTCAACCAGAAATACTTCATTCAAAATTATTGTTATTTTAAATTAAAACAATAGTTTTTGAAATTTTAAACATTAAAAATAATTCAATAAAATAAAATGATTCGGGAATTTATAAGTCGAGAATTTTATTATACGGGAATTTTCCAATTCGGTATTTTTATTTTTCGGGAATTTTACAGTGTTGTGAATTTTATTTTTTGGAATTTTTCAGTCCCAATTTTAGAATGACGGGAATTTTCAGTCCCTAAATTTTTTTAATCCAACTTTATTTTCAATTATATCAATTTTGAATTTAAAAACTAATTTATTCTTGGAACAAAAATTGATATTAAAAAAGTTTTTGATGGCTTTGAGAATATTTCATTCAATTTATAGAATATTGAACTACCTTTGAAGGTCTTATTGATCGACCTTAACCTTAAAGTTCGGAGGATAACAAATTATAATTAGCACCAGTGCGTAAAATTCCCCGCACTAAACAATTCTCAAATTCAGCACTGCCAAGTAGACTCGTAAAATTTCCGAACAAAGTTATTCATAAATCAAATACATGACAAGGCGAAAAAAACAAAAATTCTTTGCATTAGGAAGTATATTTGCTATTTAAATTTACTTCAAAATTAATTATGATTCATCTAATGATACTATAGCAAATGTTTTAATAAATAAAAATTCAGTTATATTACTTTTTTTTGGTAATAAAATACTCGTAAAAAATTAATGTGTCTACATAGAAGATGGACAAAATTAAAGATAAAATTAAAGATGAAAGCAATACACTTAACTGTTTACCAACCAAAGGTTGTTTTTCATCTCATTTCGGATATTTTCTCAAGGTGTTTAATTTACAAATTAGAACGTTTTGCGAGTTGGGTAAAAAAAATTGGGCTAAATAAAATTCTTGATTAAATCCAAGATAAATCCAAAATTAGCCGAAGGCTGGCTGCACTACTTGGCAACGATATTTAATTGGCAATTTATCGTCAGTTAACTAAAGATCTTTTTCGTCGACTTTGCAATAAAAAAGTTACTTTTATTTTTAAATAAAAAGGTTTTAGACCAAGTGCCAAAAACTTTTTCCAAATTTTAGTTTTAAATATGTATTTTTTATTTGTAATAATATATTTTTATAATTAATAAATATATTTAACTTATCCTTCTTTATTGCTGTGAGGGATTTATTCTTTCAAAATCTGTAGGAAAATTGAAAATAAAATATTTAAAGATTACAAAATGGTGGTCATTTTTCTGAAAATTTTCATTATTTTTGAAAAATATTTTACCACTATTAGATATTACGCAAAAAAGTTTGTTTGGATTTCGAGAGACTGAAAGAAAAACCAGTAATTTTTCGAAAAAATTTCGTTTATTCCGAAAACAATTTTTACGTGTGAACTTTTTCTGTCGCTCGTATTTTTTAGAAGAAAATGGGAAGTTTCGATTTTCAGACAAATCGCCGCCGTTTTGGTGATTGATTATGTTTCCAAAATTTCTTACGGATTTCGAAAAAATGTGAAATTCCTCATCAGATTAAAAGAAGACAAATTAAATATTTTAATTCGTTGAAGAAATAAAGTATCTAAAGAAATAATGAATTTAATCATTTATTATTAAATTACTTAAAATAAAAATTCTATTTTTTCGGAATTTTATAATTCAAGATTATTATTATTTATTTTTATTTATTTATTATTAAAAGAGTTTATTCAAATAAAAATGTTGAAAAAATTTTTTGTACCCGACCTTAAAAAAATTTCTAATGTCAAAAACAACCTTCAAAGATTAAGCTTAAAATTTCTAAACAAAATTTGTCATTAAAAAAATATAATCGTCGAATTCGAATATTTTTAAATTAAATTCCACATTAATTTTCCCAAATTAATTTTATTAATTGTAAAATAATTAAATAAATAAAATAATAAATTCAAATCATAAATTCAAATAAATAAATAATTTAAAAAAATAATGCACAATGTGATTCCAAAATATTTGAATACAAAGAGTTACATTTTTAAATTAAAAATTACACTTTTTTTGGTGGAAATTTTAAGTTATTTCAAGCATTTTTTTAATTATTGCATTTTTAAATATTTTTTTAAACTAATTAAGATATTTAAATTTTATTTGTTGATTCAGGTGATGCATTTTACATTCTTTTAAAGTCAATAAATTTTTAATAAATAATTTGAAATTTTGTGCCTCTGCAGGTTTTTAATTTAAAATTAAAGTAGTAGTAATTCAAGTATTCAACCAAATACATAAATTTATAATTAAATAAATACATTTTTAACTGAAAAATATCGATTTACAACCAAAAATTAAAAAGTTGAATTTTTAGATTAAAAAAATAAATTTCGATCCAAAAAAAGAAAGAAAATTTCAAAAAAGATAAATCTTCTGCAAAAGAAATCATTTTTCTACCAAATAGTTGAATTTTCAACAACAATAAAATAATAATTGGAACCAAATAATTGCATTTGAAACAAAATAGTTTAACTTTCAACCAAAAGAGACGATTTTTAAACTAAAAACTCAAATTTTAACTCATTAATTTTCGACCCCAAAAAAATGAATATTTTATGCCAAAAAAATTAATTTTCTGCCAAGAAAAAAATATAAATTTTAACTAAATACATGAACTTTTAACCAAATAGTTGAATTTTTAATTTAAAATAATAAATTTACAAAAAAATGAAGTAGTTAAATTTTCATTTAAACACTCATTTTTAATTAAAAAAGAAACAAATTTTCAATCACAGACGAATCTTAAACGAAAAAAAAACCAGATGGCTGAATTTTCAAACAAGGAAAATTTAATTTTTAATAAAAAGCAGTTGAATTCAACTAAAAAATAACGAATTTTTAACAAACCGTTAAATCTTTAACTTAAAGAGATTAATTTTTCCAGTCAAAAAGGTGATTTTTTTACCAAACAGTATAAGAATTTCCAACCTAAAAATATGAATTTTAAATTAAAAATTTAATTTTTTAATAATTTAGTTAAATTTTAAACTAGAGATGAATGTTTACAAAAAAAAACTTTGCAAAGCAGTTCAATTTTTAACTAATAAGTAGTTGAATTTTCAATTAAAAAAGATGACTGAAAAAATAGTCGAATGTTTAACAAACTACATAGTTAAATTTTGAACTGCAAAAGATGAATTTTTAACTAAAAAAAAATAATTTTCACTAACAAAAATTTGTCAGTTTAGAAAGAACAAAATTTTAACTTTCTTTTTTAAATTTTAAAGTAAAAAAAGCGAATTATCTACAAAGAAGTATTTTTAAATAACAAAGATGCCCTTAAAAATTTTCATTTTCAACAAAATAATGATTTATTCGTTTTATTTTCATCAAAATTTAGAATTGTATTCAATATTTTCTTAGTAGATATTTTTGCAATATCAAATATTAAAAATATTACGAATATTTAAATGAATAATTTGAATCCAGACAACTTTTATATGAAAAATTAATTATTTTTTATTGGTTGAAAAAATAGTTGGCACCCGGTCTAAAAAGTTTTCTATTTCTTCAGTGCACCGTTTGGACTAAATTTGATATTTCTACAAAAAAGTATATTTTTTAATTTAAAAAATAAGATTATTTTCTATTAAAATCACCAAAACATTAATTTTTAATTCCAAATATTTTTTACTGCACTTTTCTATTTAAATTTTGATTTTAAACCTTGAGAGATAAAAATTTTCAAATTTTTGATTCCAAATTTGACGGTTTCTAATTTTGGATTTAAAATTAAAGAGAATGTACTGATTTTTGGTAAGAATGTACAATTCCTCACCAGAATAAATAAATAAAAGTTGATTAACTTAATTAATTAATTTAATTTGGATTTCAAAATCAGAATTCCTCGAATTTGGAATAAAAAATTTGAAATTTTGTGTTTGGTCGAAATTCAGTCAGATTTGTGATGTTCTGTATTGTCATACTTTCGATAATATACTCGTTTCGAGTAGGATAATAATTGCATTGCTCGATCAAGTTATGTAATCGATTACGGGAGTTTCGTAATTGGCGGACAAACCTCTTTTTCAAGTCGATTCCTGCAACTTCAAGAAAAGTCTCTCGTTATTTCTATTTTTAAATTTATCTAAAATATTGCATTTAGTTCTCGTTGAGAAAGTAAATTTTCAAAAATAAATTCTTTCTGTTTCTTAATCATCCTCTAAATAAGTAAATGAATTAATTTAATATGACTGGGTTTAATGTGACACATCTTGACGAAAGTATATTTTAATAATCTTATTTTTTTTTATTTATTTTTTTTTATTTACGGGTGAATTTTTGTATCGATTTAGCAACTCAATGGCTAAAAAGCAAATTCTCACTTTTTTTAAATTGAAAATTTGATTTTTTATTATTCATTTACGAATAGAACTTTTCAGGGTTTAATTCAGAACCGATTTATCACGAAAATATTTTATAAATAAATAATAATAATAAAATAATTGCATGCATGATTTAATTATTAAAAAAATTAAACTACAGGAACGCGTGAAACATCATAAAAAAATCCCGATTTAAGGGACGATTGAAAATCCCTAAAAATAAAATCCCTGACACTCTAAATCCCCTAAATTGGAAAATTTCTGAACAATAAAATTCCGGAATATAATAATATTGCGGAATTGAAGAATTCCACATAATGAAACTCATGATTGTAATATTACCAATTATGAAAATTTCCGACAGAAAATTGCCGATTTATAAAATATCCAAGTTAGTAACTTCCCGAATTAAATCAATTGAATTTTGTTCATAAATATTGTTTTTTTTTATATTTAGAATACAACAATCCAGTGTTTTATATAAAAAAGATTTATAATGTTTAAAGTTTTGAAAATTATTGTTTGAATTTAAAATAACAATAATTGAAAAAATTTCATCCAGAAATATATAATTTTTCAATTATTATTGTTATTTTAAATTCAAGCAAAAATTTTAGAATTTTTAACTTCATAGCTTATTAGGGAATTTTATAATTTAGGATTTTCTTTATTCGGGAATTTTACAATTCACGAATTTTGTTATTCGGGAATTTTATTATCCGAAAATTTTATTATTCAGGAATTCTGTAATTTAGAAGCTTCATTATTAGCGATAAACATTCGGGAATTTAAAAATTCAGAAGTCTTATTATTCGGGAATTTTATAATTCAGGATTTTTATAATACGGAAATTTTATTATAAAGAAATTATGTTTTATTTTTTTTATATTTTTTATTCGGGATTAACATTTGGAATTTTATATTCAGGAATTTCAAAATCCCGGAATTTTATTATTTGAGAATTTTATAATTCAAGATTTTTATTAATCGGGAGTTTTATTATTCGGGAATTTTATAATTCAGGAGTTTTATTATTAGGGAATTTTATAAATTAGGAATTTTTTGATTCGGGAATTTTATAATTAGGGATTTTGTTATTCGAACATTTCATTATCGGGAATTTTGTTATTCGGGAGTTTTATTATCCGCAACTTTTATTATTTAGGAATTTTGTTATTCAGGAATTTCATTATCGGGAATTTTATTATTCGGGCATTTTAGAATTCAGGAATTTTGTTTCTTAGGTGTTTCATTACCCGGAGATATTATTATTCAGGAATTTTATAACTCAGGAGTTTTATTATTCTGGATTAAAATTTGGGAATTTTATATTTTGGAATTTTATTAAACGGTAATTTTATTATCCGGAAATTTTATTATCCAGGAATTTTATAATTCAGGAGCTTCATTATTCGCGATAAATATTCGGGAATTTTATAATTCATGAATTTTGTTTGTCGGGTGTTTTATTATTAGAGAATTTTATCATTCAAACATTTTTTATTCGGGAATTTTAGAATTCAGGATTTTGTTATGCGGGAATTTCATTATCGGAAATTTTATTATTGTGCAATTTTATAATTCAGGAATTTTGTTATTCTGAAGTTTTATGATCCGGAAATA
The DNA here is from genome assembly GCA_035041075.1 of Acraspis erinacei. Taxonomy (NCBI): domain Eukaryota; kingdom Metazoa; phylum Arthropoda; class Insecta; order Hymenoptera; family Cynipidae; genus Acraspis; species Acraspis erinacei. The sequence continues at coordinate 36,604,740 of JAWWLR010000128.1, read as the reverse complement.
TTATTATTCAGGAGTTTTATTATCCAGGAATTTTATAATTTAGGATTTTTATCATACGGGAATTTTATAATTCAGGAATTGTGTTATTCGGGAATGTTATTATTCGGAAATGTTATTATTCAGGCGTTTTACTGGCAGCGATAAACATTCGAGAATTTTATAATTCAGGATTTTTATTATTTGGGAAATTTATAATTCAGGATTTTTATTTTTCGGGAATTTTAGAATTCGGGAATTTTATTATTCGGGAGTTTTATTACCCGGACATTTTATTATTCGGGAATTTGATCATTCAGGAGTTTTCTTATTCGGGATTAACATTCGGGAATTTTATATTCTAGAATTTCATCATTCAGGAGTTTTCTTATTCGGGATTAACATTCGGAAATTTTATATTCTGGAATTTCATCATTCAGGATTTTTATTTTTCTGGAATTTTATAATTCAAGAATTTTTTTAATCGGAAATTTTACTATCGGAAATTTTAGAATTCAGGAATATTAGAATTCAGGAATTTTATTATTCGGGAGTTTTATTATCCGGACAATTTATTATTCGGAAATTTGATCGTTCAGGAGTTTTCTTATTCGGGATTAACATTCGGGAATTTTATATTCTGGAATTTCATAATTCCGAATTTTTATTATTCGGGAATTTTATTATTACGGGATTTTATAATTTAAGATTCTTATTATCCGGACATTTTATTATTCGGAAATTTGATCGTTCAGGAGTTTTCTTATACGGGAGTAACATTCGGGAATTTTATATTCTGGAATTTTATAATTCAGGAATTTTATTATTCAGGATTTTTATAATTCAGGAATTTTTTTATTCGGAAATTTAATTATCGAGAATTTTATTATTCGGCAATTTCATTATCGAGAATTTTAGAATTCAGGAATTTTGTTATTCAGAAGTCTTATTATTTGGGAATTTTATTATTAGGGAATATTATAATTCAGGATTTGTATTATTCGGGAATTTTATAATTCAGGAATTTTTTTATTCGAGAATTTCATTATCAAGAATTTTATTATTCGGGAATTTTAGAATTCAGGAATTTTTTTCTTCGGGAGTTTTATTACCCGGACCTTTTATTTTTCGGGAATCTTATAATTTAGGATTTTTATTATTCGGGAATTTGATAATTCGGGATTTTTGTTATTCCTGAATTTTATTATTCGGAAGTTTTTTATTCGGGAATTTTACAGTTGTCTCGAATTTTAATTTCTCGGGATTTTTCAGTCGTCCGAAATTACCTTTGGTTTTTAATCGAAGTAAATTTTTTTAAAATATTTATTTTTCCAGGAATATGATGGTTCTTCGTGTTCATGGAGATGATTTAATGTTTGGTGGGACCAGCGGAGTAATTACACATTCTCCACGAATCCCCCAAATGAAAATGATGAAGGTCCATATTCCTTTTACTTTCAAACTTCACGAGAGCTTCAAGAGCAATTATACTGGTGAGTAAATGCAAATTTTCACTTTCGGCCTTGTTGATAAGATATGATGAATAACAAAAATAAAGCGAGATAAGGTTGTAGCTACTCGTGCTCAACAAAGTCAATTTCTCTCTGATAAGATGTACCTAAGCATATAAGAATTTTTATCGAAAAACTTTATCTTCTTTAGTATAAAATTCAACTATTTTTGTTGAAAATTTACGCATTTTGTTGAATATTCATCTTTTCTGATAGAATATATTAATCTCCTCGATGAAAATAATAATTTTTTTATTTACAATTTATTCCTTTTTTTAGTAGGATTTTTTTAGTAGAAGATTAATTATTTTGATTTTTGAACATTTGTCTTTTTAGTTAGATCAACTGTTTTTTTTTTATTTTAAATAAAAAAAATGTGTGGTTGAAATATCAACTATTATTATTATTTTTAAATTCACCTTTTTAGGTTAAAATATAATTTTTTAAACTAAAAAGTTAATTTTTTCAAACTGAACATTTAACTATTTGTGTTTAATTAAACGTTTTGAAACTTTAAATTTTTAAAATTAAAGGCCATTTTGTTAACAAAATAAAAATGTTTAAAATACATTTTAATTAAAATTAAAAAATTGTAATCACATTTAAAATTATATAAATTAAATTAATTTTTTTTAATTAAATAAAACTAAAAATTAAATTTTCAATTAAACAAAATTTTTTAGCTTAAACATTGGAATAATTTAAAAACTAATAAATTTTAGAAGTACTCCTAAAATAGGAAAATTTCAAATTTGCCTTTTTTAAGTTTAAATTCTTCAAACTGAGAGAATTTAAGAATTGAAGGTTCTAAAATGTGAACAAGTGGTCGGCAAACTTTTTTCTCACTTTTCAGGTAACAAGGTCGACCCAAGAAATTTGTGTCACCTGCCGGGCTTTGTTCGTCAAGGCTACGTTTTATGAATATGAAAATATGAAAAATATAAAATTTCCGGAAATATAAAAATCCCGAATTGGGAAAATTGCCGAATAATGAAATTTCCGAACAGTTTCTAAATTATTATCGAACTTAAAAACTCCCGAATAATAGAATTCTCGACGGAAAATTTCCGAATATTTTATTATTTGGCATTTTTTAAAATTCGGGATTATTATATTTCGGCAACTTTCTTTTTATAATATTTTGTTTTTTGGGAATTTTATTTTTAGGCACTTTTCAGTTTTCCCGTTTAAAATTCTCTAAAATCATATCCTTATCTTACTTAAGATATGATAAAGATATGATAAAGATATGATAAAGATATGATAATTTTATGATAAAGATAGATAAAAATCAAGATATGATGAAGATATTTTGTTGAAAATTCAACAATTTGATTGAATTTGTTTTTCTTTCTTGGCTAAAACATTTTTTGTTATGACAAATTTAACTGTTTCTTTGAAAATTAATTATTTTGGTTTGAAAATTTATTTTGTTGAAAATTTAATTATGTTATTCAAAATGTTTTCAATTTTGTTGACAATTTGTCTTTATTGGTTAAATTCAACTGTTTTCGATTTTAAATAAAAATATAAAATATTACCTTTTTGTTGAAAATTCATCATTTCAAGTTAACTTTAAACGTTTTTAAATTGGAAATTTAAGTATTCGATTGAAAATTCATATTTTACGATTGGAAATTCAACTATTTTGTAGAAAATTCATTTTTTCAATGGAACCTTTTTTAAAATGAAAATTCATCTATTTCTCTTTTGGTCAAGTTGATCGTTTTAAGTTTAAAAATGAACTTTTTGGTAAAAAAATTATGTAATTTGACCCGAAAATTCAAAATCTGGTAGAAAATTCAATTTAATTTGTCAAAAGTTGAACAACTTTATTGAAAATTAATTTAACAAATTTTAAATTTAATATTTTATTTTTGGCTGCACATGTATAATTTTTAGTAGAAAATGAATGTATTTTGTTAGAAATTCGTCTTTTCTAGGAGAAAATTAATCCTTTTAATTGAAAATGTAATTATTCTATTGAAAAATTATTTTATTACTTAAAAATTCGTCTTTTTGTGGAAAACTAATACTTTTTATTAAAAAAATGTAGCTATCTTGTTAAAAATTTATATATTTTGTGGAAAATTTATCCTTCTTGTAAAAAATCAATATATTTTAATTGAATTTTATTAAAAATTTCTTTTTATTCGTTAAGTTCAACTTTTTAAAATCTTAAATCGAAATATTTTTTGGTTGAAATAACAACTATTTCATTTCTGGTTAAAAATTCATCCTTTTAGTTTTAAATATATTTTATTAACTAATAATTCAACTGTTTGGTTAAAAATCAAATGTTTGTTTGAAAATTCAATCAAATGGAATCAGTCTTTTTTTTATTAAAGATACAACCTTTGTGTTAAAAATTCATTTAGTTTTTTTTTCAATTTAACTGTTTTTGATTAAAAATGTAAATCTTTTCTTGGCTAAAATATCAACAATTAAATTTTTTATTAATGTTTTTTTCTTTCTTCACGAAAAAATTGATTACAAATTTGATTAAAAATTTAATTTTCTTTTGTTCAACATTTATCAGTTTGGTTTGAAAATGAATTTCTTTTTGTAAAATTTTCATCTTATTTAGTTAGAAATGCGACGGTCTGGTTAAAAAATTTTATCTTTCGTTTGGAAATAAACTCTTTTTTTTTTATAAATGTCAATTTTTTCGTAGAAAATTAATATAAAAGTAATCGAAAAGTAATCCTTTTGGTTAAAAATGTAACTATCTTCTGAAAAATGATATAATTGATTAAAAATGCATCGCTTTCGATGAAAAATTAATTTTTTGTTTAACAATACAGCTGTTAGGTTAAAAATTAACCTGTTTTACTTAAGGAACCACTTCTTTTGTTGAAAGTTTGTCTTTTTTTTATTTTCAAACTATTTCGTAAAAAATGTATAATTTAAAAAAAATCATTTTTCGAAAAAGGTTTTTTTTTGGAAAAATTAATCTTATTGGTTGAAAATTCATCTGTTTTTGGAGAAATTTTATCTTTTTTAAAATTAAATATGCTAATTTTTTATTGAAAATTAATCTTTTTTGTTGAGAATTTAACTATTTTATTAAAAAGTCGTTCCTTTTTGTTCAATTAAACTTTTAAACTTTTTAATTTAAACTTTAATTTTTTAAACTTGGTTTTTAGAAAAAGTAGATTTGTTTGAAAATTCATTTCTTTTTCTTGAAGATTAATCATTTTAGTTCAAAATTGATTTCATATATTTTGTTGAAAAATAATATTTTGGGATGGAAAATTTATATTTTTTGTAGAAAATTCAACTTTTTTCGTTAAAATTTCAATTTTTTGTGGTTCTTTAAAACCGTTTTTTGCTTGAATGTCCAACTATTTTGTTTTAAATGCAAGTGTTTGGTTGGAAATTTATCATTCCTAGCTAAAATTTTATCTTTTTGTGTAGTCGGTTAAAAATTATTATTATTTTTTAAACTGAATATTTACCTATTCTATTTTTGGTTGTAAATTGATTTTTTTTGGTTGAATAGTCAACTGTTATCTTGAAAATTCAATTATTTAATTGAAAATGGAATTTTTTGTTAAAAATAATATATATTTTTGGGATGAAAATTCACACATATTGTATTGAAATTCATTTTTTACTTAAAGTTTAGCAAATTGGTAGAAAATTCAACAATTCGGTTGAAAATTCATATTTTTTACATACAAAATTAATCTTTTTGTTTTTACATTCATCTTTTCCATTACAAATTCAACTATTTGGCTAAAAATCTTAATGAATTTCAAGCTTTTTAAATTAAATTTTTGCATTAAAGATTCATTTCGGGTTGAAAATTCGTTTCTTTTTTAGTGAAAAATTAATTTTTTAAACCAAAAATTTAACTATTTGGTTGAAAAATCATCCATTTTGTTGAAAATTTATATTTTAGGTTTTAAAATTGGACCGTTGTGTAGAAGGATTTTCTTTTTGGTTAAAAATTGAATTTTTGTTATTAAAAAATCGTATTTGTTGCTCGAATGTTCAACTATTTAGTTGCAAATGCAACTCTGGTTGAAAATTAATTTTGTTGTTGAAAATTCAATGATTTGTTTGAAATTTTAATCTTTTTTGATTGAAAAGTCAAAACTGTTGTGTTAAAAATTCATTTATTTAATTGAAAATTAACTTTTTTCTTGAAAATTTATATTTTCGGTTTAAAAATTCAATTTTCGGTTTAAAAATTCAATTTTCGGGTGTAAAATAATCGTTTTTTTAACGTTCAAAATTTTTTGAAATGTTTATTCTCTTTCGATTGTCAATTCAACTGTTTTGGTTGAGAATTCACATTTTCAAGCAACAATTTATATTTTTATTGCTTTGTATAAAAAGTAGTTTTTTTGAAAATTCATTTCTGTTTGTTGAAGATTAATAATGTTGGTTCAATTTTTTTTTAATGAAAATTTAATTATTTCACTTTTGATTGACATTTAGTTATTTGGTTAAAAGTATATATTTTGCTGAAAATTCTTATTTTTTGCGTAGAAAGTTAATATTCTTGATTGAAAATTCAAGTATTTTGCTAAAAATCATAGCAAATTTGAAGCCTTTTAAATTTATTTTTTCAGTTAAAGATTCATCTATGGTCGAAAATTCGTTTCTTTTTTGGTTACAATTTAATTTTCTTAGCTGAAAATTTAGCTATTCCATTTTTTGTTGCAAATTGATTTCTTTTAGTTAAAATTTTACCGAATTCGGTAAAACTTCATTTATTTTGCGGAAAATTGATATTTTATGGTTAAAAATTCTCCCCTTTTGTAGGAAATTCGTATTTTTTTGGGGAAAATTAAATTTGTTTGTTACAAAATAGTTTTCTTTTTGTTTGAAAATTTATCTATTTGGTGGAAAATGCAACTGTTTGTTGAAAAAAAAATTTTTTTCGTTGAATATTCATTTCTTTTTGTTGAAGTTTAATCATTTCAAATTAATCTTTTTTTGGTTGAAAATTTAACTATTTGGTTTAAAATTCATGTACTTTTTTAGAAAATTTTTATTTCATAGTTAAAAATTCGGCCGTTTTGTAAAAAATTAATCTTTTTAGGAAAAAATTCCACTTTTGTTACAAAATTGTTTTTTTTTTAAGTTCAACTTTTTGTTGTTGTCAACTATTTATCTAAAATCTGAATGATTTTGAAGCTTTTTAAATTGAATTTTTCAGTTAAAGATTGATCTCTCGTTGAAAATTGTTTTTTTTTAGTTACAAATTAATTTTCTGAACTGAAAATTTAACTATTCTATTTTTTGTTGGAAATTTATCTTTTTTAGTTGAAATTTTAACTATTTGGTTCAAAATTCATGTATTTTGTAGAAAATTTATATTTTATGGTTAAAAATTCGGCCGTTTTGTAGAAAACGCATCTTTTTGGGAAAAAATTAAATTTTTTTGTTACAAAATAGTATTTTTTTGTTTCAAAGTTCAACTATTTGGTGGAAAATGTAAATTAATTGATTTTTAATTAACATTTAATTATTTCACTTTTGATTGAAATTTGTTCTTTGGTTGAAAGTATATATTTTGCTGAAAATTCTTAATTTTTTAGTAGAAAATTAATCTTCTTGGTTGAAAATTCAACTTTTTGCCTAAAAATCTTAACGAATTTAAACCTTTTTAAAATAAAGATTCATCTCTCGTCGAAAATTTGTTTCTTTTTTGGTTAGAAAATAATTTTCTTAACTGGAAATTTCACTATTCCATTTTTGGTTTGCAAATGATCTCTTTTTAGTTAAAAATTTAACTATTTGGTTGAAAATGAACTTTTTTCTTGAAAATTCATATTTTCAGGTTAAGAATTCAATTTTTTGTTTGTAAAATTCGTTTTTTTAACATTCAAATATTTGGTTAAAATGATTTTAAATTAAATTAATAAAAAAATTGATAATTAATAAATAATATAATATTAGTAATGAAGAAAATTAAGTTAAATTGATTTGTTTTTAAATTAAAATTTAACTATTTCATTTTTGATTGAAATTTATTTATTTGGTTGAAAGTATATATTTTGCCGGTATATATTTTAAAGCCTTTTAAATTTAATTTTTCAGTTAAGATTCATCTTTGGTCGAAAATTCCTTTCTTTTTTCGATTACAAATTAATTTTCTTAACTGAGAATCTATTTATTTCATTTTTAATTTCAAATTAATCTCTTTAGGTTGAAAATTTAACTATTTGGTTTAAAATTCATGTATTTTTTTAGAAAATTTTTATTTCATAGTTAAAAATTCGGCCGGTTTGTAAAAAATTCATCTTTTTAGGAAAAAATTCCATTTTTGTTACAAAATTGTTTTTTTTTTTAAGTTCAACTTTTAGTTGAAAAATGCAGCTGTTTGGTTAAAAATTATTATTTTTTTTTAAATTCATTTGTTTTTGTTGAAGACTAATCATTTTCGTTCAAAAATTGATTTTTTAAAATGAAAATTTAATTATTTCACTTTTGATTGAAATTTAGTTATTTAGTTGAAAGTATATATTTTGCTGAAAATTCTTATTTTTTAAAGTAGAAAATTAATCTTCTTGGTTGAAAATTCAACTATTTCCCTAAAAATCGTAACGATTTTGAAGCTTTTTAAATTTATTTTTTCAGTTAAAGATTGATCTCTGGTCGAAAATTCGTTTCTTTTTTATTTGCAAATTAATTTTTTTAACTAAGAATCTAGTTATTCCATGTTTGTTTTTAAATTAATCTCTTTTGGTTGAAAATTTAACTGTTTGGTTAAAAATTGATGTATTTTGTAGAAAATTTATATTTTATTGTTAAAAATTGTTCCGTTTTGTAGTAAATTCTTTTTTTTTGGGAAAAAGTTCTTTTTTTGCTTACAAAATAGTATTTTTTCTTTAAAAGTTCAACTTACTGATGGAAAATCCAACTGTTTGCTTGAAAAATGTTTTTTTTTTTTTGAAAATTCGAATTTTTGGTTAAAAATTCAATTTTCTTGATGGACAATTCCACTTTTAAAAAAAAATAAAAAAAAAATACTATCACCTTTGGGAAGGACCTCAGTGAAGTAGCTTGAAATGTAGGTTATCGACTTGTTTCGAGAAGTCGATAAATTTGTATGCAGGTGAGATGGGAGTCGAATTACGAAACGTCCTCACCTTGACCGCCTGCCAGGTCAAAATACTTTTTATAATTTATACTGCGTAATCTAGCTAATTTTATTTTATTTTTAATTAATCCTGATCACTCAACCCAATCAGCTCACGATTCCAATTAATATCAATCACCAGTTGGCTTAATTTTCCGACAATTTGAATCTACATCTCGAATTCTCGATGGGTCGATGAGAACATTAGCCGTGAGGAAATTGCGCAATAGTGTTTGGAATTACCGACATTCTAGCTACGAGTCAATACTCGTAGTTTATTGAGGATCTTTGCAATAGCATTTAAAAAATCTCGAGAGGCGCTAAAATTTAATTTCGAAATCGATTTGAGAGGCAAGAGCTAATCCCTTTCGCAATTCCAAGGATCTTTCACATTTCGTGGAGAGCAGTTTGAGAAAACTGAGCCTAAATATCGAGATTTTCGTGAACATTTTTTTTTTGATTGGCTATTTTACTGAAATTTTGGAGTAAAAGTTATGAAATTTAACATAATAAATTTACTGATTGACTTGTAGACAGCCTAAGAAGAAAAGAGCTGTGGTCCCGGTGACCTATTTGGTTAAACGCTCCACTCGTAGAATAGTGGCGCTCCCGGTTCAAATCCGGGCCCAGGTAGATTTTTTTTTGTTTCTCCGAAAATTATTTGAACCACTTTCTTCTCGACTTTGTTAAAACAATGTTTTTTTTTTTGTCGAAGATTCATAATTTTGTTATTATATTTATAACCTTATTAATTTTATTATATTTTATTCATCCCTTTGGTTGAAAATTTATTTTATTTTTCAATTGAAAATACAACTACTTTGGTAAAATCTAAACCTATTTCTGGTTAGAAATCATAATTGTTTGGTTGAAAATTAATCTGTTTTGTTGGAGTGTTCAACAATTTTGTTGGAATTACGTCTTGTTTTGTTGAATTCAACTGTTTTGGATTTCAAATAAAAATATTTTTCTGTTGAAAATGTTATCATTTTGCAGTAGGCATTTATGTATTTTTTTCTTTTCGAAATTTTATTATTCCGAGTTTTTAACACATTCATGAAAATAAAAGAAATGTAAATTAACATAAAAAAACTTTGATTATCACCCTAAAACTTGAAAGATTTTTAACTTCAATTTAATAACTTAAAGTAACTAAAATTGAGATTTTTTAAATATTTCAAATCTGAAAGAGTTCTAGCAACAAATTTTAAATTTTGAAAATAAAAATCGAAATGCAATACTTGAAAGAAATTTTCATGCATTTTAATTATGCAAAAAAAATAACTAAACGTTCCAATTATTGTATTAAACAAATTTTAATCCATTAACTTAAGCGCTTCTGAACTTATCTTTAAAGTTTTTTTATTGTACATTTTCTGATATCTAATCTTTAAAATGTCACGTTTCTCCGAAACGTAAATCGTCAAATTAAAAAATAAAGTTAAATGGTCAATCTGAAACCTTAAAAGTTGAAGATTGTGTTAAATTATTTATTAATTTACTTTCAAAGATGGAAAAATTTAGATTGAAAAACGGACAATATATATATCAAGTTAACAAATACTTTGGTAAAATCTAAAACTATGTTGAAATTTTTATTTTAAAGTTAAAAGTCAATTTTTTTACTTAATATGTAATTATTTAATTTTTAGTTGAAAATTTATATTTTTAAATTGAAAATTCAACTACTTAGGTCAAAGCTAAACCATTTTTGAAGAATCAAATTTTTAGCTTTCATCTCGCTCATAACTTTTTCTTTTTTTTTAAATAATATTTTTTAGTTGAAACCTCGTTTTTTTGGTAGAAACTCTACTTTTTAGTTTAAACTGCAATTGTTTGGTTAAAAATTATATTTTTTGTTAAAAATTCATCTTTTTTTGTAGAAAATTCATCTTTTCGATTAAACATTTGTCTTTTTCGGTTCGAAGTTGAAACACTTTTTTAAAAATTCATTTGTTTGTTTACAGATTCATTTTTCTTTTTGAAAATTCAACTCTGATTAAAAATTTAACTATTTACTTAAAAAGTCATTCTTATTGTTTTGAAAATTCGTCCTGTTTGGGTTGAAAATTCATATTTTATTTTTAAAAAACATAATTATTTGGTTGAATTCAACCTTTTTTTGATTTAAAATAAAAATATTTTTTGTTGAAAAATTAATTGAATTTTTCGTTGAGAATTCGAAACATTTTTATTTAAAAATTAACTACTTATTTGAATCATTTTGTTAAAAAATTAAATTTTTTTATTGAAGATTCATCTATGTATAACAATTTATTTCTTTTAGTGAAAATTCGTTTGCTTTCGGTAGAAAATTCATCTTTGTTGTTAAAATAGTTTTTTTTGTTTAAAGAAACTATTTTGTCAAAAATTCTATTATTTTGGCCGAAAAGTAATATTTCTTGTTTGAAAATTTCTCTTTGTTGAATATGCAACTGTTTTTGGTAGAAGTTTAATTTTTTGTTTTTGTTTTAGTTGAAAATTCGGCTTTTAAATTTTTTAAATTGAGAGTTCATATTTGTTGGTTTAAAAAGCAATATTTTCGGTTGAAATTTAAATGTTTTAAACAAAAATTTAACTATTCCATTAATGGTTGAAAACCTATGTACTTTGTTGTACAATTTGTTTTTTTTTGGTAGAAAATTAATGTTATTGATTGAAAATTCTACTACATGGTTGAAACTTGAATTACTTTCTGTAAACATTATTTTATTAGCTGAAAAATCAACTATTTTGTTAAAAATAAATTTTTTGATTCAAAATTAATTTTTTTGTTGAAGATTTTTAATTTGAAAAATCAACTCTTTAATTGAAATTTCATCTTTTTGTTTAATCTTACTGTTTTAATTTAAAATTAAAAAACTTTTATTTTGTCTAAAATAATAGATATTATACTTTTTGTTGAAAATTAATCATTTTCAATTAAAAACTCAACTACCTGGTTCAAAATTTAATTTTTCTTTTTTTAAGTGGAACTATTTTGTTTGAGATTTATATTTTGTTGTTCTTTTAAAAAAATCGTTTTTTGTTTGTTTAAAATCTACATAGTTGGTAAAAAGTGCAACTTTTGTTGGTTGTAGTTTAATTTTTTGTTTGAAGCTTCGATCATTTGGTTGAAAATTCATATTTTTAAATTGAAAATTAAATTTTTTGGTTTAACATTAATTAATTTGTTGAAAATTCATCCCTTTTGTTTAATGTCCAACTGTTGGGTTGCAAATACAATTTAGTAATTTTATTTGAAATTTCTTTCCTTTTTTGTTAAAAATCACCCCATTTCCCCTGCTATGTATTTTATTTGAGGTATTTATCAAATGAAATCGAAGAAAACCTTTTGAATGAAAAGGATCCACGTTCTGATTGGTCAAAATGAGACAATGAAAAAGCGCGCGAATTTTTAAAATATTTGAAAACTTAAACAGAAAATAGCTTTAATACAGTGAAAATTGTTTTTTTATTATACCACCACATTTTGGTTCCCATAACAAAACGTTTTGTTAAACCAATTGAATTTTTTGTTTAGTCAGCAAAAGTTTTTTTGAGCCAAAGAATAATTTTTGTTGCATTGGAAATTTAAGAATTTGCATTTTTGTAAAATTTATGCTTCAATCAAAAAATTTATCAACTTTTTAAAAAAAATTCGGCTTTCACCGATCCTTTAAGAATTTATTTAGCCCTCTTGTGACCAAATTTGCGAACATTGAAAACTGGGATGTATAGAACAATTAGAGTAAATTTAAAAAAATTTATTTTTAATCTTTTTTCGATTCATACTTGAAAAGCGATTAATTTCGGTTCTTCACTTCGATTTGAGGTGTGTTCTCGACATTTGCAGGTACTCGACGAATTCATTAAAGTGTGATTCATCGGTCTCGTGTGTGAATTTATACCTATTATTCTCCGTTCTCTAGCCTCGATGTCATATACACATGCAAGAAATACGTGTCGCGATTAGTCGTACAGCAAACGTCAAACGACAGACTGGACAAATCATAACACACCGCCTACATATTCATACGAGAAAT
>JAWWLR010000128.1:36572830-36590503 GCA_035041075.1 Acraspis erinacei | reverse complement strand
TGTTAAAGATTTATTAGTTTCATCATCTTTTTTTTTTTAATTGAAAATTCAACTATTTGGTTAAAAATTTTACGAATTTGAAGGATTTACTCGAAACTATTATGAAATTAGCTATTAAAAAGTAAATAAGTCGAGATATTATTATTCCTAGTTTTTAATCTTGACAAGTTTTTTTTGAATTCGCAATTTGAAAAATATAAATTTAAATTTAAAAAAACTTAGAATGTTAAATATTTTGTCGAATTAAAAACTTTGATTTTCATCCTAAAACTTCAAAGATTTTCAACTTCAATGTATTAACTTAAATTAACTAAAATTTTTATTTCTTTTTAAATATTTCAAATCTTTCTTTCAATTATACAAAAAAAAAAAAAAGAAAAAATTAACTAAAAGTTCCAATTATTCTATTAAACAAATTTTAATCCTTCAACTTAAGCGCTTCTGAACTTATCTTATCTTCATAGTTTTTTTATTATAAATTTCCTGATAACCAATCTTTAAAATGTCATGTGTTTCCGAATCCTAAATCGTCAAATTTAAAAATAAATTTAAATGTTCAATCTAAAACCTTAAAAGTTTAAGATTGTGTTAAATTATTTATTAATTTACATTAAAAAATTGAACAATTTAGATTGAAAAACGGAAAATATATATCAAGTTAACAATTTTCTTTTTTTAAAGTAATTAAAGAATTATTATATAAGGGAAAAGACCTTCAAACTTTTTAGAATCTCTAATATTGAATATTGTATGAACCACTTATCAAGTTCTGACGTATCCTATTTCAAAACAAAATCATTCAAACGAATATTAACCAATTTTTTCAAGTTTTGTAACAATGTTAAACGACCTCGAGTTTCAATTTTTTCTTATTTTTCAAATTTAAATTTTAGCCATGAATTTTCCATATTCGCGGAAGTCTCTTAATGACGAATTAATGATTTTTTCCCCGATAAAGCACGTGCGAAGAACAACTTTTCCCGGTGTATTGAACTCTTGTCCCAGACTTCTAATTAAATAAACAAAATTTTTGAAAAAAAACAAACGTAAAAATATTTTTAATTATTAACATTGGAATTTATGTATCCTTATAAATAAAGAGCGGCCAGAATAATTAAAGACATTTTAAATTTCAAAAAGTGTATAACATTAATTTAAAGAAAAATTTATAAACTAAAAAGACAAATATTTTTTTGTCGTGGATCACCGACCTAAGTGATTGAAGATCGATTTCCTTTGTGTCTCGCATGCAAAATGAAACCGATACAATTGCATATTTTTCCACAAATTTTTACGATTCGTGACACGTTCATTCTTTAGAAAATGTTTTATTCATTTTTTTATTTTCCTCCTGGCGGTAATTTCAATAGCTTCTTTTTTTGCGACAATGATCAGATCATTATCGAATAATAATTGTGTATATGTTTTTCATTTAATTGTTTATAAATTACAAAGTGAGAATTGACAATCAGTTTTAATTAATTTTTTCTACTCGACCGAAGATGATATTTTATTTAAATTTTGTCGCTTTTATTTGAAAAATTTAAATTGCCGAAACTTTTTTTATTTCTCACTGATATCAAAGTGGGAATTAATAAATGTCAGATGTCATTTTTATTGATTCAAGTGGTTGATTGTTTCACTTTTTTCGCCTTCCACCTTTCCGCTTTTTATCTGCCACGTGTGTTCATCATAATTTAAAAAAATTCAGTATTGTGGAACAGCTTGGAAAATATTGTTGATAAATTGGAAATAGGTAATCTAAATAAAATTTAAATAAAAATATTTGATTATTATATTCTTAATAAATGAATAATATTCTGAAAAAATGGTTAATGTTTAAATTTAAGAATTTTCTTGTTCGGATATTTTATTATTCGGCAATTTTTTGCCGGGATTTTTATTATTGGGAATTTTCTAATGCTGCATTATTATAATTGGAAAGTTCCCGAATAATAACATTCACGAATTATTCGAATTTAAATAATTTAAAAAAATTTAAATAATTCGAATTTATTCATGAAAATATATAAAATCCAATTTAGTAATATTATAAACTATTCTTGAATTGTATTATTCGGGAATTTTAGAGAACGACTGAAAAATCCCGAAAATTAAAATTCCCGACACTGTAAAATTTCCGAATAATACAATTGCCGAAAAATAAAAATACCCAATTAGAGAATTCCCGAATAATAAAATTCCCGACGCTGTAAAATTCCCGAATAATAAAATTTCCGAAAAATAAGGGATGACTAAAAAATCCCGAAAAATAAAATTCCCGACCCTGTAAAATTCCCAAATAATAAAATTCGCGAATAATAAAATTGCCGAAAAATAAAAATACCTAGTTGGAAAATTCCCGAATAATAAAATAACTGAAAAATAAAAATACCGACTTTTAAAAATCCCGAATGATAAAATTCCCGAATAATACAATTTACGACAGTTTATAATATTACCGAATTGGAAAATTCCAGAATAATAAAATTCCCGACAGAAAATTGCCAAATTATAAAATATCCGAATTGGAAAATTCCCGCATTTAAACAATTACAATTTTTTTATAAATATGTTTTTTTGATTACAACTACAATAATGAAATTTTATTCTTTTTACCCAGAAATATTTTATTTCAGATTATTGTTATTTGAAATTCAAACAATAATTTTTGAAATTTTAAACTTTAAAAATAATTAAAAAATTAAATTTCATTATGTATTTGTAATCAATAAAAAACATTTATAAAGACATTGTAATTGTTTAAATTCGGCAATTTTGTGTTGGGAATTTTATTATTCGTAAATTTTTCAATTCGGTAATATTATAAATTATCAGGAATTTTCCATTTCGGCAAGTTTAGAGTGTCGGGAATTTTATTTTTCGGGATTTTTCAATCTCCCAAAAATGAAAATACCGACTTGGAAAATTCCCGAATATTAAAATTCGCGAATAATTAAATTGCCGAAAAATAAAAATACCAAGTTTGAAAATTCCCAAATAATAAAATTGCCGAAAATTAAAAATGTGGAATTGGAAAATTCCCGAATGGTAAAATTTCCGAATTGGAAAATTCTCGAATAATAAAATTCACGATAGTTTATAATATTACCGAATTGGAAAATTTCCGAATAATATTATTCGCCGGCAGTTAATAATATTACCGAATTGGAAAATTCCCGAATTTCTGGGTGACAAATTTTATTATTTGCCAACTTTCCCATTCGGGAATCTTTCAATTCGGTATTTTTTTTACGGCAATTTTTTTATTCGTGAATTTTAATATTCGTGAATTTTTCAATTCGGTAATTTCATTTTTCGGGAATTTTATTATCCACGAATTTTATTATTCGGGAATTTTATTTTTCGGGATTTTTGAGCCTTCCCGCGGAAATATTTCAATTCAGGAATAGTATTATTAGGGAATCTTCCAATTCGGGAATATTATTTTTAGGAAACTTTCAAATTCAGAAATTTTTTTATTAAGAAATTATATTATTCGGAAACTTTATTAAACAAAAATTTTCCAATTCGGGAATTTTATTATTCGGAAATTTTATAATTCGTTAATTTTCTGCCAGGAATTTTATTATCGGAGAATATTTCAATTCGGGAATTTTACAGTGCCGGGAATCTTATTTTTCGGGAATTTTCAGTCGTCTCTTTATTTTCTGGAATTTTCTAATTCCGCAATTTTATTGTTCGGAAATTTTCAAATTTGAGATTTTTATTATTCGGGAATTTTATTATTCGGGAACTTCATTATTGTACAATTTTCCAATTCGGGAATTTTCCAATTCGGGAATGTTCCAATTCGGGAATTTTATAATTCATTCATTTTCGGTTGGGAATTTTCGAATTCTGCAATATTATAAACTGTTGGGAATTTTACTATTCGAGAATACTTCAATTCGGGAATTTTACAATTCCGGGAATTTTATTTTTCGGGAATTTTATTTTTCGGGAATTTCATTATTCAGGAATTTTATTATTCGGGAACTTAATTATTCGAAAATTATCCAATTCGGGGATTTTATTATTAGGAAATTTTATAATTCGGCCATTTTCTGTATGGAATTTTATTGTTCAGAATTTTATTATGCGTGAATTTTATTATTCGGGAATTTTATTTTTGGGATTTTTCAGCCATCCCGCAGAAATATTTCAATTCGGGAATTGTATTAATCGGGAATCTTCGAATTTGGGAATTTTATTTTTAGGAACCTTTCAAATTCAGAATTTTTTTTATTAAGGAATTATATTATTCGGAAACTTTAATATACGAAAATTGTCCAATTCGGCAATTTTATTATTCGGAAATTTTATAATTCGTTAATTTTCTGTCAGGAATTTTATTATCGGAGAATACTTCAATTCTGGAATTTTACAGTGCCGGGAATCTTATTTTTCGGAATTTTTCAGTCGTCTCTTTATTTCTGGAATTTTCTAACTCCGGAATTTTATTGTTAGGAAATTTTCAAATTTGAGATTTTTATTATTCAGAAATTTTATTATTCTGGAAATTAATTATTCGAAAATTATCCAATTCGGGGATTTTATTATTAGGCAATTTTATAATTCGGAAACTTTCTGTCGGGAATTTTATTATTCAGAATTTCATTATCCACGAATTTTATTATTCGGGAATTTTAAAGTGTCTGGATTTTTATTTTTAGGATTTTTCAGCCATCTCGCAGAAATATTTCAATTCGGGAATCTTCGAATTTGGGAATTTTATTTTTAGGAAACTTTCAAATTCAGGATTTTTTTAGTTAATGAATTATATTATTCGGAAACTTTATTATACGAAAATTTTCCAATTGGGGAATCTTATTATTCGGAAATTTTATAATTAGTTAAGTTTCTGTTGGGAATTTTATTATTCGAGAATATTTCAATTCGGGAATTTTATTATTGGGGAATTTTACAGTTCCGGGAATCTTATTTTTCGGGATTTTTCAGACGTCTCTTTATTTTTTGGAATTTTATAATTCCGGAATTTTATTGTTCGGAAATTTTCAAATTTGAAATGTTTACTATTCGGGAATTTTATTATTGGGGAACTTCATTATTGGACAATTTTCCAAATCGGGAGTTTTATAATTCGTTCATTTTCGGTTGGCAATTTTCCAATTCTGCAATATTATAAACTGTTGCGAACTTTATTATTCGTGAATATTTTAATTCGGGAATTTTACAATGCCGGGAATTTTATTTTTCGGGAATTTCATTATTAAGGAATTTTTATTATTCGAGAACTTTATTATTCGAAAATTTTCCAATTCGGGGATTTTATTATTTGGAAATTTTATAATTCAGCAATTTTCTGTTGGGAATTTTATTATTCAGGAATTTTCCAATTATGCAATGTTATAAATTGTTGGGAATTTTATTATAAATTCGAGAATTTTATTATTTGGGAATTTTACATTTCGAAATTTTTCAGTTGTCCTTTTATTTTTTGGAATCTTCCAATTGGAGAATTTTATTTTTTCGAGATTTTTTATTCGTTTCTTTTATTATTCTGAAATTTTTCAATTCGGGAATTTGATTATTCAGGAATTTTTTAATTCGAAAAGTTTCCAGTTCGGAAATATTATTCAAGAATTTTCCAATTTGGGAATTTAATTTTTTTTGATCTTTCATTCGTCCCGAAAGTTCTCAAAATTTTGAAATTGCCGAAAGTCTAAAATTCCGAATTGGAAAATTCCCTACAGTTTATACTTTTGCCTAATTTTAAATTTTCCCAATACTGTTTGAAAATAATATTTGAATTTAAATAACAATAATTGTGAAAAAATATAATTTTTAATGATTTTTTTTATATTTTGTTAAATATTTTTATTCAATAAAAATGTTTTTTAATGTTTAAAGACTTACAAAATTATTGGTTGAATTTCAAATAACAGTAATTGAAAAATATAACAATTATATTTAAAATAAATAAATCAGGGCTGAATTGAATGCTGCAAAGTTTTTGGAAAATGCTATTAGGTTCGTAGAAAATTTATTTCATTTTTTTTTTGTAATACTATACACATTTTCAAACACCATTTTTTGTCCACAAATATACTTTTTTCAATTCATGTATTTGTAATAAATAATATTTATTAAATATAATTTTTTAAATGTTTAAATTCGGGAGCTTTCAATTCGAAATGAGTTTTTAATAATTTTTTAAAACTTTTTTTATACTGAATTTAAAAGTTGTTCATATTTCTCATTTAAGGAAATAAAAAGAAAATAATAATAAAATTGCCGTTATCAGCTTTGTCTAATTTCCGGAGAATTTTGTAAATGATTTGTGTCGAGCTCTCGGGTGAAACGTGATTCTTGGAAATGCTAAATGAGAAAGAAAAAGTGCTTTACGAACATTTTCTTATCTTTGTGGAGTCAATAATTTTAGCAAAATTGCAGTGAGAGGCAAGGCGAGAAAAAAAAGAATAAAATGCGAAGTGGCCTTTTGTTTAAGTCTTGAATAGATTTTTTAAACAAATAGAAAATATAAATGAAAGAAAGATATTTTTCCTAGAATCTCACTATGTTTTTCTCCATTGTCTCATTTCTGCACACAAGATCAGCATAACACTGAAATCAAGAAATAAATTATGTGTTATTACATAAACGATCGTTTATTCAAATTCTAGGTTCATTGTCATTCATTCAGTCATTTTAACAAATTTTAACATTAGAAACCAGTTTTTTTTATAAATAAATAAATGCAAAACCAGTTTCATTAAAAAATAAAATAGTGAATGGAGAGTTATTAATTTCGCTCGTTTTTTCTTTAAAGAATTATTTTAAATATCTTTTATGAATGATAAATTAGATTTTTTTTAAATTTAAATAAAAAAATTTCTACTCCATTTATAAAAGATTCGATGTTAAAAATTTAGGAAATAAAGATTTTTTCCACATTTTTTATACAGATTTTTTTGTGGTTTCTTACTGCAAAATATTTATTTGTTAAAAATTCGTTTTTTTCTCTCTGAAAATGTATAATTTATGTGGAAACTTGATCTGTTTGCTTGAAAATTGAACTATTTTGTTAAAATTTCGGTTTTAAAATTCATCTCTTTGTATAATAATTTCATTAAACAATAATTTTATTGTTAAAAATTCAATTTTTTTGTTGAAAATCTATCTTTCTTGAAAATTCAACTTTTTTGGGGGAAATTAATTTTATTGCTTGAAAGTACAAAAATTTAGATGAACTTTTTTTCTTTCTTGACTGAAAATCTTTTTTTTGTTGTTGAAAATTCGTGGTTTTTGTTTGAAAATTCATCATTTTTGTTGAAAATTTATCTAGTTAGTTAAAAATTGAGCGATTTTCTTTAAAGTTCGTTTTTTGTTGATCATTTATTTTTTTACTGAAAATTTAACTTTTCATTTTTGTTTGAAAATTGATCTTTTATAGTCGAAAATTCAACTATTTCTTAGAAAATTTATCTTTCTTGAGTGAAAATTAAATTTTTTGTTGAAAATTCATCCTCAGGTAAAAAGTCAAAGGCTTAATCTTTTTTGTTTGAAAATTTGACTGTTGGGTAGAACCTGAAAATGTTTGACTAAAAATGTAACTTTTGTATTGAAATTTTTATTATTTTATATAAAATTCTAATATTTGGTTAAAAAGTAATTTTGTTGAAAATTGAACTATTTTCTTAGTCATTTATTTTTGTCGAAAATTCAACTGTTTTGTTCAAAATTCATCCATTTACAGAATTTTTTATTGAGAACTGTTTTATAAATTCTAAATTTAAAATTTTTAAAAATATCAAAAATGTTACATGATTAAATGGTATTTGAATACTAACGGTGAAAGAAAATAAAAAATTGATCCGGGAAAAATTAGTTAAAAAAATTGATTATAAGGTTCAAAATTGAAAATTTTTTTATTTTTAATTGAAAAATAAGTATTTGGTTGAAAAAACTTTCTTTATTGTTTGGCAATAAATTTCTTTTTATTAAAAATGCAATTATTACATTTTCTGTTAAAGTTTAAGCTTATTGTTTAAAAATTCGATCATTTGGTTGAAAGTTCAACAATATGGTTGAAAATTTGACCATTTTGTTAGGAATTCGTTTTTTGTTGATAATTAATTTTTGTACTTAAAATTTAACTTTTCTTTTTTGTTTGAAAATTCGCCTGTTAGGTAGAAAGTTAGTGTATGTGGTTCAAAATGTAAGACTGAAATTTTAATTGTTTTGTTCAAAGTTTTAGTATTTTCTTAAAAATTAATTTTGTTGAAAAATTAACTATTTTGTTAAAGTCATCTATTTTGGTCGAAAATTCAACCGTTTTGTTGAAAATTTATCCTTTTGGATTAAAAACTCATCCTTCATTTAATTAAATTTTTAATTTAATTAATTTCAAAAAATTAGAAATGTGTTACAAAATTAAATGGTCTTTGAATACTAATGGTAAGAAAAAATGAAAAATTGGTCCTTGAAAAATTAGTTTAAAAAATTGATTATTTGGTTCAAAATTCAACAATTTCGTTACAAATTTATCCTTTTTTGTTGAATAACCAATTTTTAAAAATTTGTCTTTTTGGTTTGAAAATTGAAATATTTTGCAAGAAAATTAACTTGGTTAAAATGTCAACAATTTTTTTGAAAATCACCCTTATAAAAAGGATTCAACTATCTTGTTGAAAATTTATCATTTTTTTGTTGTTGAATTCAACAATTTTATTTTAAATTCAAATTTATTTTTTAGTTGAACTATCTATTATTATATAATTCGTTGAAAATTAGTCTATTTGGTTGAAAACCATTTTCTTTAATGTTTAAAAATAATTTTCTTCGAATTAAAAATGCGATTATTACATTTTTTGTTGAGGTTTAATCTTTTTATTTAAAAATTCGACCGTTTGGTTGGAAATTCAACCATTTTTTTCAAGATTAAATTCTTTTTTTGAAAATTGTACTATTTTTATAAAAAGTTATCTATTTTGGTTCAGAATACAACTGTTTAGTTGAAAGTTTAATATTTTGTTGAAAATTCGTTTTTTTGGTTGATAATTATTTTTTTTACTGAAAATTTAGCTTTTCATTTTTGTTTGATAATTGATCTTTTATAATTGAAAATTTAACTATTTGTTAGAAAATTTATCTATTTTGTTGAACATTTCTCGTTTTGGTTTTAAAATTCATTTCTTTGCGTAAAAATTTCATCAAACAACAATTACATTCGTTATTAAAAATTCCACTTTTTGGTTGAAAATTTATCCTTTCGGGTTAAAACTTGACGAAATTTTAATGATTTCCTTCAAAATTCTAGTATTGTTTAAATTTTTATCTAGAATTGTTTTATTCCATTTATAAACTTTTAAATTTCAGAAGATTAGAAAAATGTTAGAAGATTAAATGGTCTTTGAATACTAATCGTCAGACAAAATAAACAATTGCTCCGGGAAAAATTATTCAAAAGTCCGTTAATTTTGAAAATAAAGTTTTTTTTTTTGAAAAATTTCAAAAAGGAAAATAATTATTCCAAATAACAGGAGGGACTTTCCTTATAAATCTCAGTTTGTAAGTCTCGTTTTGCTTGAATGTCAGACCCGTTACCGAGTAACGGTTTCAACTTTCCTAATTACGGTTATTACAATCGCGATTAAGTCAACGATGATTTTCGCAGTGGCAATCAATTATTTTAATGCGTGTTATTTACACCAGGTCAGAATTTGTCCAACTAGGACAGAATACTTATAAATGATTGTTCAGTATGCAGATTTTTTTTTCCATTCGTACTTGAATTTTGGATTTTGTATTTTGGGTTCTATTATTTTAGAGCTTAAATTTCAATCAGTCAAAATTTGACTGATGAAATTAATCAAAGTAAACTTTGACTGAAAAATCAGTCATTTCTACTGTTAAAACAGTAATTTCAAGAGACTAATGATTCAATATTACTGACTGAATCACATAGTAACTTGAAATTACTGATCGTCAATCAGTGGAAATTACTGATTTGCCTGCTATGATACAATATTTTAATTATTTCTAAATTGTAGTTCTTCATTGAATTCTCAGATTTTAATGAATTTTTAAAAAACCAAAAATTACTGATTTATTCAGTTAGTAAAAGTTACTGGTTATACCTGGTAGAAATTAAATGTTCTTGGTTCGAAATGTATCTTTTTGGTTGAATTAAATTGTTTTTAATTTAAAATTAAAATATTTTTGGTTGAAATATCAGCTATTTTATATATATATATATATTTTTTTGAAAATTTTACAATTTGTTTGAACGTTTAACTACTTTGTTTAAAATTATTTTTTTTATGAAGATTTATCTTTTTAGTTCAAAATCAATCGTTTTCTCGAAAATTTAACTATTTTCCTCAAAATTAATTTTTTTCTATTAAATTAATTTTGACAATCAAAAATAGAACTATTCAATATTCAATTGAAAATAGCTCTTTTTTATTTAAAAAGTCAACTATTCGATTAAGAATTCAACTATTTTGTTTAAAATTCTTCTTTTTGGACGAATTCCACTATTTTTTATTTGAAATTAAATTTTTTGTGGTAGAGCATCCACTTTTTTCTTTGAAAATCAATTTTGTTAATTAAAAGTTTATTAATGATTTAACTATTTGGTTGAGAATTCGTCTTTTTGATTGAATTCTTCCGTTTTTTATTTGAAATAAATTTTTTTGTGTGTTAAAGTACCGAATTTTTTTCATTAAAAAATAAAAATTTGATCAGTTTTTCTTTTGGTTGAAAATGAATTTTTTCAATTTAAAATTGAACTATTTTGTTTTTAATTGAAAAATGCTATTTTCTTAGTTAAAAATTGGTTAAGAATGAATCCTTTTGGCCAATGATTCATAATTTTAGTTCCAAATTCATCTGTTTATATGAAAATGTTAACTATTCGTTATAACATTTGTCTTTTTTTCGCTTAAAAATTTAGCTTTTTCGTTCATAATTCTTTTTTTTTTGTTAAAAATTCTACTTAGTTCAATGTTAAACTAAATTCATAAAAATTCATTTTTTTGCTGAAGTATCATTATTTTAATTGAAAGGTGATATCTGGTTAAAAATTTAACTATATTATTGAATATTTAATTATTTTGTTAAAAATGTTTTTTTTATTGAAGATTTATCATTTTATTTCTAAATTCATCTCTAGTGATGGATTTTTAACTATCTTGGTGAAAATTTGTTTTCTTTTGTTGTTAAAGATAGATGTTGGTTATTGAAAATTAAACTATTGTTCTATTTTTCATCGAAAATTTAATATTTTTAGTTGAAAATTCAACTAATACATTTTTCCTTAAAAAAATTTTTTTTTTTGTTAAAAATTTAACTACTTGGTTAAAAGTTGAAGTAATGGATTAAAAATTATTATTTTTTTGTTTAAAAATTAATCACTTTGATCAAAAACTCATTTCTATTGTTGAAAATTTAATTATTTTATTTACAATCTGTTGTTTTTGTTTTTAAATATAATTGTTTGTAACTGTAAATTTAACTTTGTAATTTTTTGTATATTTATTTATCTTTTTTAATTTTCGGTCGAAAGTGTAAATTTTTTAGTTTAAAATTCAACTCTGGTTAAAAATTCATGTGTTTTGCTGAAAATTCATACTTTTTGTTAGAAAATTAATCTTCTTGGTTGAAATCATCTGTTTGCTTGAAAATTTAATAGTTCGACATTTTCTTCTTTTTTGAATCAACATTTTTTTTCTTAGTTGAAAATTCATCTTGTTAAAATTCCTTCGTTTTTGGCTAACAAATTTAATAGAATTATTATTATTAGTTAAAAAAATTAATTTTTATCCAAAGATAAATTTTTTCTAAAATTACAGGATATTTAACTCTTTTGTTAAAAATTATTTTTTTTTGGATGAAGATACATAATTTTAATTGAAAATTTATTTTTTTGTTGAAAATTGAATTATTATGATGTAATTTAAAAAAAAATTAATTTCTTAAACTGAAAATGGAAATTTTGCAGTGTAAAATTGAACTATTCTGTTGAAAATTAATTTTTCTAACTGAAAATTTAACAAATCCAGCTAAATATCCTGTAATTTTAGAAAAAATTTGTCTTTGGATAAAAATTAATTTTTTAAACTAATAATAATTCTATTAAATTCATAATCCTATTTTATTATTCTTATCTCACTTTTTTCAATAAAATATAAAATTAATAGGAAATGAAGGAAAATATTTTTGATAATTAATGAGAATTAATTTTCTTACCAAAAATACCAATTTCAAACAAAAAATATCAACTTAACCTATTATTTTTAAAATAGTCAAATGATTTTTTAATTAAAAATATCAATTAGAGACGTAAATATACTCTAACATAACATAACAAAACAATAATTGAAGATTGAAAATCTTCTTTGAAATTTATTTATTTAACATCAAATTATTAAAAGATACTAAATATTATTCAAGTTATAACTATTTTTATTTAAAAAATGGTATAACCAGAAACGATTCAAAAACAGCAAATTTTGTTCAAACTATAATGATTGTTGTTTTAAAATACCATTTTTTTTATAAAACGCTATAACGTAACCTAACATTTGTAAAAAAAAGATATAAACTTTAAAAATCTAATACTTTTTGTTTAAACAAATCGATTTCCTGTAAAAAACGTTATATAGCCGGAAACTGTTAAAAATTGCAAGTCTTGTATAATAAAAAATTGTTAAGAAATCATAAATCTTGGTAAAATTTTAATGGCTTTTGTTTTAAAATAACATTTTTTGTTGCAAAACGCTAACATTTCCGACAATTGTTTAAAAATCTTTGAAAGCTGAAAATATAATTATTTTTGCTTTAAAATATTAATTTCCGGTAAAAAACCTAAAATTGTTGAAACTGGTGAATCCTGAGAAAGATTTTTATTTGAAGAGTTTTTTAAAATACTAATTTCTAACGAAAAATACTGTTATAAAAAATGTATCTGATTTATAATAATTTATAAGCTGATTTGTAGATTTAATTTTAAAATTTCAAATTTATGATTTAAAACAACTTCAAGTAAGTCAAAGCCAATCAGATTCTTGACAAGAATTTTTGCAAGATTTTCGAGATATATCGTTACATAACTTTTTTCATGGAATTATTTATTTAATTATTTGATGGTGAAAATATGTTTCAGAACATCTTTTAATATAATTTGTTAAATCTTTCGAAATTAAACATTTTCATGGAATCGATCGAAATGTTTGCCATTAAGAAATGATTTATCCTTTAATAAATAAATGACTTCCTCAAATGCAAACACATTTATTTAATTTTACAAATAAAGAATAAACTGAAAAAATATACCTGGAAGATTCTGAAATTTTTTTTCCAGGATTTGAGTAAAATATCCCGATTACTAATTTTTTTAAATAAATAAATATAAAGTTTAACTATTTTAAATGATTTAAAAAAATTAAAATTGATTGTGTCCGTTTTCATAAAAAAGGCAATAATGGAAAGATTGATTCAAAGTGTGAATATGCAATTGGAATCATAAATCATAACTGTCTTTTATATAAAACGGTAGTCGGGTGTTATGTAAGTGTGAGAAATCGTGAACCGGGATGCAACCTTCTGTCCCACATAGACAATTCATAATCAAAACAAGTCTTTGATTTAAAAAATTGCAAAAATGATTTATTTTCTAAAAATAAATTTTATTTTTTAAATACAAATTTCACTAACAATTGAGTAAACTATGACAGTCTGTCTGGCTGTTAAATAAATAAAAAGCAACAAAAAAACTAATTAATTTTAAAAACTCCTTTCTTTTTTTTACCTAGAAAAACCTGAAAAAGTCCCTGAATTAATATTTTTCGAGAAACGAGAAAAAAATCTGCCTCGGCTAGGATTTGAACCGGGAACGGGACATTCACGAGTAGAGAGTTTGCTTAATTACGCCAATGGGGAAATTCATATTTCTCATTTATTTCCGACTTTTTTCACTAGAACAGCGATTTAATGACATTTTGTGAAATCAAATCATTTTTTGCTGTTGTCAGGAAATTTATGTAAGAGGCACTTTATATAAATGTCAAGGATAATAAATAAAATATTATGTGCTGAAAATGTTAAAAAAATTTAAATTCTGGTTTTTGAATATTAATGGTCAGAGAAAAAAAAAACTTGGTCAAGAAATGATATTTAATTTTATTATTTGGTTTCCAAATCAACAATTTTGTTCAAAAGTCATCGTTTTTGGTTGAAATATCTACTAATTAATTTTTTGTTAAGAATTAATTTTTTTATTGAAACTTTCATTATTTGGTTAAAAATTAATTTTGAACAAAAAATAGAAAGTTAAATTTTCAGTTAAAAACTTAGTTTTTTTAACAACGAAAAATTTACCACTTTATTAAAAAATCATGTTTTTTGTTGAAAATTAGATTTTAAATGGAAAATTAAACTATTCAAGTTGAAAATTTATAATTTTTGTTGAAAATTCATCTTCTCAGCTGAAAATTTAATTACTTTATTGAAAACTCAATTTGTCGTTGTTAAAAAACTAATTTTTTAACTGAAAATTTATCTTTCTATTTTTTGTTAAAAATTAATTTTTCTTAATTGACAATTTAACTATTCAAGTTGAAGATTAATAATTTTTGTTGAAAATTCAACTGTTTTTACCGAAAATGTTGTCTTTTCGCCTGTAATTTTAATAATTTGGATACATTTTTTTATTCTTGACTGAAAAATCTTTATTAGTTGAAAATTCGTCTTTTTTTGGCAGACAATTTTACTTCTGGGTTGAAAAATGAACTTGGTTCGAAATTTTTTTTTTTTTTGTTGCACATTCATAATTTTATTTAAAAATTAATCTCTGATCGAAAATTATATTTATAATTCTGAAAAGTAATTTTTTTTAACTGAAAATAAAACATTTTATTTTCGTTGGAAATTAATATTTGTTATAGAAATTTATTCTTCTTTTTTTTAGTTGACAATTAATTTTATTAACTTAAAAGATAGTTTTTTCTCATCGAAAATTATTTTTTGAACTGAAAATTAAACTATTTCATTTTTTGTCATAAATTAAACTTTTTTAATCAAAATTTAATTTTTATGTTTTGAAAATTCACTCTTTTGACTGAAAATAATATTTTTTGATTGAAAATTTATTTTATTTGTTTACAAGTTAATTTTTTCTCTTTGAAAATTATGTTTTAAACTGGAAATTAAACTATTCGACTGCTTGCAAGAAATTAAACTTTTTAAATATAGTAGAAATTTGATCTTTTTGGTTAAAAATTAGTTTTTAAAAACTTTCTTTAACAAAAAATTTTACTATTTAATTTTTTGTGGAATGCGAATTTTTTAAATAGAAATTTAATCTTTTTTCTATTTTGTTCAAAATTTTTTTCATTGCTGGCAAATTAGTTTTTTTATTGCAATTATTTTTTTAAATCGAATTTTTGTCGAAAATTTATCTTTTTTGATAAAAATGTAATCTACTCTGCCAGGGAATTAATTTTGTTGTTACAAATTTATTTTTCTAACCAAAAATTTAAATATTATATTAATCTTTAAAAATTAATATATTTCGTTAAAAATTAATTTTTTAACTGTAGATTTAAATAATAAATTGAACTAGTTTGTTGAAAATTAGAGATTTTTGTTATTGAAAAATTATTTTTCTATATGAAAATTTATCTTATTTAGTTGAAAATTCATATATTTTGTTGAAAATATGTCTTTTTGGTACATAATTCGTCATTTGTGTTAAAAATTCAACTCGATAGTTAACAATTAATCACTTTAGTTGAAAATTCTACTATTTTGTTGACAATTTAACGATTTTATTAAAAATTAATTTGGTTGGTTGAAGATTCATAATTTTAGTTAAAAGTACATTTCTTTGCTTGCAAATATAACTATTTTGTTAAATAATTATGGTTAAAAAATAAAAAATGAATTTAAAAAAAGTTTAATTATTCCATTTTTGCTTGAGTTTTTTTTAATTAATTAATTTTGTTAAAAAATCGTCTATTTTGGTTTGGCATTAAATTAATTTTATAGAAAATTTATATTTCTGGGATAAAAATTCAACTTTTTTGTAAAAATTTTGCATAAATTTAATTATCTTTTATTGGTTGAAAATTCAACTCTGGATTTGAAAGTTTCTTTTTTTGTTTTGAAAATTAGTCAGTTTTTTGCGCTGATTTTCAATTGTGTAAATTTAAAAATATTTATGAATTTTACAAATTGTTTACATGTTGAACAGGTTTCACCTATTTATGTTTATATTTATATTTATAATTGAAAATTAGAAATCTTTTTAAAAATTATTTATTTTCTGAAATCTAATTTGATGTCTGATATAATAAAAATTCTATAGGTACTTGAATGAGACTTTACGTTCACAATAAAAAGTTACGTAATATTATCAAGAGGCCAATGAAAACAGTCTCACGGAAGTAGTAACCAGAAAAGTGACTTATTTATAAACTTTGTAAAACATATGGAGATCAGGCAATAATTTTTCAATATTATTTTTAAATATTTTTTCCAGTCAAAGGATAGTTTTTTATGTTGCGAAGGACTTTTCAAGGCCATAATTCGATTATTATTTGTCGAATAAACTGATTTAAATAGAAAAAATTGAGAATTAGAGAATAGAAAATGAAAATTAAAAAAAGGATTAATATTAAATATATAATAATCCAAAAATAAAAAAACTGTCATTTTCACTATTTTTTACATTTTTAAAATTGAATAAATTTAAATTCTTATCTTCAGAATTAAATTATTCGAAAAATGAATTCAAAAGTGCATTATTTTCTATTCTACACATTAAATATTGACGGTTCTTTAATTGCAAATCTTCAACAAAATTCAATTGAAAATCCTGAAAATTGAATAATTTGTAATTGTGTTTTTTTTTAAATTCAAGAATGTTTAATTTTAGCTATTTGGAATTCCAGAAAATTCAATTGTAAATTTTTAAAATCGAGGTGTTTTCAAATTTAAAATCTTTAAAATTGAATTATTCAATAAAAGGTTCCAAATTACATAACTTTCAAATGTAAATTTTGAAGATTGAATAATTAATTTTCAGTCCTATATTTAAAAAAATTTAAGAATTTATAATTGTGGTTCTTAAAACTTGTAGAAATTTAAAATGTTTAACTTTAAAATTAAAGAGTTTTTAATTTGGAAAATTTACTACCAAAAATTATGCAAGTTTTAAGTTTAAAAAATTTTAATTAGTTAATTTTTAAGTTTTACAAATTAAAATTCAGCAATTTTAAATATTTACATGCGAAATTTCTCTAATTTGGAGTACCTTTGATTTAAAAATTTGATCTTTGATTTTCAAAATCAATTAAAAAAATTGCTTACACATTTTTTAAATTGTAAATCTTCAAAATTGCAGAATTTTCGATTGTAAATCTTGAAAATTGAAGAGTTTTTAATTGGGGCAATTTGCAATTCAAAACAATACAAAATAATTTATTTATATATTTATTTACAAACAGCATGGCAAGATTTCCCGAATACAGCTTCGTTTTTATTAAAAAAAAAAACTGCAAATGAAATAAATCTTTTCCGATAAATTTCTTATTTATTAACTTAATTATAATTAACAACATAAATTTTCAGAAGATTTCGTATGCAATTGGTCGTATTTCACTGTTTTCTCACCGCGAATTTGATGCAATTTAAGATAAGTTTAAT
>JAWWLR010000128.1:36559155-36572820 GCA_035041075.1 Acraspis erinacei | reverse complement strand
TCAACTTTATTTTTTTAATATTAATTTCGGATAACTTTTACAATTATGAAATACGTCAGTTTGCATACAATGCGTAATTCTACAATATTTTACATCCTGAAAATGTTCCATTTTAGGACTTAATTTTTAAGCTTACATTTTTCAATTTAAAGAATGTTATAATGCGTTTTTGACAACTTGAAAAATTAAAAATTAAAAGTGATTTTTAATATTATTTTAGAACTGTTTCAATTCGAAATTTGAGTTTGAGTGAAGAATATTTAATTTAATTTTTTTTATTGAATTGAAATAGGTGAATTTTTAACATTTTTATAGAGTTGGAGGGAAGAGTTTTTTATTTTTTAATTATAAAATTATAATTGTTTTAATTATTTTTATTGAGTTGACAGTGATGATTTTTTTTTGGAAATTGTAAGAGGCTATTTTTAATTTTTATAATTTTTATTGAGTTGGCAGGCTTTTTAACATTTTAATCGAGTGGGAGGGGAGAACATTTTTGTTAATTTTTTTTTTCGGAATTGGAAGAAGCCCTTGTTTGTTTTAATATTTTTATTGGGGTGAAGGGTAGAATTTTTTATTTGTTTCTGAATTGGAACAAATAAATTTTTTATTCCAAGTTAAATAAAAAATTTAGTATAACATTTTAACTATTATATTTTTGAAAATTCAACTATTTGTTTGAAAATCCATTTTTTAAAATTTATTTCTTTTGTTGAAAATTCAGCGATTTGGTTAAAAAGTATTTTTTTTTTTGGTTAAAGATTTAGTTAAAAATTAATTTTTTTGGTTGAAGATTCATCATCTTAGTTAAAATTTTATTTATTTGGTTAAAAATGTTGACAATTCATAATTTTAGTTAAAATTTTTTTACTTTAAATTTTAGTTATGATTTCTTTGGTTAAAAATGCAGTGATTTAGTTAAAAATTCATTTCTTTGGTTAAAAATGAATGAATTGTTAAAGAATTTTTTTATATTTAGCATCTCTTTAATATTTAAAGGAAATTTTGGGTTTAAATTTTTTCCGAGTGGGAAGAGTAACTTTTTTTTTAGTTTCAATATTTTGATTAAATTTGAGGGAAGAATTTTTATCTTCCATTTTTTTCTGATTTAAAGGAGGGAAGTTTTTTATTGTTTAAATTTTTATTGAATTATGTAGTTACATTGAATTTTTCTATTTCTATTGAAGGAGGGAACTTTTTATTTTAGATTTTTTATCTGAAGTGGCGAAAGGATAATTTTTTATTTGCAACATTTTTATTGAGTTCGAAGGGATGACATTTTTTCAAAATTGAAAGAGCATATTTTCTGCTTTTTTCAACATTTTTATTGAGTTGGAAGGGGAAAAATGGTTGTTATTTATTTTCTTCTGAAAATATTTTTGAGTATTTTCAGCATTCAGATAAATAGGGACAATTTTTATTTTCAATTTTTTACTAAATTAAAAGTTGAACATGTTAAAATAAAAAATTAAGAATCTTGCAAATGATTTGTGGACTTCAAATTACCAAATTTTTATTTTTTAGTTTACGAAATTTGTCATTTTCATGAGCGTGGACATTTTTTGTAAACCGGGAAAAATGGATTTTTTTCTCTCGGTTAAAACCAAAACCCTGAAATTTGTATAACAATTTTTAAAAGTATTTTTCCATGGTGTATGATATTAAGTTTGGTTGTAAGAACCTCGAACAAATTCTCCTTGGCCCGCATTGGTAAACTCGTTACATGTGACCAAGCCCATAATTCTGATCGCGTCACAACTTTATTCTCAAAGCCATTATCAAACTTAGTGGTTCAGAGGATTCGACCAGAACATTCTTTTATTAAATTTTATTGGGCTTAATTAAAAGCCTCGGAGAATTATTGTTGCCTAAAGCGATAAGCAACAAATTATAATCAGACCCAAAGTTAGGGCTGTCAAAAAATTATAAAAAATTTAATTTATAATGATAATATTTAAATAATGTTTCCTTATTTAAAAAATAAGAAGATATATTTTATGAGCCCAAAAATGTATTCAGAAACAAAATTACAAGTCTTTCAAAATATAATTATAATTGTCGTCAATGTTTGTCTCATATTTTAATAATATTTGAATACATTTTTTATATTTGTTTCGTAATTATAATTGTTCTTAACTGATAAAATTCCCATTGTTACCAATTGATACTTTGTGGAAATTATATTAAAACTATAATTGTCCCAGAGTTCCTAATTTGTTGATAATTCGAATTTTCTTAATAGTCCCAAAAGTACATTAAAATAATATTATAATTGTTCCGAATTGTCATTTAATCTTACAATACACAATGCCAATTTATTTTGTAGAAAATTTAACATTAAAAATTAGATATTCAATTGTAAAAATTAATTTGAATCTTAAGTCTGAACATAGCCTTGACGTGACCGATGTTGAAATTGACACGTGAGTCGAGTAACCGACGCGAAATCGATTCCTGTCCTATGATTTACTGATGGTAACGTCCTTATAAATCGAACGTGGATGGCTTTGACCTTACAGCTGAGGTTAAAGACGTGGTCACAAAAAAGTTCTAACAGTGAATCTCTCATTCTAATATGAGAAGAAATATTAGTTCCTGTTGTCAATAAAATGTAACCTTCATAAACAAAGTACTTAACATTTGAAAAAAGTACAGAAGGATTTTTTACATTTTTATATTTTCTAGACAACGCTAATTTATTAGTGTTCTTTTGAAGTTTTTAAGATAAAGGGAAGTTTATAATTTGGGGGCAATTATAATATGGAAAAGGTTTTTGTTCAGAAACAATGATAGATTAGAAATTTTTTTGTAGAGCACTACTAGAGCAAACAGTTTGACAACTGGGAATAATTTTGTTTTAGAGACAATTGTAGTTTATAAATAGTATAAGAGTTACCAAACTAACTTTTGTACAATTATAGATTGGAAAATATTCTAATTTGGGAAATATTATATTTGAGGTACGATATGCTTTTCGGAAAGATTATAATTGCGGAAAAAGCATTTCAATTGGGAAAACAATTGGGCACAGCTCTTATGATTTGGGACAATTATAGTATGGGAAATAATATAGTTTGGGAAATATTATATTTAACGTGCGATATACTTTAGGAAAGATTATAATTGCGGAAAAAAGTATTTGAATTTGGGAAACAATTGGACACAGCTATTATGATTTTGAAACAATTATAGTTTGGGAAATATTAGAGTTTGGGAAATATAATAGTATGGAAAATAATTTAGTTTGGGAAATATTATGTTTCAGGTGCGATATACTTTAGGAAAGATTATAATTGCGGAAAAAAGCATTTCAATTTGGGAAACAGTTGGGCACAGCTATTATGATTTTGGGACAATTAAGAAAGATTATAATTGCGGAAAAAGCATTTGAATTTTAGAAACAATTGGGCAGAGCTCTTATGATTTTAGGACAATTATAGTTTGGGAAATATTATAATTTGTGAAATATTATAGTTTGGGATATATTATATTTCAGGTGCGATATGTTTTAGGAAAGATTATAATTGCGGAAAAAATCATTTGAATTTGGGAAACAATTAGGCACAGCTATTATGATTTGGGACAATTATAGTATGGGAAATAATATAGTTTGGGATATATTATATTTCAGGTGCGATATACTTTAGGAAAGATTATAATTGCGGAAAAAAGCATTTGAATGTGGGAAATAATTGGGCACAGCTATTATGATTTTGGGACAATTATAGTTTGGGAAATATATAGTAGTATGGGAAATATAATAGTATGGGAAATAATGTAGTTTGGAACATATTATATTTCAGGTGCGTTATACTTTAGGAAAGATTATAATTACGGAAAAAAGCATTTGGAATTTGGGAAACGATTGGGCACAGCTATTATGATTTTGGGGCAATTAAGAAAGATTATAATTGCGGAAAAAGCATTTGAATTTTAGAAACAATTAGTCACAGCTGTTATGATTTTGGGAGAATTATAGTTTAGGAAATATAATAGTTTGGAAAATATTATAGTTTTGGAAATATTATATTTGAGGTACGATATGTTTTAGGAATGAATATAATGGCGGAAACAATCATTTGAATTTAGAAAAAATTGGGCACAGCTATCTAGAGTTTGGAACAATTATAGTTTGGGAAATATTATATTTGAGGTACGATTTGCTTAAGAAATATTATAATTGCGGAAAACCCCATTTGAATTTAGGAAACATTTGGGCACAGCTCTTATGATTTTGGGGCAATTATAGTTTGGGAAATATTATACTTTGGGGAATATTATAGTTTGGAAAATATTATATTTGAGGAGCGGTATGTTTTAGGAATGATTATAATTGCGGAAAAAACTATTTGAAAATGGGAAACAATTCGGCACAGCTATTATGATTTAGGACAATTATAGTATGGGAAATATTGAATTTTGGAAACAACTGGGCATGGATGTTATAATTTCTGGACAATTGTAATTTTGAATTAATTGTAAATAGGGATAAGTGGGTATAATTTTATCTTAGGGATTATTTTAATTTAGTAATAGTATAATGTTACAAAATCAGTTTTGGGTGAATTATAATTTGATGATGAGGAATTATATTTTCGGCAAAAATCATATCCGGAAAAAATGATAATTTAAGGAAGAGATTACAAAATTGTAATTTTAATAACAAAGTGCAGGTTGGCCACTTGACCGGGAAGTAACTCTAATTGTATCATAATTTATTATTAAATTTATATTTTCTTTAAATGATTTATTTATAAATTAAATTAGTCGTTTTAAAATGTATGTACTTTGTAAAAAATTCGCCTTTTTGTAGAAAATTAATCTTTATGGTCGAAAATTCATCTGTTTGGTATAAAATTTTACTATTTCAGTTGAAAATTAATTTCTTCAAAGGAAAATTTGAATATACATCTTTTTGTTGAAAAATGGTCTTTTCTTGTTCAAAATTAAAAAATTCCACATATTTGGTTAAAAATCGATTTTTTGGTAGAAAATTGTCTTTTTCTTTGCAAGTTAATGTTCTTGTTTACAAATTCTTTTCGGTGAAAAATTAAATTATTACAGCTAAATTTTTATCATTTTAGTTGAAAATTAATTTTGTTGATAGAACTTAATTTCTGGTTTAAAATTCAATTATTTCTATTAACGATTTACAATTTTAGTTGTAAATTCATCACTTTTTTCAAAATGAAACTATTTTTTTTAGAGTTAGTTTTTTTTGGTGGAAAGTAATTTTTTAAACTGGAAATTTAACTTATTCAAAATGACTATTCCATAGTTTTAGTTAAAAATTCTTCTGCTTTGTTGAACACTAATTTTTTTAACTTAAAATTTAATCATTTTTAAGTTTCTATTGGAAATTTATCATTTTTAACAAACATTATTTTGTTGTTGAAAATTCAACTATTTCAGTTAAAGATGCATCATTTTAGTTCAAAATTAATCAGTTAGGTTAAATATTAAACTATTGTCTTAAAAATCCATTTTTTTTGTTCAAAATTAATTTTTTCGAATAAAAGATTAATTATTCCATTTTTTGTTGGAAATTGTTTTAGTGAAAAATTTTAAGTATTTCTTTCAAAATTAATGTAGTTTGCAATTTTTTGCTCTTTCGTGTTAAAGGATGTTTAGAATGAACGTCACGAATTAAAATAAATGTTTGCGTTTAGATTTGCAGATAATTTTTATCACGAGGCGGATAAAAATGATCCGTCGACGGATCATTTTAGTTTTCAATTGTTTGCAGCTTTTGTATCCAACTTCAGATTAATAATATCTTGTTGATATTTTTGTGAAAAATGTAACTTGGGGTTGACTGTAAAAAAAGGACAATTGATAAATTGTCAAATATATTTTTTTAGTTATAAATTTGATTGCTTTGTTGAGAATTTAAAAATTTTCTTAAAAATACATCCTTTTTGGTTGAAAATTCAACTGTTTTGTTAAACAATTTTGAGGTAAAAATTCATCTCTTTTCGGAGAATATTAACCTTTTGTTTAAAATTCATATTTTATTTAGTCTCTGATTTAAAAGTTTACCTGTTTTAGTAGAATTTTCATTTTTGGTTGAAAAAAATGCAACTGTTTAGTTGAAAATTTAACAATCTTGTAAAAATGTCATACTTTCTGGTTAAAAATTTGATTATTAAGCAGAAAATTAACTTATTGTTTCCAATTTTTATTTTGGTCTTAAAAATAAACTAAAATCTTCTTTGGATAAAATTTAAACTATTAATTTTTTTTAATTCATCTTTTTTAGAAGAAATTTAATTTTTCTTGTTTAAAAATGCAACTGCTTGGTCGAAAATTAATCTATTTTGTTAAAAAATCATACTTTTTAGCTAAAAATTCTGCTATTTTTTTGAAAATTGAACTATTTTGAGGAAATTTTACTTTTTATTTAAACTTAATATTTTTTTGTGGAAAAGGGAACTGAAATATTTTCTGGATGAAAATTCAACTATTGTTTTTAATCCTTTTTTAAATTAAAAAATCTTTTCTGGATGAAATTTCAACTTAAAGAAAAAATTTTGTTGTTTTTTATTAAAAATTAATCTGTCTTAGTACAAATTTTATCTTTCTTGGATAATAATGTAACTATTTGGTAGAGAATTAAACTATTTTGTTAAAAATTTATCATTTACGGTTGAAAACGTTCGTCTTTTTGAATTAAAAATTCAATTTTTTTTGTAGAACCTTATTTTTTGTTTAAAAAAATCATAGTTTGATCTTGAAAAATCTACTGGAATCTTTTTTGTATGAAAATTCAACTATTTTTTCTTAAATAAAAATTCTTCTGTTTTAAGAGATATTTGATCTTTTTGGAAAAAAATACAACTATTTAATAGAGAATTTAACAATTTTGTTAAAAAGTCATTTTTTCTGTTAAAAAATTGGTCTTTTTTAAATAGAAAATTAAATTTTTTTGTAGAAACTTATTTCTTGTTTAAAAATTCATATTTTGTTCGTGAAAGGTCAACTGAAATCTTTTTTAACTGAAAATCCAACTATTTTTTTTTAAATTTATCTTTTTAATTTAAAAATTCATCTATTTTAGTAGAAATTTAATTTTTTTTTTAAATGAAAATGCAACTTTTTGGTAAAAAATTATTATTGTTCGTTTGAGTATTCAATTATTTTGTTTGAAAGATTTGATTTCCACACTTTCTGAATAAATTATTTGTTGTTGTTGAAGATTTATCTTTCTAGTTGAAAATTTATCTCTTTGCTTGAAAGTTGAACAATTTTGTTAAAAATTATTCTTTTTTAATTGAAAATTCAACTACTTGGGTAAAGTTAAATTAAATTGCTAAACATTTAATTTTTTGATTGAAGCCTTATGTCGGGTTGGAAATTTAATTATTCAAGGGAAAAGCCTTTTTTTATTTAAAATTAATTTTTAACAGAAAATGAAACTTTTCTATTTTTTTAAGATTGATCTTTCTTACTTGCAAATTCTCCTGTTTTGGAAAAAAAAATTTTATTCGTTTGAAATTTAATTTTTGTTGGGTTATTCCTTGAATAAAAAATTTTCTTTGTTGAAAAATTGTTATTTTGGTTTAAAAATTCATTTTTAAAATTTTAAATTTTAACTTGAAAATTAAAAAATTGTATCTGAAATACTATTTTATTTATTATCATTATTACAAGATTAAAATGCTGTTACATATTTGAAAATTAATTATTAAGTAAAATGAAAAACTAGTAAAAAAAAAATAAATGAGGTAATTTTAAACATTAAAATTATTATTATTTAACATTATCTCAAAAGAGTTACAAAATTAATTCATCGAATTATTAATTCAAAATTTTATTTTGAATCTCATCCATTGATCATTAAACAAAAAAAAATTATGCAAAAGAAAAAAGTCAAGGAATCCTAAGAAACTGAATCATTGGTCTCGCCTGAAAACCAGTTTGATCAAGTCGCTGCATATTAATATAGTGTCAATATCCAGAAATAGAAGTTCTAAAAAGGAAGAGGCTCGATATAAAATTGCAAGGTAAAAGTTTTTTTTTTTAATGCCTACGTGACAAATTCAGCGTATGCTTCTCGATCAAGGTTGTTAGAATGATCTCAGAAAAACGATTTACATTCTGTATAATTTATAAAAATTCTCGGTTGCGTTGACATGATCCCTTATAGAACACATTTAAACAAAAGTATTTTAATTTCTCCTTTTTTCACTAATTTTGCCGATTTTTTTCTGTAAATTTTGTTTAAAGATGATTTTTAATTGTTTTGCTGGAAATTCTTAGAAACTTAAAAAAAATCTTTGAATTGTGCTGTTTTTGGGAGTTTTCATTTTATTTTTTTGTTTTGTTTAAAAGTAGAAAAATACACCTTTTCAAACCCCTTGTTCATTTGATCACTTTTAACAAAAATGTCATTAAATTTTTTTAAATTTAAAAAAAATTTTATATCAATATATTAAAAATAAATTTAATTCGTCAAACTTTGTTGAAATTTGACTTATTTGATTTATTATTTATTTGATTTATTTAAATTTGAATCATTGTTTCCAATTTTTATTCTGATGTTAAAAGTAAACTGGAATCTTCTTTGGATAAAATTTGAACTATTAATAAAAAAACAAAATAAAAATGTCATTACATTTTTTGAAATCTTAAAAAATTTTTTATACCAATATATTAAAAGTAAATTTAATTCATCAAACTTTTTTGAAATTTGACTAAAGATTCTGGTATTTGAATATTAATGGTCGGGAAATACGAAAAATTAATCAGAGTAAAGTTAGGGATAAAGTATGAATCAATTTATTAAAAAATAATTTTTTTGTTAAAAATTCATTATTTTTCAAATTCATTATTCATTATTAATTAAAATTAATTGTTTAAATTAAAAATTCATCTCGTTAGTTGGAAGTTTAAGCATTTGGTTCCAAAGTCATTGTTTTGTTCAAAAATTAATTTTTTATCCTACAATCTTTCACTGAAAATTAATTTTTTTAAATTAACAATTCAACTAAATGACTAAAAGTCAAACCAGGTTCTTGAAAATTTACATTTTTGTTCGAAGGTTCATCTTTTTGCTTGAAAATTCATTTAAATTTTACAATTTTTATTACCATTTTTTTTGGTTAAGAATTCATCTTAATTGGTAAAAAATAATCTTTTCGGGGTTGACTGTTAAAAAAGGACAATTGATAAATTGTCAAAGATAATTTTTTAGTTATAAATTTTATTACTTTGTTGAGAATTAAAAAATTTTCTTAAAAAGACATCCTTTTTGGTTGAAAATTCAACTGTTTTATTAAAAAAAAAAATTATTAAGTAAAAGATCCTCTTTTTAGTTAAAAGTGCGACTTTTTGGTTGAAAATGAACTTTTTTGTTCAATTGAATTTTTGCTGAATTGAAAGAGAGAAATTTGTTTATTTTTATCATTTTTATTGAGTTGGAAGGGATGAATTTTTTTATTGAAAGAGGCCGTATTTTCTTTTTCGCATTTTTATTCAGTTGAAAGAAATAAAATTTTAGTTTACATTTTTTCAGAATTATAAGAGGGAAATTTTGTTATTTCTAAGTTTTTTTTTATAAATTTCAAAGTGGAAACTTTTTATTAATATCTTATGTTGTAAGCAAAAAGTCTGGGCTTGATTCTTGCTGCCTGTATTTTTTTCATTCAAATTTCTTGTTTTTTTAAATTGACTATTAAATTGATTTAAATCAAGTTTAAAAATTTACGTTTGAACAATTTTTTCAAGTAAAAAATCAATTTTTGTCAACTTTCATCACCTTTACTGCAAGCAAAGTTTTTTAAAAGAAAATTCTCATTTTTCTGTGCATTCAATTGAAAATTTCTATTTTTATTTTTTTTTATATAAGTTAAAAATAAAATGTAAGAAAAGACTAGAATAATAATAAAATAAATACTTCAATTCAAAGAAATAGTACACTAAAATTTTATAAAAATAAAATATTAATTAAATTATATTTTATAATATTATTGTAGTATAATAATATTAGAACGGCGTACTCTTTTTTTATATAAATATATATATTTTTTAAATTGAGAATAATAATACTATCAAACTTTTACCATTCAGCTGCCAGTAGTATCATTTGCATTATTAAAAGTCGTAAACATTGAAAAAACAATTTTTTAAATGAAAATAATGGTTGAAAATTAATATTTGGGCAAGATCTATCCAAGTTTAATATTCAATTGAAATAAAAAAATGAGGAAAAATACGGGCGGCAAGAATCGAACCCATACCTTCCGCTTACAAATCCGAAGCGCTCCCTCACATTAAACGGGCGTGGATTAAAATTTTTTTTTAATATCGAGAACGACTAAAAAGCCCATCTTATTACTTTAGATTATTAGCAAAGAATCTTTTTCCTAGGGTGTAGGAAAGAAAATACGAAAGCGAAAAAATTTATTTTAATTGTTTTAATTATTTTTATTAAATAAATTTATTTGCACTCTGGGAAAAACGATGTTTCACAACATGCCACATTTCTTAACAAAGTGAGCCATGCAAAAACACGCAGCCTTGCAATGTGAACGGCCCTTAGAACCAGTTACTATACGAAGTAATTTAGCAGGATTGGCATTTGTAGTTTCTGCAAAAGATCACGTACGCCAGGACTAAAGCCTTATTAATGGTCTTGAAATTCGAGGAATTTCAAGAGTATTATCACGTCTCGCCTTTAATCATAAGTTTAGATTATCCTTTAAAGCCTGACTCAATAAATTGTTTTGACATTTTCGAAAAGTGGTCACTTTTAAGAAAAGTTCATTACCAATTAAATTATAGAGGACAATTATAGCTTTCGGGACATTTTGATAGATATAACTAGAATGGAAAAAATCTCCGATTAGGGGACAGTTGGATACAATACTAATTGTCGGACTTTTATATTTTTGGACAATTGTAATTTTGGAATGACGAATTTGGTCAATTTTTACTTTCGGTCTAGTTTTGAGGACAATTATAGCCTAATAGACAATTATAGCTTTAGAGAAAATTATAGCTTTAGGGAAATTTTAGTCGGGAACAGTTGGATTATAATTCATAATTTAAAAATCTTTCACTTAAACAAATTTTGCATTTCAGATTTTTAATTTTTTAACATACATTTCAATTTAAAGAATTTTCAAATTCAGTTTTAAAGACT
Organism: Acraspis erinacei; assembly: GCA_035041075.1. NCBI lineage: Eukaryota > Metazoa > Arthropoda > Insecta > Hymenoptera > Cynipidae > Acraspis > Acraspis erinacei. The sequence continues at coordinate 36,561,677 of JAWWLR010000128.1, read as the reverse complement.
TAAACAATTAAAAATTAGAAGCGTTTACAATTGAAGATTTTTGATAAAAACGATTTTTAGTTGATCAACTGTGAATATAAATTAATTAATGATTTTTTAAAAATTGAATTCTACTTTAAGATTTAAAATCTAAATAATAATTGATTGTTCAAAACGATTTGGCATCGTTTCACAATTTTAGAAAGTCCAGATTTTATGTTAAAAATTAAACTGTTTCAATTGGAAAGTCTTTTTAGTTAAACAAATTTAAACGTCCTATTGAGACTTTTTTAGCTATTGTTAATTTAAAAATAACGTCAAAATAATATATTTATAATTAAAGCCTTTTATTAAATTTGAAATATAATTTCAGTCTAAAATATTCCATTTTTAAACAGTGCAATTTGAAATTTTTCAATTAAGAGAAAGAACAGTTACTTAATATTTATAAATATCTGACTGCTCATTTAAAATCAGTAAATTTAAATTAAATATACAAAACTAAACCAAGAAATCTAAACTTTAAAAGTTACAATTTTAATGATTTTATTGAACCAAATTTAATTTTCAAGTCAAATTGTTGAATTTAAATTTATAAATAACAATAACATACTTTAAAATCTGACATGATTTCAAATAATTTAAACATTTCCTAGGAAAATTGAAAATTATTTTTTTTCATGAACGAATTTTATAAGAATATTTAAAAAGATGTATAAAAATTTATAAAAATTTACAAAATTGTCAAAAATTAATGAGGAAGATTTTTAGAAAATTTCTGTAATTTGGCAAAATTAAAAAAATATATTTTGAAAAAATTTAAAATAACATGTAGACGTTTCAAGACTTTAAAATAAAATTTCAAAGCATTTTATGGAAAATTAATTGTCAAGAAAACACGTTACCTTTCAATTAAAAAAGATAAATCTCAATTTAAAAAAGAATAGATAAATTTTCAGTTAGATTAATCATACAATCAAACAAATAAGTTTTAAACGAAAAATAGAACAGTTAAATTTTCAGTAAAAAGTCAGGAAGAATAAATTTATATTTTAAAAAATTCCATAAAACGTGTAATAGTAAAATTTTAAGTTGAAAAAATTGAATTTTTAACTGAACAATAAACCTTTTAAAAAAGCGAATTTTTAACAGAAAGCTATGAGCTTTTAATTAAAAAAGATCATTTTCAATATAAAATAGAATATATAAATTTTTAGTTAGATTAATTATACAATCAAACAAATAAGAGTTTTAGCTAAAAATAGAGCAGTTGGAATTTCAGTGAAAAAATCATTGTAAACGTAATAAAATAAATTTTGAACAAAATAGTTGAATTTTGAGGCAGGAAGAATAAATTTCTATTAAAAAAAAAACATTTTCCATAAAAAGTGGAATTGTACAATTTTCAGTTTAAAAAAATGAATTTTTAACTAACCCAATAAACCTTCAACAACAAAAAATCTGCACCTCTCATCGGGAGTGGCTCACTTAGCAACTTTAATTTGGTGATTGTGAATTCTCTTTTATTAAAGCTCCTTCGGCTTTAACTAACACATTTTTATCACGCATTAATACTTTTTTCATAGCTTGTGTCGCTTGTCTCCAAATTTATTTAAAAAAATTAAAAAGTTTATTTTGTACCATTGAAACAAAAATTACATGTTCCATAAAAAAATGTTTAATAAAAAATTTATAGATCTTTTTTTAGGTAAAAAAAAACTGCGCATTCTGTAAAAAAAATTAAAATAAAATTCTTATCTCTTTTGTAAGTGAACAACTATTGTCTGTTAATTTTGTTGTAGTTTTTGTCGTTTGTCCAAAAAATTAATTTTTTTTATTTTCAATCTGGTTTTTTACGAATAAAAAAATTACGCGCCCTATCACAAAAAATCTACACATTCTCATGGCGAGCGGCTCGCTTCGCAAATTTAATTTGGTGATTGTGAATTCTCTTTTGTTAAAGCTCCTTCGGCTTTAACTAACACATTTTTATCACGTATTAATACTTTTTTCATAGCTTGTGTCGCTTGTCTCCAAATTTATTTTAAAAATTTTTAAATTTTATTTTGTAACATTGAAACAAAATTACATGTTCCATAAAAAAATGTTTAATAACAAATTTATAGATCTTTTTTTAGGTAAAAAAAACTGCGCATTCTGTAAGAAAAAGATTAAAATCAAATTCTTATCTCTTTTGTAAGTGAACAACTATTGTCTGTTAATTTTGTTGAAGTTTTTGTCGTTTGTCCATAAAATTAAATTTTTTTATTTTTAATGTGGTTTTTTTACGAATAAAAAAATTACGCGCCCTATCACCAGAAATCTACACATTCTCATTGCGAGCGGCTCGCTTCGCAAATTTAATTTGGTGATTGTGAATTCTCTTTTGTTAAAGCTCCTTTGGCTTTAACTAACAAATTTTTATCACGTATTATTACTTTTTTCATAACTTGTGTCGCTAGTCTCCAAATTTATTTAAAAAATTTTTAAATTTTATTTTGTACCATTGAAACTAAAATTACATGTTCCATAAAAAAATGTTT
>JAWWLR010000128.1:36539373-36553769 GCA_035041075.1 Acraspis erinacei | reverse complement strand
CTTAATTCCCCCCCCCCCCCCCACCCCCCACCTCCACTTGCCTCAGTCCCCCACTTATTTAGTAGGAAAAAGAATTTTTTGGTTGAAAATTCATATTTTCGGATTCAACAACCGACTATTTTGTAAAAGTTTAACTTTTTCGATTGAAAATTAAGGAACTTGGTTGATTTTTTTTCTTGGTTAAAAAGTCATATTTTTATGATGAAAATTCTTTTAATTTTTTTGAAAATTCAACTATTTAGATGGAAAATCAAATTTTTGATTGAAAATTCATATTTTTGACTTGATGAAATCAACTGTTTTGTAAAAATGTATCTTTTTCGCTTGAAAATTTAACAATTTTGTTAATTTTTTTTCTTGATTAAAAAATCGTTTTTGGTTAAAAACACATATTTTTTCTTTGACAATTCTGATTATTCTTTGAAAAATCAACTATTTAGTTGGAAAATGAAATTTTTTGTTGACAATTCATATTTTTGGATTGAAAAATCAAATGTTTCATAAAAAAAATACCTTCTTCGCTTAAAAAATTTGGATAAAGTTCCAAATAGCTGAATTCTCAAGACAATTGTTTTGTAAAAAATGTACTTTTTAGCTTGAAAATTCAGTAATTTGGTTGATTTTTGTCTGGATTAAAAATTCATCTTTTTGGGTTTTGACCATTTTTTGTAGTTAGAAATTCCATTATTTTGGTCGAAAATTCCACTATTCACTTGAAAATTCCACTATTTATTTGAAAATTAAGTTCATTGTTAAAAATTTATATTTTTTGTTCTAAAAATTAGTTCTTTTGTAAAAAAAATTACCGTCTTCTCTTGTAAGTTAAAGAATTTGGCTGCTTTTTTTTCTCTTTATTAAAACATTCTTCTTAGTTAAAACTTCATCTTTTTTGGTTGAAAATTTAACGGTTTTGTAGAAAATATGCCTTTTTGGATTTTTGTTCTCTAAAAATTTCATCTTTTTGGCATAAAAATTCAACTATTTGGCTGAAAATGAAACTGCTTTTAGTTGAAGTTTAATATTTTTCGTACAAATACTCGATTATTTGGATGAAAATTTATTTTTGTAATTTGAAAATTCTATTATTTTTGTCGAAAATTCAAGTATTTAGTTAAAAATGAACTATTTGGTTGAAATTTAATATTTTTAAGTTGAAAATTCAACTTTTTTGTGAAAATGTGAATTTTTGGATTGAAAATTAAACTTTTTTCTAAAAAGTTGATCTTTTTGGCTTAAAAAATCAACTATTTGGCTAGAAATGAAATATTTTTTTGTGGAGGCTTAATATTTTTTGTTTAAAAATTCGATTATTTCATTGAAAAAAATACTTTATGTCTTTAATTTCCATATAACAATTTTTTACTAAATTAAGAGAAAAAAATTAGTATTTTAGATTTTACTAACTTTGTCTCATACATGGAAAAATTCTATTTTTGGCCTAATTACTTTAATTAAAGAACATACAAATTTAGTTAAGATATAGATGCCTACCTTACCGACATCAGAAAGATTCTATAGCTCTAGTGGTTCGGGTCCACTCTAAGTTTCTAGAACACTATTTCTTTAATTATTTAATGCGCAAAAGGTGTCAGGTGTATAGTTGAAATGTGATATGGAAAAATATTCATGGTATCCTGTTTTATCCAAATATATTTTATTTATTCTTTCCTTATAGATAATATTTTTAATGAAAAAATTCCTGTCTCTATTTATTTATTGCGCAAATAATTCGTGAAAAACATTCTTCTGCAGTCTAGAATCTTTTATAACTTAAGAATAAAGAGGTAGATATATTGTTATTAGCGACCACAAAACCTACCTTACCAACACTGGGAACACTCTACATCTGTAGTGGTTTTTGTCCGTGCTAAGTTTCTAGAATATTGTAGTTTGCAATTCGTCATCGAAATTTATTGAAAAAGATAATATTCTTGATAACGCCATTAAATTGTACTGTGCAATTTATAGCAACGAATTTGACATATGTCTAGGTTTATCGATTATAATTTAGAATCTTCTAGAACTTAAAGATATATGTTCGGGATTCTTAGCGAATAAATTTAGAATAAATTTATTCTGGAGTCAAGTATCAATCATGGACTGGAAATAAGAGATAATCATCCAGGCGAGCTGTCTGGAAGTCTTTTATTGTTCTATAGAAATCAGTTCTCTTTAATGTTCTCAAAAGTTCGATTTCTTAATCAACCCACAAAGTTGGGTAATAATTCTTTGCAACCTTACTTTAAACCAGTACAATATTCCAGGTCCGTCAACCTCTCGATGTGTCACATGTAATAAAATACTGCAAACAATTTCGAGACTCAAGAGAGATTAGACAGCATGCATTTTATTCCAGGCTTCTTCACTCACGTGCTTTTAACTCAAATATATATTCAGAGTGCACTGCCCAGGGCTCATTTATGTAATAAAACAACAATCAAGATGAGGTCACATGCATTTTTATTCAGAGATATATGCTCGTTATTTTTATCACCTTCTATCTCTTATTTAAAAAGGAAAGTTTGCTGATGACGGGTTAAAGATGTAAAATAAATCTAATAAATAATCTGAATACGAATATTTGTTACTGAATTTAGTTATTTTTTTCAATATGCTAAGACAAAGAGATACATATATATTAATAGATAAAGAATATAAAGCTTATGTTTGAATTTTTTACGCAAACAGCTTCAAGGTTATTTATTATTTCAATGACGCATTACATTTTTTACTTCGCAATGTTATATTCCAAACGTGTCGAATGTAGAATGTTCTAGAAAATTAAGGCAAAACGGGAGATATGTTACCAGACAAGGATAGCAAATGTGCATCCACAAATGCGCGCTTCGCTTATATTTTTCTTCATTGTAGTCAAGCATTTGATAAATGCACAAGCATACAAATGTGAAGATAAGAAACCTGGCGTCTGTTAAAATCGGGTAGTGTTCCTTCTTATTTTAAATTTACACTCAGTGCTATCTGCTGGAATATTATTTGTGAAATTGTTTGACTACAAAAGTCACTTGGTAGCAAATTTTGTCAGTTGTCTTCTCACCATCGAGTGATAATTCGTTACTCAAAGTGGATTCTCTGAACTGCGAGGAGATTGTTCGATTATATAATGATGCTTATGAAATTTTACATGAAAGTGCAACTACTTCAAAAATTGCATACTGGATTCACCAGTGCTATTTGAAGGCTAAACAAAATTTTATGGCAGGATAAGCAGCATCTATCTCTGGGCGAAAAAAACAAACTTCAAGAAAACATTGGTCTACTAACATCAAAAAGCAGAATATTCAAGAATTTACAGAAGAGAGGAGCTGGTGTCAATGAGGACCTGAATAGAAAACGAGACGTAATCGGGTGGCGAGATATGGAGTCTGTGTTTGAAAGTCGAGTTAGAACAGGTTTGATTGTGAATTTAAGTTATGGAGATTTGGATAGTTTTTTCCCAGATTCAAAAACAGTTATTAGTTACCATTTAAAAAACGTTTTTAAAAGTTCAGGTGGGGGTTAAAAAGCTATTGTTATCCTTTCTGCAGATATTAATGAATGGTTTGAGAGTAAAGTCAGAGAGCAAATTTTGGTTAAAGTGAAGGATTTTTAGGAAACTATATCAGGGTGGACATTAAAAGAAATCATAAATGTGAGTAGAACTTCCAATAGAGGATGGTGGGAACATATTAAAGTTTCAACTTCAGAATCTAAAATGTATCTTGAAAAAGATTGTATTCTTGTTTGCAAAATCTGGTACCAATGAATAAACTGACACAAAAGCCAAAACCAGATTTTCTAAATTAAAAAGCATGTCCCACTTGTAAAAAAGATTTTAACAAAGAAGATTTTAAACATCGTGATCACTGTCATTTTATAGGTAAGTACTGTTATCCAACACACGAAAGCTGTAACGTCAATTACAAAGACTTTCAGGTTATTCCAGTAGTTTTGCCATCATTTATCCGGCTACGATCCAAACTTTTTAATAAAAGAGTTAGCCAACATTTTTGAGGGATATGTCTCTTTACTACCAAGTAATAAAGAAAAATATATCTCAATTATAAAAGATGTTGCAAATACTAAAGTCAAACTCAGATTTATCGATTCTTTTCGATTCATGCCAAGTAGTATAGAAAGATTGGCCTCATATCTCAATGACAGTACAAAAATAATTGCGAACAAATTTTTTTTTAATGAAAAAGAATTTAATCCGTTAACGAGTTAAGGTGCATGCCAGTATGATTATATTAGAAGTTGGAGAAAATTAGAAGAAAGTATACCTCCAAAAGAGGCTTTCTATTCAAAACTAAATGATTTTAGTATTTCCAATGAAAATTATAAAAATGCGTGTAAAGTGTGGGAAACTTTTAATTTGCAAAATTTAGATTAGTATATGGAAAACGTAAGGAAGCACAAAGATGTCAAGATTGTAACAAAATGGGGCAGTAGATATTTGATGCAGAAGCTCTAATTTCTAGATAAAATCTCCATAGATGTACAGTATTTGATGAAGATGTGGTTATCATTGAAATGAGTAAAATAAAAATTAGTTTAATAAACCTATTTACATTGAGTTCACGGTTATTGATACATACAAAATTGTCAGTTGCGATTTTCATACTAATTACATTCTAGCAAATTATGGAAATTGGGCGAAAATACTATATACAGACACAGACAGTCTCTACCATTTCACTGTTCCAACTTTTATGAATATATTAATATTCATAAGCTTGAAACGTCAGATTATCCGCCAGACAATGTTAATGGAATTCCTCAAAGAAATAACAAATTATTAGGCTTGGATAATGACTGAACTTGTGGGTTTAAGGTCGAAATTGTATGCATATAAAATTTTGGATGAAGAAGATAAAAAAAGAATGATAAACATGATGAGCGATTTAGATATATGATATATGCAGTATATATGTAAATCAGAATTTAATTTATTTTTATTTTATTTTTAATTGAACCTGATGATCATATTTTTAATCATTATTATTTACTTCAAGCCAAACAGTATTCTGTATATAACCCGATTGTCCTGGACTTAGATTTGCATAATTTTTAAAGAGACTAATGAGACGAATATTTTTGTTTCTATCAATTTCAATTGCACTGAATTCATATCTTGTTTCTTTAAACAAATGCCAGATGGCATTAGAAACTAAAACTGTGTTTGTCACTGGTGGTTCATCAGTTCTTACGATTCTTCCTTGTATGTGAAATGAACTTTGGCTTGGTGAAAGACAATGGTTCTGATTTTGAAAAGCAATTCGTATTTTATCCCTGTTATTGAAAGATGATGAGTCAAAGGCTGATGTGTATAATTTTCACAATGCGTAATTGGCTCATCAAAGATGATTGGTGCTTGGATATTTAAATTTTTCCCTTCCATAACAAATCAGCATATGTTGATAAACAAATTCACAGAAGCAGATGCAAAAAATCTTGAATCTATTCTCTTTTTCTTTTTTTGAGCTTCAGACCTAGGCTTTTTAGGAATAGTACGCTTTGAATTTTTAAACCGTTTGACTGCTCTTTGTCGACTGAATAGTTTCTGGTATTGTGCTGGTTTATCATAACCAAATCCAATCTTTTTTTTGAAAACGATACCCATTATTATTAGAAAGACTTGATTTTTAGTATAATTGTTATAACTTCTCCATGAAAATTAACCAAATGTCTGTCGTGATCAACTATATGGAGCTGTATATTATTACACCTTCGAAGTTGGTGCATCAACATGTCTTCACGTTAGGAGAATTTGTACAAAAAATATTTGACGTCAAATTGCTAGAGTTAGTGAATCAATTCGACAAAAATATATATTAATAAAATTGGGAAAAGAAACAGTTGAGTGCACATTAAGTGGTATTTTTAAGCCTATGGTTAATCCAATAGAGAACATTTTTGTTGGTCTTAAGAATATAAAAAGAATTGAATCAATTAATGAAGAGGAAGAAGCCTACGAGACAGAATATAAACCAGGTTCTGAAATTCGTGACAATAAAGCCTTTAAATATCCAAAATTCATAAAGAAATTAATTCCCACATTACATTACACCAAACGAATTTCTCAAAACTTCTGCACAGCATCACATTGTATGATGCAACAAAGTTCCAGAAGGTTCTATACATGACAATATTAAACACTTTTAAGATGTCATATTTTGCAGTGCAAAATATCATGCGTCATTAAAATAACATTGAATTTGTTTACGATAAATTATTTCTAGAAATTGCGCATTATAATTTGATGACGCCATCAAGAATATTCTAGAAACTTAGCACGGACGCGAGCCATTAAAGCTATAAAATCTTCTTGATGTGGTTAAGGTAAGAATCTATATCTAGAATCGGCCTTACTTATCCACTGCTTTAACCACAGATTTTAAATATTTAGTTCAAAATTAAACTGAATTGTTAAAAATTTATTTTATTAGTTGGAGATTTATGTCGTTGGTTGAAAATTGAAATATTTTTAAAAAAATTGAGTTTTTGTTTTTAAAAATTAACTTTTTAACCTCAAAATTTTACTATTCCATTTTTGGTTGAAAATTCACTTTTTAGTTGTAAATTCATCTTTTTGGACTGAAAATTCGATTGAAAATTCAACTCTTTAGTTGAAAATGAATTTTTCGATTAAAAATTAATTTTTTAGGTTCAAAATTCAACTATTTTGTAGAAAATTGGTCTATTTGGCTTGAAAGGTAAACAATTTGGTTGATTTCTTTTTATCTTGGTTGAAAAGTCTTTCTTCGATGAAAATACTACTGTTTTGTGGAACATTGTCTTTTAATTTATAATAAAAAGAAACTTGTTTTAAATATCCACTATCCCATTTTGGTTGAAACTTTTTTTTTTAAACTTTAACTATTTGTTTAAAAATCCCACTATTTTGTGGAAAATTTAATCCTTTTGTTAGAAATTCCAAATTTTTCAACTTTTTTTGGTTGAAAACTTTTTTTGTTGAAGTTTTGTCCTATAGGATTAAAAATTAAACTATTTTATAAAAAGTTTAATTTTTACTTGAAAATTCAATTATTTTGTTGAATATTCGTTTTCTTATGATTCAACATTAATATTTTTACCTAAAATTTAACTATTACATTTTGCTTGAAAATTTATCGTTTTTATTTTAAAATTCAATAGTTTTGGATAAAATTTTCCTTTGTGCCTTGAAAATTAAACACTTAGTTGATTTTTTTTTCTTGACTGAATAGTTTTTCTTGGCTGATAATTCCACCATTTTTATTTCAAATTAATCTTCTTTATTTGAATTTAACTGTTTTTATATTTGTTGCAAATATAAATATTTTTCGTTTGAAATATCTACTATCTTTTTTTTTTTTTGAAAATTCATCATTTTTATTTTAAAATTCATCTATTTGAATAAAAATAAACTTTTTAATTGAAAATTCATAATTTTGGGTCGCGAATTAAACTTTGTTATAGAAAATTCGCCTTTTTGGCTTAAAAATTTTAAAAAATTAGTTGATTTTTTCCCTCTTGATTGAAAAATCTTGCTTGGTTGGAAATTAAAATAATTTTGTTGAAATTCATTTTTTTTGTGAATTCAGCTGTTTTTTATTCGAAATAAAAGTATCATTTTATTGAAAATTCAAACGGTTTAGTTAAAAATTCATCTTCTTTGTCGATAATTAAATTTTTTTGCTGAAAAAATTAAATTTTGTTGAAAGATTAATCTTTTTTGTTTGAAAATAAAATGTTCGATTGAAAAATGAGATTTACAGGTTGAAAATTTTACCATTTGTTTATAAACTCAATTATTTTATATTAAATGATTTTTCCCTATAATTTTTTCATGAAACAATTTTGGCCTAATTATCTATTTTAAACTAATTTTTCTTCTTTAAAAATAAATATTGAAAAAAATTCAACTGCCTTTAATCTTCGCTTACTTTTTTCCAAAAGTGAAATTTGGTTTTCTAATCGTAACCACATTGACAGAAAAATTTCTTCTTCAAATTTGATTGATATGCAGCAAAAAATCTCGGTTAGGTGAAGGAATATTACCTTAAAAAATTAGAGAAAAAAAAATTGAAAGTATATAATAATCTCTTACATAAAAATGTTTAGTAATTAAATAAATGTTTTCATATTGCTTCAGGGATTAACTCTTCAGAGTCGATGTAACTAATCAATTATTTTTTTATAGTCCAAAATTGTCTTCACAAAATAGTAAAAAAAATTTTTCATAATTTCTAAATTTTCTTTTAGTCCGAAAATATAGAAGAGAAAAAATAGTTGCTAAATACAAAATGTTTTAAATTAAATTTTCCGGAAGTAATTTGTGTTAATTCAGTTGAAACCTGATCCACTTTAAGATTCTAATTCCAGGTCAAATATCAGACTCTTTTTTTTTTTTTTTTGAATTGTTGATGCAAATTAATTATTACGACCTTACGAATGCTAATCCGGATGAATCACTTGAGTCTCATTAACGTTCAAGACTTGAAGGAAAAAAAAAAATAAAAGAACCGTTCTTTGACCGGCGGTTATTACCATTCACTAAGAGCAGCTGTTTTCCAGTTTTTTTTTCTTTAGAAAGTCGACCTGCCCTTATAAGATATTATTTAATCTTTCATAATATGTCCGCATTTATTAACTTTATTGGGACACTCTGGATCGATTGCCTTCGAATTTAATTGACTTGTCAAGGTCAAGATATAATTATGTTTTTGTCATAAAATTTCTGTATTTTTAATTGCCATTATTTATTTCTTTTTAAAAAGATCTTAAGTGATGCTTCGGAAATATAATTTTTTTTTATGTTTTCAGTTTAAAAATGTATTTAAATATTTTTTTTAAGTGCAAACTACTTTTACTTATTTATTTTTGTTTTTTATTTTTAAGTTAATTATTTTGTAGAAAATTCAACTATTAGTAGATTTTGTCCTTTGAGATAAAAATTTCTCCTTTTGGATTAAAAATTCAACAAATTGGTTGAAAATACAACAGTTTTTGTTCAACGTTTAATCATTTTTGTTTGAAAATTCGATCATTTGGTTGAAAAATAACTTTTTCTTAAATTTATCATTGTCGGTTGAAAATTAACGTTTATGATTATCATTCAACTATTTCGTTAAATAGTAATATTTTACGTTGAAAATTTGTCTTTCTTGATTTTAAATTAACTTTGTTTTTTAAAATTTTAACTATCTTAAAAATTCCATTTTTTTGTTTGAAAACTCAACCATTTGGTTGAAAGTGCAACTCTTTTCGGTTGAAGATTAATTTTTTTATATTTTATAATTTAGTTAAAAATTCATTTTTCTAGATTGAAAATTCAACCATTTGGTTAAAAAAAAATGTACTATTTCGTTGAAAAGTTAATTATTGTAAATTCAATTATTAGTAGATTAGTCCTTTGAGATAGAAAAAAATTATTTTATTTATTATTATTATTTATTTATTATTTATTTTATTATTTAGTTAAAAATACATTTTATGTGTAATTTTTAATAATTTTTCTTTTAAAATTCGATCATTTGGATGAAAAAGAATTTTTCTTAAATTCATCATTATTGGTTTAAAATTAACTTTTTTGTCGAAAATTCAACTATTTTCTTACATTTTTGTTAAATAAATAACAAATTTTTTTAAATTTTATGTTCAGAATTCTTCTTTCTTGGTTTAAAGTTTACTTTGTTTTTGAAAATTCAACAATATTCTTAAAAATTAAATTTTTTGGCTTAAAAATTCAACTGTTTTATTTAAACTGCACTTTTTGGTTAAATTTAAATAATTTTTTTATTCGTTCATTTGGTTGAAAAAATATCTTTTTTGGTGGAGAGTTCAACTTTTTTTACGTTCGTCTTTTTAATTAACGTTTAATTATTTTTGTTTGAAAATTCGATCACTTGGGCGAAAAATAGTTTTTTTTTAATTTTTTTTTTAATTCAAATATTTTGTTACGCAGTCATCTTTTTGGTCTAAAATTTAATTTTTTTGGTTGTTCAGTCATTTTTTAAATAGAAAATTCATCCTTTTGGTTTAAAAATTAAAATGCTTTGTTGAAAAATTAACTCTTTCTGGTTGAATATTAATCTTTTTTTATATTTGACCATTTATTTGAAAATTCATTTTTCTATATTCAAAATTAAACTATTTCGTCAACTGTGTACTAAAAAGAAAAATCTTTTGGTTTAGAATTAAACTCTATTTGGTTAAAAATGAAACTGTTTTTGGTTAAAGTTTTATCTTTTTAATTTGATTATTTGGTCAAAAATACAAATAAACATTTTTATTCTTGAAAATTCATCAATCTGGTTGAAACTGTAAATATTTTGTTGAAAATTCGTTGTTTTTGGTTTAAAATCAATTTTTTAAACTGACAAAATAACTGTTCCGTTTTTTATTGAATATTAATATTTTTTAGTTTAAAATTCAATTATCTGATTTAAAATTAATGAATTATGTTAAAAAATCGTTTTTTTTTAATTCTATTGTTTGGTGAAAATTCATCTGTTTGTTTCAAAATTTAATTTTTTTATTCGTCTTTTCAAAACTTTTTTTCTTTCTAAAATATTTGGATTTTTAGCTTGAAAACTAAACACTTTTTTGTTATAATTTAATCTCTTGAGGTAAAAAGTTAGTTTTTTTAGGATCGAACTATTGTTTGTTGTTGAAAATTCGTATTTTTGGCTGAATTCGACTTTTTTTTATTAAAAATAAACATTTTCTTGTTTGTTGAAATATAGCCTATTACATTGTTTGTGGAGAATCATTCTTTTTATTTGAAAATTCAACTAATGGGTTAAATAATGATCTATTGCATAAAAAAAATCATTTTTGTTTCTAAAAAAAATGAATTTTTTAAATGAAGTTTAAAAAGAAAATTTCAGTGGTTTTCTCAGCAGTTATATTTTTCGTTATAATTTATACTATTTGATAGAAAATTCCACACTTTTGTTCAAAATCATCCTTTTTGGTTTAAAATTCATTGTTTTTATTGAAAACTTCTCGTTTTGAGTTGAAAATTAGTATTTTTTTTAAATTCATCTTTTTTTTAAGTCAACTGTTTCTTAATTAAACTTAATTTTTTTGTAATCTAAACTATTACTTTTTCGAATTTTTGATGAAAATTCGTTTTCCATCGGATGAACTTTTTGTTGAAATTTGTTGTTTTTTTTTGTTAGAAAATTTTTGCATCTCTTCTGTTAGATTTTTTTTTTGTTTGAAAATTGAGCTATTATGTTGAAAATTCGTATTCGTTATTGAATTAGACTATTTTTTATTAAAAATTTTTTATTTGAGATTAAATTAAATTTTAATTTAGATTAAACATTTTTTGTTTTAAATATCCTCTATTACATTGTTTGTTGAAAATCAATAGTTTTTATTTGAAAATTCAACTACTGGGTTAAATATTTATCTACTGCAAAACAGTCATTTTTGTAGTTTAAAAAAATAAATTTTTAAAAAGAATTTTTAAAAATTAAGTTTAAAAAAAATGCAGTTGTTTCTCTTTTTGAGTTGAAAATTAAAGTCTTTTTTTTTTAAGTCAACTGCTTTTTATTTAAATTAAATTTTTTTGTAATATGTACTATTACATTCCAGTTTGAGATTAATTATTTTAGTTGAAAATTTATCTCGTTGGTTAAAATTGTAACCACTTTTTCGAAAAAAAATTTTCTTGGTTGGAAATTAATTTTTTTAAACTGAAAATATAACTATTCCATTTCTGGCTGAAACATTTTTTTTTTTTTAATTAAAAATGCAACTACACTATTTTTGGTGAAAATTCGTTTTCCCTCGGATGAAAAGTAATTGTTTGAACTAAAAATGTAACTATGCCATTTTTGATTGAAAATTTTTTTTTTTTAATTCGTGCATTTTTGTCTCTTTAACAAAATTTGTATACCACTTTTTTCTGAATTTTAAAATTATATCGACCGGGTATTTAAGGAATAATTAGACCGGAAAATTCTCAGAGTTATAGTATTTGTCAAATTTTAGAAATGAATAGAAAATCCAAATTTTAAGCCAACAAACGAACGATATGAAAAAAGTCAAGAGAATAAAAAATTGGTTTTTAAAAGCTCTACAAGATTATAGTGACAAAATTTTTTGATTTTCTTAGAAAATCGAAAATTCAATTTTTCATTGCACACAAAATAATTAAAAATTCCCTTTTGTGCTTAATCTATACTGGACACGAAAAATATGGATCTACAAAAATCGTGATCACAAAAAACGTCTACAAATTCGTTAATAATCACTTTTTGATTATTAACGAACTTTTTATTAACTAAAGCTTTTTGTTTTATTCGTGAAAACCATAATTAAATATAAAAAAATATAAAATTTGTGGAAAAACGACACAAGTTACGAAGAAAAAAAATATTTAACAAAAATTATTTGCCCGGAAAAGAGCTACAAATTTGTTATGAAACCCTTTTTTTAGAAAATTCAAATTGATTGAATATTGAACTATTTTCCTAAAAATATATTTTTTTTTGTTAAATATTCCTCTATTTTGTTGAAAATTTAACTATTTTGTTACAAATTGTTTTTTTAGTTAGAAATTAATTTTTTCAACTGAAGACTTAAGTACTCCTTTTTTGATTGCTTGCTGATCTTTTTTAGTTGAAAATTCAACGTATTGATTAAATGTTCAATTACTTTGCTAAAAATTCCTCTCTTTGATTGAAAATTGAAGCATTTGGCGAAGAAGTCTTTTTTGTTGTTAAAAATTTGTATTTTTTAAATAAAACTGCCCTCTTTTTGGGTTAAAAATATATTTTTGGTCGAAAAGGCACATTTTTTCGGTTGAAAATTAATTTTTCTTGGCTTAAAATGATTGTTGTTGTTGAAAATGTGTCTATTTTTTTAATTTGACCTATTTGATTGAAGAAATTTTTTTATTAATAAACTATTTGGTTGAAAATTAATCTTTTATGGTTTAAATTCAACTCTTTTGTTGAATATTCGGTGGAAAATTATTCTTTTTTTGTTTGAAAGTTCAACGTTTTTAATTAATTTTAACAGAAAAAAATGAAACAGTTAAATTTTTAGTTAAAAGAAATTCATGTTTAACAAAAACAAAAAAAAACGAATTTTCCACAAAATAGTTGAATTTTTTAACAAAGAAATTAATTTTCAACTAAAATAATAAATTTTCAGCCAAGAAAATTATTTTTAAATCCAATATGAATTATCAAACAAAAAAAGACAAATTTTCAACAAGATAGATGAATTTTCAACAAAGTTGTTAAATTTTCAACCAAGAAGATTAAATTTCTATCAAAAAGATAAATTTTCAACCAAAAAATCATTTCTACAAAGAAAAAAATTAATTTTGATAAGAAAAGAAATAGTTAATTTTTCTGTTAAAAAAACTCATTTTCCACAAGAAGAAAATGAATTTTCCACAAAATATTAAAATTTGTAAGCAAAGAAATTAACTTTTAACTAAAATCGTTAATCTTCAATCAAGAAAATATATTTTTTAATTCAGTAGTTGAATTTTTAAATTAAAAAAAAACACAAATATTTAACAAAATAGATGAATGTTCAACCATCAAAAAGATTATTTTAACAAACAAAAAAATGAAATAGTTAAATTTTAAGTGAAAAAATATTATTTTCAACAAAAAAAGACTAATTTTGAACAAAATCGTAAAATTGTTAAGGAAATAAATTAATTGTCAACTAAAATAATTATTCTTTCATGAAGAAAATCAGTTTTTAATCCAACAGTTGATCTTTTAAACAAACAAAAACCACAACTATTTAACAAATTAGATGCATTTTCAACCAAGCATATTAAATGTCCATTAACAAAAGATAAATTTTCGACAAAAAAATGAAATAGTTAAATTTCTAGCTAAAAAATTAATTTAAAATAAAAAATAACTAAGTTTGAATCAAAGAGATGAATTATTAACTGAAAAGATTAATTTCCTATCGTCATAAAGATTAATTTTAAACTATCTGGCCATAAATTAACTTTTTTGTTGAAAATTCAGCTCTTTTGTAGAAAATTTGTCTTCTTGAATGGAAAACATTTTCAATTTGATAACAAAAATTGATATTTTATTTTTGAAAATTAAACGACTTGGAGATTCATTATGTTTGACATTTTTAAAAATTTTTCTCAAACTTGCGAGCTGCGTCATTTGTTGAAAAATGAACCGTTTTGTCATCAAAAATAGCATTATTTCCCCTCTTTGAAAGCATTGTGGACTTTAAAGTCTCCAATTGTAATTTCAAAAATATTAAGTAAATGGTGACAGCGGTGGGATGTATGTAGTCCCGATACAAGTCCAATAACTTGCCGTCCAATAAGTGTACACTCCCCTTATAACGTCCTCACACGTACGGCACGCACACTAATTGTGGTTCTCCCACTCCGTGTGCTATTTGTC
>JAWWLR010000128.1:36515496-36526058 GCA_035041075.1 Acraspis erinacei | reverse complement strand
TGTCGTTTGCCAATATTTCCCCCTCTCAAGAGCTCTACTACCATGCAGGTAAACAAAAATTCTCATTTTTATTTTATGCTCTAGTTAATAAAAATCTATTTAATTTTGATAAGTTTTTAATATTTTTAATTTAGTTTAATTTAAATAAGATTTTATTGAAGGCTATGTAGGGGAGAGTGATCCTAAGTCGGCACTGTGAATTACGTTGGTTTCTGTGTCTTTTCTCCTGATAAAGTGAATTTTGTACTCGGATTTATTTCGTGTGCGAAATTTCATGAAATTCACAGTTGTCCTGAGTCGGCACCAAACAGGTGGTCCTGAGTCCGTACTTTTTTTTTCTTTTGTTATTTGTGCAGAAATCGACTTCTTCACTTTGTGCTGTATTGTTTTTGATAAAAACTCCTCCTGTTACGACTGTTTCTGGTGGTAAATTGAACTATTTTATTACAAAATAGTTCCTTTTTTTTGTAGAAAACTAATTTTTTTACTACGAAATTTAACTATTTCATTTTTGGTTGCGACTTGATATTGTTTCGTTGAAAATACGACAATTGTTTGTTTAAAAATTATTCTTTTTAGTTTAAAATTCATCTGTACTTGGTAGAAGCTCCAACTTTTTTGTTAAAAATTTATTTTATTTGAAGACTGTTCCATTTGTGGTTGAAAATTGATTTTTTTTAGTTGACAATTCTAATATTTGGTTGAAAACTTATGTATTTTGTTAAAAATTCTTTTTTTATTTTATAAAAAATGTAACTTCTTGGTTAAAAAATTAATTTTTTAAGTTGAAAATTAATTTTTCTTTATTGAAATTTTTTCTTTTTCAGTATAAAATTAATCTTTTTCGTTGAAGGTTGATCTGTTTGGTTGACAATTCATTTATTTTGTTGAAAATTCTTTTTTTTTTGTGTTAAAAATTCAATTATATTTGTTTGAACATTCACAAATTTTGATAAAAATTGATTTTTTAATTTAAAAACATCTTTTTGGTTAAAAATTCGACTTTTTTGTGTAAAAATTGATATTTTTTAATCAAAATTTTAACTATTTGGTTGCAAGTTCCTCTTTTTTTATGTCAAATTCATGTATTTTACTGAAAATTCTTCTTGTTCAATAATTTTGTCACTGCAAATGTAACTGTTCTATTTTTTGTAAGAAATTATTTTTTTAAGTTGAAAATTTGACTATTTGTTTAAAAATGTATTTATTTTGTTCCAAATTTTTCTTTTTATTTTAAAGAAAATTAAACTTCTTGGTTGAAAATTTATTTTTTAGATTAAAGGTTTAACAATTTTGTTAAAAATGCATTTTTGTTCATGATTCATCTCGTTGTTTTAAAATCCAATTTTTTTAAACTCGAAGGTTCATATCTTTGGTTGGAAATTCTTCTTTTGTGTTTAAAAATTATATTTTTTATTTAAAAATTCAACTATTTGGTTGAAAATTCGGGTATTATGTTAAAATTTTTGGTTGAAAATTCAATTATATTTGGTTTAAGGTCCAACAATTTTGTTAAATTTTTATTTAATTTAAAAGGTAATCTCTTTGGTTGGAAATTCGTCTTTTTTGTTTAAAAATTGATAGTTTTTAGTTAAAAATTCCACTATTTGGTTGAAAATTTAGATATTTGCTTAAAATTTTAGTATGAAAATTCGATTATATTTGGTTTAAGTCCAACAATTTAGTTAAATTTTTTTTTTCAAAGTTCATCTTTTCGGTTGGAAATTCTTTTTTTTTGTTTAAAAATCTATACTTTTTAGTTTAAAATTCCGCTATTTGGTGGAAAATGCAGGTATTTTGTTTAAGGTCCAACAATTTTGTTAATTTTTTTTTTATCAAGGTTCATCTCTGGTTTAAAATTCGGCTGTTTTAGTTGAAGGTTTAAATATTTGGTTGAAAATGGATGTATTTTGTTTATATGTCTTCTGTTTTTGGTTGAAAATTCAATTATATTTGATTTAAGGTCCAATAGTTTGGTCAAAAATGCATTTTTTGGTTTCAAAGTTCATCGATTTGGTTTGAAAAATGGTATTTTTGGTTTAAAATTAATATTTTTTAGCTGAAAATTCAAGTATTTTGTTAAAAGTTTTGTTTGAAAATTCACTTATATTTGGTTTAAGGTCCAACGATTTTGTTAAATTTTTATTTTCTTTCAAAGTTCATATCTTTGTTTGGAAGCTCTGCTTTTTTGTTTAAAAATTAATATTTTTTATTTTAAAATTCCACTATTTGGTTGAAAATTCAGATATTTGGTTTAATTCCAACAGTTTTGTTAATTTTTTTTTCTTTCAAAGTTCATATTTTTGTTTTTAAGTTCTTCTTTTTTGTTTAAAAAATGATATTATTTATTTAAAAATTCAACGATTTACTTGAAAATTCAGGTATTTTGTTAAAATTTTTAGTTGAAAATTCGATTATATTTCATTGAAGTCCAACATTTTGTTAAATTTTTATTTTCTTTCAAAGTTGTTCATATCTTTTTTTGGAAGTTCTTCTTTTTTGTTTAAGAATTGATATTTTTTATTTAAAAATTCAACCATTTACTTGAAAATTCAGGTATTTTGTTTAAGGTCCAACAATTTTTTTTACATTTTTTTTGTATCAAGGTTCATCTCTGGCTTAAAAGTCGGCTGTTTTGGTTGAAAGTTGATGTATTTTGTTTATAATTCTTCTGTTTTTGGTTAAAAATTCAATTATATTTGGTTTAAGGTCCAATAGTTTGGTCAAAAATGCATTTTTTGTTTTCATATTTCATCGCTTTGGTTTGAAAAATTGTATTTTTTGGTTTAAAATTTTTTAGCTGAAAATTCAAGTATTTTGCTAAAAAATGTTGGTTGAAAATTCCATTATATTTCGTTTAAGGTCCAACAATTGTGTGGGAAAAAAAAACATTTTTTGGTTTAAAATTGATATTTTTAAGCTGAAACTTTACTATTTTGTTGAATATTTTCATGAAAAATCACCATGTTCTCCCATTTCTTAATAAATTTTGTGCTATGAGTTGTTATCGCTGTCTAAAAAATCTCGATAACATTGAAATCTTTTAACTATTGCATGTCCTTAAATAAAACTCAAATAAAATGTAATAAAAAATTATTTACCGACTAATGAAGCTCTTGGAATTGTTCCTAGCTAAGAGCCGAAAAAAAGAGAAATGAAAAAAGTCTTCCCTTTATGAATTTGTCACCCTCATTTTTTATTTCCAGACACACTTGCATCTGCGCCTCTTGTTTCGGTAAATTGGACAGGTGTCCCATGTGCCGTAGTCCAATTAAAAGTTACTTTTGCATCCGGGGTGAGGAGTACATGCCACCCGAGAAGGAAGTGAATCCCTGCAAGCACAGAAGAACAGAACACGGGCCTTCTCATTGGCTCCATGACTGGAACGATAGACTCACCGACTTTCTCGGCTTTGCTCGATAAAGAAAAGCTCGGCTGCTCTTCAGCCCCGAAACCGTCCTTAATCTTAATTTCACCCCCGGAGCTGAAAACCCAATCGGTTCGTCCTCAAATTATTTTTATTAAATGAACAATTTTAAACTTTGATCAGAAATTGACTTCAAAATTCAGAAAGAGTGAAATGAAGAACTTTTTTTTATTTATTGATTTATGACTTTAATTTTGATAAAAAGTTGACTCTTTTTAGGTTGACTCTTTTTAAGTTGACTCTCCAGTAGTTGACTCTTTTTGAGTTCACTCTTTTTAAGTTGGCTTTTTTTAGATTTACTCTTTTGAAGTTGACTCTTTTTTGGTTCCCACTTTTGAAGTTGATTCTGGAAGTTGACTCTCCTGAAGTTGGTTTTTTTTAAGTTGGCTCTCTTGAAGTTCACTCTGGAAGTTTAATTTCTTGAAGTTGACTTTTTTTAAGCTGACTATTGAAGTATAATTTTTTGAAGTTGACTCTCTTTAGGTTGATTTTTTTTAATTTACTCTTGAAGTTGATTCTGGAAGTTGAAGTTCTTAAAGTTTACTCTAGAAGTTTAATTTCTTGAAGTTCACTCCTAATGTTTAATTTCTTCAAGTTGACTCTGGAAGCTTAGTTTCTGGAAGTTGAAATTCTTAAAGTTGTCTGCGAAATTTTAATTTCTGAAAGTAGAATTTTTTGAAGTTGTCTATCTTGAAGTTCATTTTTTTTAAATTGACTCTTGAAGTTAACTGGAAGTTGAATTTCTTAAAGGTGACTCTGAAAGTTTAATTTTTTGAAGTTGACTCTGGAAGTTGAATTTCTTAAAGTTGATTCCGGAAGTTTATTTTCTGAAAGTTGACTCTCTTGAAGTTGATTTTTTTTAATTGACTCTCTTGAAGTTGACTCTGGAAGATTAATTTCTGAAAGTTGACTCTGGAAGCTTAATTTCTTGAAGTTGACTCCGGAAGTTTAATTTCTGAAAGTTGACTCTCTTGAAGTTGATTTTTTTTTAATTGTCTCTTGAAGTTGACTCTGGAAGCTTAATTTCTGGAAGTTGAGTCTGGAAGCTTAATTTCTTGAAGTTGACTCTGGAAGCTTAATTTCTTGAAGTTTTCTCTGGAAGCTTAATTTCTGGAAGTTGACTCTGGAAGCTTAATTTCTTGAAGTTGACTCTGGAAGCTTAATTTCTGGAAGTTGAATTTCTTGAAGTTGACTCTGGAAGCTTAATTTCTGGAAGTTGAATTTCTTGAAGTTGACTCTGGAAGTTTAATTTCTGGAAGTAGAAATTCTTAAGGATGTCTCTTGAAGTTGACTCTGGAAGCTTAATTTCTGGAAGTTTAATTTCTTCAAGTTGACTCTGGAAGTTGAAATTCTTAAAGTTGTCTCTGGAAGTTTAATTTCTGAAAGAAGAATTTTTTGAAGTTGACTCTCTTGAAGTTGATTTTTTTTTTAATTGGCTCTCTTGAAGTTGACTCTGGAAGCTTAATTTCTGGAAGTTGAATTTCTTGAAGTTGACTCTGGAAGTTGAAATGCTTAAAGTTGTTTTTGGAAGTTTAATTTCTGAAAGAAGAATTTTTTGAAGTTGACTCTCTTGAAGTTGATTTTTTTGCAATTGAGTCTTGAATTTGACTCTGGAAACTTAATTTCTGGAAGTTGAATCTGGAAGTTGAAATGTATTCTGGAACTTGAATTTCTTGAAGTAGACTCTTTTGAACTATTTCCGTCTAATTTAAAAAGTTTCTAAAAAAGATTCTTTTTTTTTTCTTCGGAAGAATTAAATTTTGTATTAATATGAAGGACGAGCCGTTTCCCGAAAATTTAGAAGAGATTATCTTGCATTGTCGTTTTGTGAATTTTAAATTTTGAGCCTAGAAATTAAAAGGTTGTTACGCCTAAGTTAAGCTAAGAAAAAAAGAACTTTAAAGTGTAAGTTGTAAATACACAGACTGTGATAATCCTGAATAATGTCTTTGCCGTCGTGGATTGCACTCTGAATGCAAAGGTGCTCGGATCAAAGGTGACGATTTTCCTATTTTAGCGATTGTTGAACCTAATGATACAATTTCAACTCTCTTATTTATAGTAGCGCCTAGAAAATATTCCAGGCTTAATAATATTTACTAGGGCGGACTGAAAATACAAAAATTAATCCAAGAGTTTGAGCACAAATATTTTTTTATTTTAAAAAGTTCCCGTTGAAAAATTATTTTGAATTATTTATATTTTCAATTTTTATAAGTGCAGCCATTTTATAAACTTTTTTTTATAAATGCAGTCATTTTTGGATATTCAGTAATTTGACATTCAAGTAATAAAAAATTGGACGGTATCAAATTGGAAAAAATGGAGTAATTTTATGTTCAATTTTTATGTTTAAAAATGGTAAGTTTAAGAAGAAATATAATTTTCACGATTCTAAAAATTAATTTTCTTGCTCTAAAATTCCATCTAAGTTTGTTTTTTCTGTTTCAATTCCACTATTTTTTTTAAATTTAAGATGAAATCTTGAGGTTTAATTTCATGAAATTTTGGTCTTTTAATTTCTTTGTTTGTTCTTTTTTCTGAGAAATTTGAATTCGAAGAAAGATTTATTCTTAAAGAAAAAAGAATAGTTTTCTTGGTTTAAATTTATTAAATTTTATTAAAATTTAATTTAATAATTTTATTTTATATAGATTTTAATTTTAAAAAATTATTAAAAATTTTTTTTAACAAAGTCTATTAAAATATTTTATTTTTGGTTTAAAATTCGCATTTTTTTGAAAAATTTTAATCTTATTTGCAAATTAATTCATTTTTTTGAAAATTCAACTTTACTTGGGCGAAGTTCAAACTATGTTAAAAATAATTTTTTTCTTCTTAAAAATTAATGTCTTTTCTGCTCGAATTCAACCTTTTTTTTAAATTAAAATAATTTTTATTTAAAATTGAACTCTTTTTTTTGTTTGAAATTTCCACATTTTTGGTAGAAAATTAATATTCTTGGTTGAAAATTCATTTTTTTCTTCAATAAAAATTTTTTTATATTAAATTATTAAATTCTGCGTGAAAATTTATCTTGCTTGTTTAAAAAATCTCAAATTTAACTGAGAAATTAAAATTTTTTGTAAATGGAAAACCCTAATTAGCATAGAAAATACGTATTTTTAAACAGAAAATTATTTTTTTTCGGTTAAAATATAATTTTTTGTTTCAAAATTCCAGTTTGTTAAAAATTTATTTTTGAAAGATTTATCTTTTTGGTTGAAAATTTACCAATTTAAAAAAAAAGTTTTTTGTGGTTGAATTCAGTCATTTTTATTCAAAATTAAAATCCTTTTTCTTGGAAAATGTAACTATTTAAATAAAAATTATTTTATTTTGTGCAAAAAATCAATTTTTGTATTAAAAATTAATGTTTTGTTAAGAATTCAACTAAATTAAACTATTTTGTTAAAATCCTGTCTTTTTTTGTAGTTAAAAATTCCCTTTTTTGTAAGAAAATTCGTATTTTCTTATTTCATTTAAATGTTTTTTATTACAAAAAAATATTTTTTGCGCGAAAATTCAACTATTTAGATGACAATTAATTTTTAGTTTAATAAAAAAATTTTTATTTAAAATTAAAATCATTTTTGTTAAAAAATTTAACTATTTGCTTCAAAATTTTTTTTTGTAGAAAATTAATATTTATGATCGAAAATTAATTTTTTTTTGGTTAAAAATTCCAGTTTTTGGTAAAAAATTCGTATTTCTGATTTAATTCGACTGTTTTTTATTTCAAATAAAATATTTTTTGGGCGACAATTCATCTATTTGGATAAAAATTCACCAATTTGGTTGAAACTTCACCTTTTTATTAAAAAATTAATCTACTTGATTAAAAATAAATTTTTTTGTTTAAAAATTAAGTATTTTGTTGATAACTTGTTGTTCTTTGGTTAAATTCAGCTATTTTTTTATTTAAAATTAAAATCCTTTTTATTTAAAAATTTAACTATTTGCTTCAAAATTCTTTTTTCTTTGTAGAAAATTAATATTTATGATCGAAAATTAACTTTTTTTTGGTTGAATAATCTTTTTTTTATTAAAAATTGATTATTTTGTTGAAAATTTGTCTTTTCTGTGTTTAATTAGACTGTTTTTTATTCAAACTAAAAACTGTTTTATTAAAAATTAATTTTTTGAATGAAGTCTTTTTTGTTTAAAAAATTCTTGTCTCATTCAATTCAACTGTTTTTTTATTTCAAATAAAAATATTTTTTGAGTGAAAATTCAATAATTTGGTTGAAATTTCGCTTTTTTAAATTAAATAATTAATCTGCTTGATGGAAAATCCCTTTAATTAATTAAATAATTTTTTTTATTAAAATGCAATAATTTATTCGAATAATTTTACGGTTAAAGTCTTCAAAATGAAAAAAGAATTTTTATTTTTTATGATTTTTAAATTGAATATAAAATTTAAAATCAAAAGTCTTAATATTTAAAGTAGTTAAATTGAAAGCCTGAACAATTAATTTTAGAGAAAAAAATGATAAATCACTACAATTTGAAAAACGTCAAATTTTCCAAAAATTCTAAATTATGCAAACATTTTTTCAGTTTCTAATTTTTTAAAATTAATTTTTGAATCGAAAAAAAGCCCATATAAAAAATTCGCCATAATTTTTCTACTAATAGGGATTTTAAAAAATTTTTAAACAAAAAAAAGACAGACAAATTTGAATATTTTTTAAAACTTTTTGCGAATTTAGACGAAAAATTTGTTTTTTTTTCCCCCGGAGCTCAAACGATTTGATTAATTTTAGCATTTTCTCTCCTAGCTAATTTTAACTCTTGATTCTTGAGACTTAAGAAAAATGGAAAAAGAAACCTCAAATTGTATATAGAAATAGTGATAGATTCGTCGTAGAAATGTAGGGCCTATGAAGTCAATGTATTTTAGTAGAAAAAACTTTAATTACTGTCTTTAATTTATATGCGATATTCCAGTGAAAAGAGGAAGGAGCGCGCTGATTGCGCGCGGAGACTTGTAAATAAATTATTTAATAAAGAATGTCGTTAGTAAGAAATATTTTTGTTTTTATTTATAAATAATTATTTCCTTTAAATAAATTAAGTTCTTATTTTTCAGGTGATTTATTTAAAAAATCAAGAATTTATTCCTGATGGCAGAAAAGTGCGAAATTTTATTACTTTAATAATTTTGATAAATTTAGAAAAGTGATTTCGAGATTAATTGAATTTTTATTATTTTCCATGATAAGAAAATCCTTTTGAAATTTTTCTCTTCGTCAGATTTTTTTTCTCTGATTTAGGTTTGATAATTAAATTGATAATTTTAATTGAATATTTTTTTTTAAAAACTGTATTTAATTAATTTTTTTAATAAATTAAAATTAAATTAAATTAATTTTCGATCATAAATATTAATTTTCTATAAAAAAAAGAATTTTGAAGAAAATAGTTAAATTTTTAAATAAAAAGGATTTTTATTTTAAATAAAAAATACGTATTTTTTATTTATAAATTAAACTAGTTCGAAAATTGTGTGAAAAATTCGCCTTTTTACAGAAAATTAATCTTTATGGTTGAAAATTTATTTTTTCAACTGAGATTTTAACTATTCAATTTTTTGTTGCTAATTGATATTTTCTAGATGAAAATTTAACTATTTGGATACATTTTTTTTTTAAATTGAAAATTCAATTATTTTGTTAAAAATCCATATTTTTCGTTAAATATCGATTTTTTTGTAGAAGATAATTATTCTTTGGATGAAAATTGAATTATTTTTTAGAAATTTTTCTTTGTTTAGTCGAAAATTAATTTTTTAAACTGAAAATGTAATTATTAGACTTTTTGTTTATTTTTTTACTGAATTATTTTGGTAAAAATCCATTATTCTTGAAAGAATAAGATTTTCAATAGGAATTTTTTTTTTGTTAAAGAACAATTTTTTTTTTAGAAAATGATCTATAATAATAATTTTAATTTGAAACGTAACCATTCTATTTTTGGTTAAATATTTATATTTTGTATTTAAAAATTTATTTTTTTTGGTTACAAAATTCTTTTATTTTGTTAAAAATTCCAGTATTCTTTGGTAGAAAATTCTGTTTTTTTAAATACCAAATATTATATCTTTAGACAAAACTTCGTATTTTTGGTTGAAAATTTAACTTTTTGGTTACAGGCTAAACTACATTAATAAAAAAAAACATTGGTTAAAGTTTCATTTTATAGGAAAAAAATTTAAATATTTTTTAAAAATTATTTTGTTAGTTAAAAATTATTTTTTTCACCTTTTTGGGATAAAAAAGCAATTTTTGGCTGGAAAATTAACTTCTTTATATGAAAATTGAATTATTTTGTTAAGAAATTTTGTTATTTATTGGAAAATTATTTTTTTTAAATGGCAATTTAACTGTTAGATTTTTGGTTCAATTTTTTAAATTGAAAATTCAATTATTTCGTTAAAAATCCATATTTTTAGTTAAAAATTTTTTAAACTAAAAATTTAATTATTACATTTTTGGTTTATTTTTTTACTGAATTTTTTTGGTAAAAATCAATTTTTTTTGTAAAGAATAAGCTTTTCAATAGTAAAATGTTTAGTTAAAAAACGATTTTTTTTAGAAAATTATCTTTTTCTTTGCAAGTTAATATTCTTGTTTAAAAATTCTTATTTTCGGTTAAAAATTTATTGCAGTTGAATTTTTGGTAATAATTTTAATTGAAACGTAACCATTTTATTTTTGGTTAAATATTTATATTTTTTAATTAAAAGTGTATTTATCTGGTTAAAAAATTCTTTTATTTTTTTAAAAATTCAAGTATTTTTTAATAGAAAATTCTTTTTCTTTTTTGAAATATCTAATATTATATTTTTAGACAAAAATTCATATTTTTGGTTGAAAATTGAACTTTTTTGTTATATGTTAAACTACTTTAATAGAAAAAACATTGGTTAAAGTTTCATTTTATAGGACAAAAATTTAACTATTTTTTAAAAATTATTTTGTTACTTAAAAATTATTTTTTTCATATTTTTGGGATAAAAAAGCCATTTTTTGCTGGAAAATCAATATCTTTACATGAAAATTGAATTATTTTGTTAAGAAATTTTGTTATTTATTGGAAAATTATTTTTTTTAAATGGCAATTTAACTGT
>JAWWLR010000128.1:36475487-36490266 GCA_035041075.1 Acraspis erinacei | reverse complement strand
AAATTAATGAAACTCCCTGAATTCTTTGAATCCTCTGAGCTTCCTGTATTCTTTGAATTACTGGATTGCTTTGAATTTCCGGAATTATTTCAATTCCCAGAACTTTATCTTTTCCCTGAATTCTTTGTATTCCTTGAATTTTTTAATTCCTTGAAGTCTTCGAATTTCCTGAATTCCTTGCATTCTTTGAATGTCCTGAATTATTTTTATTCTCTGAACTCTATCTGTTCCCTGAATTCTTTAAGTTCCCTGAGTTCTTTGTATTCCCTGAATTAATTGTCTTCCCTAAATTCTTCAAATTCCTTGACCGTTTAAAATTCCTAAAATCCTTATAATTCCTTGAATTCTTATAATTCTTTAAATTTTTATAATTTCCTAAATTCTTATAAACCATGGAATCCGTTGAAACATTTGAATTCTTACAATTCCTTGAATTCTTATAATTCCTTGAAATCTTAAAATTCCTAGAATTCTTATCATTCTTGAAATTTCTTGAATTCTCATAATTCACTAAATTCTTATATTCCATGAAATCCTTTGAATTCTTATGTAATAGCTTAATCCTCTTAAATTTATTACAAATTTTAATTTGTTAGGAATTCTAATGAATTGATTGAATCCTTCAATATTATTGAAGATTTTATTGAATTCTTTTGAATTTGTTTGAATTCTCTTGAATTAATCTTCAATTAACCTTGAATTTTTTTAACTCTTTTGAATTTATTTAACCCTTAGAGCTGCTTAGATTTTTTGAATTAGCTGAATTATATTATATTCTTTGAAATTCTCTTGAATTCTTTTGAATTCATAATTAATTCTTTTTAGTTATTTTAAATTCTCTAGAACTAAAATTGAACTCCTTGAATTTTTTGAACTCTTTCCATTCCTTAAACTCTTTGGGTTACTTGAGAATTCTTTAAATTCCTTCAATGGTTTAAATTTGGTAAGTTCTTTGAATTCTTGGACTTTCTTGAATTCTTATGTAGTAGCTCAATTCTCTTAAATTTATTCAAACCTTGGATTTGCTTGGAATTCTAATGAATTCATTGAATTCTTTAATATTATTAAAGATTTTCTTGAATTCTTTTGAATTCACAATCAATTATTTTTGATTCGTTTAAATTCTCTTAAATTAATCTTGAATTAATCTTGAATCAATCTTGAATTCCTTTTGCATTCCATAAATTCTTTAAAATTTGTAATGCTTTAAATTTCTTGAATTCTTTCAATACTTTTGAATTTATTGAAGCCTTAGATTCTTTGGATTTTTTAAAAATTAACTTCATTTTTTTATATTCTTTAAAATTCTCTTGAGTTCTTTTGAATTCATAATTAATTATTTTAAATTATTTAAATTTTCTTGAATTAAACTTGAACTGCTTGAATTACTTGCACTCTTTGCATTCCTTAAACTCTTTACGTTGCTTGGGAATTCTTTGAATTCAATGAATGGTTTAAATTTGGTAAATTCTTCGAATTCTTTAAATTCTTTGAATTCCTGGAATTCTTATGAAATCCTTCGATTCTTTTGCATTTACGGAAACTTTAGATTTATTTGGAATTCTTATCAATTTATTGAATTCTTTTCTATTATTTAAAATTTCCTTGTATTCTTTTGAATTCACAGTCACAAATTCACTCTTAATTTTTTTTGAATTCTCTTGAATTCACCTTGAACTGTTTGAATTATTCAAAACTTAAATTCTTTAAATCCTTGAAGTTCTTTGAATTACTTGAATTCTTCCAATTATTTTTAATTTATTAAACCTTTTTATTTAGTTTAAATTATTTGAATATCTTGAATTCTTATAATTTCTGGAATTCTTGAAATTATTTGCATTCTTTTAAATTTATTGGGACCATTTTTTTCAATTTTTTGAGCTTATCTAATTATTTAAAATTCTTTTAAATTCTTCTAAATTGACAACGAAAAATCTCTTAAATTCTTTTGAATATATGAGTCACTCCTGGCTGAAAATAATTTAACAAAAAATTCACTTTTATTTTTGGTTTTCTAAAAAATTGCACTAAAAGTCAAATCTTGCATTTCTCTCAACACCCTTAAGTATTTTGATAATAAAAACTGAAGGAAATTTTTGTTAATTTTATCAGAAACTGAGAGAGATTTTGAAGTTTGAATTTCGCGCGCAAAATACTTATTGTATTCGTTCTAACCAATTGAGAAGTTTCACTTGTGACGTCAAACCAATCTGGAGTTCCATAGCTGCACATAGCTGGAGGGAATATTAACTTTTTTTTTAAATCTTAATAAAAAATTAATTTATCACTATAAGTGTATTCGAAAATTACTGATGATTTTTCGAAAATAATTTGATAAAATAATAAAAACGATGCACAACATTTCCATTTCATTATTTCATTAGATGGTGATTTTCAAATAAAAACTAATTTCCAAATATACTTATTGTGAGAAATTATTTTGTTTGAAGATGAAAAACAGTGGTTTAGTCCAAAATAATATCGAGCATTTTTAGATCAAAATTTCTGGAAAGCAGTTGAATTTTCTTCAAAATAATTTATTTAAAAAATTAAAAAAAAAATTAATTTCTAGCAAAGTATTTCAATTTTTAACCAAGTTGTTGAACTTTCAAACAAAAACGAGATAATTCATTGAAAAAGAAGAATTTCAAAAAAAATGTCTACAAAATTTTTAAATTTTAAAGTCAAAAAGGCGAATGTTTTTAAATAGCCGTTACATTTCTTTAAATAATTAAACGTTCAACAACAAAAAAACTTGCTTTCAATAACATAGGGAACATAAAATAATATTAATAATAATATAAAATAAAATTTTGAAATAACTATTTATTTTTTGAAAGTTTTTGAACATTTTAATTAGAGTTGAAATTAAATTCTGAAAATTAGGAACAAAAAAATAAGTATTATCAGTTAGTTTTCAAATTTATATAAATAAAGTTATTATAAGATTCTCAAGAAAGTAAAATTAAAAAAAAAAAATATATCAGATGTGTCACAAAAGATTCTAGAAGATTTTAAAGCAATTTTTTTATTTTATAGGATTTTACAGATTATTAGGAAAAATTCGAGTCTTTTTAAAAAATGTTTCGGAATTTTTAAGAAGTTCGGAAGAAATATTTAATAAACATTCGGAAATTTTTCCAATTTTTCGATTTTTTCTTACGTATTTAAAAATTTTGCTTTAAAATCTTCTACACTTATTGCGAAATTTTAGGAAATCTTTTGATTGGTTTAAAATAAGTTTTTTTCTCTTTAAGTTTTTTTTTCAAAATAAAAAAATCATTTAAAACTTTCATAGGAATATTAAGAAAATTCTTTCTTTATAATTTTTTTCAGACTTACTAAACTTTCTAATCCTTAAAAATTATTAACATTTTTTCCAGATTTTCTTTTAAATTCTGCAAAACTAAAAAAATGGTCTTTAAAATCTTCCAATTCTTCTTTAAAAATTGTTCAAATCTTTTCTAATGATTTGAAATGTTTTTTAAATAATCTCTTAAAATAAATTTTTCGAAATGAAAAATTAGTTTTAACATAAAGAAATAATATAGAAATAATACATAATTTTTAAAAAATTGTGATCCTTTTCAATTTTCTGTTAGAATTAATTAAAAAAACATTCATTAAAAATTTTTCCATGAATTTTTTTTCATTCTCTTGACACCTTGCAAAATTCAGTTTACCTAAAAAAAATTTACATGCTGAAAAATTGAAAAAATTGCTTCCATATTCTTTTTCCACACATCTTGAAATTTTCAAAACTTAAAATTATTTTTTCAACAAAAGCTGAAACATTACAAATTTTCCCCGAAATTAAAAAAAATCGATCTTCTCAAATCTTTCATAACATTAAAAAGTTTCTAACTTTTTTCAAATTGTTCAAAATAAGTTTTGGCCATAATTTAAAGACTACCAAGTTGTGGAATTTTCAGCAAAAAAGTTATTAAAAAAAATGTTTTTCAACCGAACAGGTGAATTTTCTACTAAAATATTAGAATTTTTTCAAAGAAAAACGCGATTTTTTTTAACAAAGTAGTTGAGTTTTTCACGCAAATGATTACTTATCAACCAAATTTTTAATTGTTGAACAAAATAATTATATCTTTAACCAAAAAATTAAATTTTCAACAAAAAAGGATTTATGCTTAACCAAAAATAGGATAATAAGAACAAATTTAAGAAATAAATTAATAAAGTTAATTTTATTTATTCTTCATGACGTTGTGTTGATACATGATTTAATATTTATAATAATTTATAATACATATTATTAATATAAATATTAAGATTGATATATTAATATTAATATTTACAGAATTAAATTTCTGGAATATTTTTAATTTTCCCGCCTTATTATATTTAACATTAGAACTTTTAAAACGTTTCCAAAGTTTCATGAAACCTTACAACCCTAATTAGCAACTGATTACAGACCCCCCTCCCCTTAAATCACGTCTTTAATCGAATTGGCCCAAGCACTTCAAAGGCGGGAAATTCAAATACTTCAAATTCTGTTTCTTGATAGAAGAATTAAGTGTTTAAATATAATAGTTAATAGCATTTCTGAAATATTAAAAATTTTCCCGCCTTCTTAAATTAAACATTAGAATCTTTAAAACGTTTCCAAAGTTTCACCCTCCACTTAAATCACGTCTTTCTTTGGATTGGCTCTAGCGATTCAAAGGCGGGAAATTCAAATACTTCAAATTCTGTTTCTTGATTTCTGATATAAGAAATGAACAAAAACTTAATTTTTTGATATTTTATATATCTGAACTATATTATCGACTTAATAACTCAAAATTGAAAATATCGTATTACCACAAATACAGATAGTAATTCCGGATCCGCTGGACGTGGATTTTTCGGAAAATTTGGATAATATCCAGGAGGTTGTTTTTTGGGCCTTTCAGATAAAAATCCGTCGTCAATTTCTCTGTCATCAGATTCGACAAATGGGGGATTTCCCTGTGGATCAAGGTTATCAATCTCAGGGGCGTTGGTGGGTTTCGGATTATACGTATTGTCGGTCTCCAAGAGTCGATCCAAGATTTTTGGGTCCCATTATTTTTATTCGTTTTGTCGTCAGTTGGGAATTCGTCCATATAGAGAATGAGGTCATCCTCGGTCACCACTTTTGTATTAAAAGCCATTTTTTCAAACTTTATTTGAATTTATTTTTATTTTTAAATAACTACGCATTAAAAAATATTTTCTTTTTTTGTCACAGATTCTAAATTTATTTTATTCTATTCTTAATTTTTCTCAATGGCTGTTTTCCAAGCGTTCATTTTGGGAGAAGATTATTTTATCTCACATGTCGACAAGAAAGCGTGCCAAATTTTTAACACGATATTTCATTCCGTGTGGACGTAAGTTGGAAAAGAAAAGTAGCGATATAGCTTCCAATTTTTATTTCCTTATAAATTTTTTTCTCAAAATTTCGATCGGAACAAAGCAGAGACATGCACTTTATTGCCCCCTTTTTCAATTGCCAAACTTTCAAAGTGATACCTCATTTCGCTTAGACGTAAATTGGGAAAGAAAAATTGAGGGACAGATTTGGTCACGTGACCTGCTCTTTACATGGCCTTAAGGCAAATCACAGAAAAAAGTGTGGATCTCGAAACAGTAAGGGTACGTGGGTTAGCACTATGGTTTTCGAAGGAAAGAAGGGAAACGGCTTAAGGCCATTTGACGAGAGGGTCACGTGACCACAGCTGGTTCTCAATATTTCTTTACCAACTTACGTCTAAACAAAATGAGGTATCGCTCTGAAAGTTTAGGAAAGGAAAGAGGATGCAATAAAGTGCATGTCTCTGCTTTGTTCCGATCGACATTTTCAAAAAAAATTGGAAGAAAATAAAAATTGGAAGCTATATCGGTACTTTTCTTTTCCAACTTACGTCCACACGGAATGAAATATGGTGTTAAAAATTTGGCACGCTAAATAGAAGGCACGAAGGAAGTTGTGTCTGGTCCTAAATACTTAGAATTCTGAACAGTTTTTTTTAATGACTAATTTGGAGACATACCGACTGAGCTGTAAAACCCTGCAAGCAATTTTCAATCTTGTGCAAAGAAATAAATTTTGTCTGACATACGTATCAGCTGTTTCAGAGCAGCACTAGCGCAGCGAGTAGTCAATTTCGAACTTCTACGGTCTGTGGGTAATACAGATTACATGCTTACCGACAGTATTTTCATAAATAAAATTTTTCTTCCCCTAACTCTGTGCCTTTGCATGAACGGTCCTTTAATATTTATTAATATATTCAGAAAAAATTTCCGCTTAATTTAAACTTTTATTTTTAAATATGTGTGAAAAAATATTGATCTCAGGACTTCCTTGATCAGCTGTTACACTCGTTACATGGCTTTAATGTAATAATAACTGAATTCTTTTATATTCTTTAAAATTCTCTTGAATTCTTTTGAATTCACAATCAGTTCTTTTCAAATTACTGAAACCTTGAATTCTTTAAATCCTTGAAATTCTTTGAATTACTTAAATTCTTCCAATTATTTTTAATTCGATAATCAATTTGATTTATTTTAAATTATTTAAATATCTTGAATTCTTATAATTTCTAGAATTGTTAAAATTATTTAAACTCTTTTAAATTCATTGAGACCATTATTTTTTTGTTGAATTGTTTGAATTTATCTAACCAATTCCAATTATTTAAAATCCTTCTGAATTTACCATGAAAAACCTCTTGAATTTTTTTGAATTACCCTTGAATTCTCTTGAATACCTGAAATTCTGGTAATTCTTTGAATTATTAAATTTTTTGTTATTCTTTTGAATTCGTGGCGCATTCTCTTGAATTAACCTTGATTGCTCTCCAATTCTTTTGAAGTCCCTTGAATTAAATTTAAATTCTTTCGAATTCCTTAAAATCAAAAAATCCACACCTATATTTTTTGCAATTTTTTTTTCTTGAATTTTTCATTTAATTTTCTATTCTAAGATGAAATTTTTGAATTTTTCTCGGAAACAAAGATATTTACGTTGCTTAAAAGAAAAATTCGAAAATTATATTTTTAGAAAAAATAAATTCCCCTGGCCTCAAACATAGTAACTTTCCAAGGAGATGAAAAATAAAAAAATTAAATAATAAATTACGTTGCGCAAAAAAATCATTCTTCTGTTATTTACACAATACTAATACAAAATTATAAAATACAAAAAAATTATTACTACTAAAATATATTATTATATTTCAGTTTATTATTACTCTAAAAATATTTTTTAAATTAATTAACTAACTTTTTGAAACGTTTCTGCGACGCCAAATGATGATATAAAAACGTTAAGAATCGTTACGAAAAAAACACCAATAATGGTCCAATTATTGGCCGTGTTGGCCTTGTACATTTGAGCTTCAAGTTTTACATTATATCGGCTGTTCCAAATGAGGCCAATTCCAACAGCGATTTGTAAAATTAGACTTAATCCAATCATCGTTAGTGATGGATAATAAAATGGATGAGTACCACTACTTTGAAGAACATATCGAAATTGACTTGCATTTCCACTAATTAAAGCCAGGATCATCATCCCTTCGGCAATTGTCTTTTTTTGTTGGTAAACATTCACATCTGGAACATGAGTCACTCCTGGCTGAAAATAATTTAATAAAACATTTATTTTTATTTTTGGTTTTCTAAAAAATTGCACTAAAAGTCAAATCTTGCATTTCTCTGAAGATCCTTAAGTATTTTGATAATAAAAACTGAAGGCAATGTTTTTTAATTTTAACAGAAAATGGGAGAGAGATTTTGAAGTTTGAATTTCGCGCGCAAAATACTTATTGTATTCGTTCTAACCAATAGAAAATTTTCACTTATGACGTCAAACCAATCTGGAGTTCCATAGCAGGAGGGACAAGAATAATACAAAGTGCGTGGAATATTATTTTTTTTTTAATCTTGTTAAAAAAATTAATGTATTATTAGAAGTGTATTCAGAAATTAGTTATGATTTTTCGATAATCATTTGATGAAATAATAAAAATGATTTTATTATTTCATTAGATGGCGATTTTAAAATAAAAACTAATTTCTAAATACACTCATATAAATATTTAAATAAATTATAAATAAATAAATAACATAATAATTAGGATAAATAATCAATTATTACAAATAAATTTTTAACCCAAGAGATGAATTTTCAACTAAAACAATTCCCTTCCACCAATAATATTAATAATAATATGTCCTAAAAATATCAAATAACTTTCTATTTTTTAAAAGTTTTTTAAACATTTTAATTAGAGTTGAAATTAAATTCTGAGAATTGAGCCACGAAAGACTAAAATATTTCAAAGTATTTTATTTTTTTTATTTTTGAAGATTTTACGAAATATTAGGAAAAATTCGAGTCTTTTTAAAAGATGTTTAAGAATTTTTAAGAAGTTCGAAAGAAATATTTAATAAATTTTCGGAAATTTTTCCAAGTTTTTGAACTTTTCTTATGTATTTATCTTAAATTGCTGAAAATATTTTGATGAATTATTTAAAATGTAAAAAATTGGCTTATAATCTTCTAAAGTTTCCCGAGCATTTTATGAAAAATCTTGTAAATTTTAAAATTCTTTTTTACTCTTTTCTAATCTAGAGAATATTTCTTGAATTTATTCGATTAAATTTTTATCTGTAAAACCTTTTTTATTTTTCTCTTCAAATTCATTTTTCAAAATAAAAAAAAATAATTTAAAACTTCCATTGAAATCTTTCCTGATTTTATTTTAAATTCTGCAAAACTAAAAAAATTGACTTCAAAATCTTTCAGATTCTTCTTTAAAAATTGTTGAAATCTTGTATAATTATTTTAAAAGTTTTTTAAATAATCTCTTGAAATAAATTTTTCAAAATAAAAAATTAGTTTAATTTTCTTAGACACATAAATTTGTTTTTTCATTTTGGTGAGACTACGAAATTATTAACAATTATTTAAAAGTTTTAATGATTTTTTAATTGTTTCTAAACTGCTGAATGTCTCTTGAATTTACTCAAATTTTGAAAGTACATTTTTTAAACAAACATAAACTTAAAAAAAATTATGTAATACGGCAAAATTGAAATATTTTGCTTGAAAATCTTTTACATACTTTTACAAAATTTTAAGAAATAATTAAAAAAATCTTGTGATGTTTTTTCAATTTTCTGTTAGAATTCATTACAAAACAGTCATTTGAAATTTTCCCGTGAAATTTTTTTCATTCACTTGGCACCCTGTAAAATTCAGTTCACTTACAAAATTTTTAAATTCTGAAAAATTAAAAAAATGGCTTTCATATTCTTTTTTCGCACATTTAAAAATTTTCAAAACTTAAAATTACTTTAAAAAAAAACCTCAAACATTAAAAATTTTCCCAGAAATTTAAAAAAAAGTCAGTCTTCTCAAATCTTTTATAATTATTAAAAAGCTTCTAACTTTTTTTCAAATCTTCAAAATAAGTTTTTCGTATAATTTAATTTTTCTTATCTCTTTAAAAATGCAAGGTTTACAAATTAGTACAGAAATTTAAAAAAAAAAAAAAAAAGAATTCCTAAATAAAATAGTTACATTTTCAAACAAATATATTACTTTTTTAACAAAAAGATTAATTTTCTGATAAAAAAAACAACTTCATTTCACCCAAAAAAGATCAATCTTTGAAAAAAAAATTATTTTTTTACGACGAAGATTATTTTTCTACAAAACAAATTGAATTTTCAACTAAAAATATAAATTTTCAACCAAAAATGGAATAGCTAGATTTTAAGTTAAAACTATTACTATTCAACTAACAAGAAAAAAGTTTTTATAAAAATAATTAAATTTAAAACAAAACAAAAAATGAATTTTCAACCTAAAAGACGAATTTTCAGCAAACAGATTAATTTTCATCCATAGTTGCATTTTTAACTTAAAAGATGAAGTTTATACCAACAGAGACGAATTAAAAAAAAAGATTTTTGTAAAAAAATTATTTTTGAAAAAAAAAGAAAACAACGAAATAAAAAAAAAATAATTTTTAACAAAAAATGAAGTTTCTACAAAAAGAGATGAATTTTCAAACAAAAAA
Source organism: Acraspis erinacei (assembly GCA_035041075.1). NCBI lineage: Eukaryota > Metazoa > Arthropoda > Insecta > Hymenoptera > Cynipidae > Acraspis > Acraspis erinacei. The sequence continues at coordinate 36,480,187 of JAWWLR010000128.1, read as the reverse complement.
TATTTTTGTTTCAAAAAAGTAAAAACAATGTCCAACAAATTTTGGAATTTTCAACAAAAAAAGATAATTAAAGAAAAATAATTTGAAACCAAACAGCTCAATTTTCAACTATATTAGTAAAATTGTTGCAACAAAAAACACGATTTCTTAACAAACTAGTTGATTTCCCCACACAAAATTTCAACAAAATTGTTGAATTTTGAACAAAATAATTATAGTTTTTGAAAAAAAAATAAATTTTACAACAAAAGAAGGTTTATGCTTAACCAAAAATATGATAATAAATTTTTTGACCAAATACAATGGTATTTGAACGAAAAAGAATTGGATTTTCTCAGGTCGAATTTAAGTTAATAAAAAAATAAATTAATTAATTAATACAGTACATTTTGATTCATTTTCAATCGCGTCGTTATGATACAGGATTAAATTTTATATTAATATTATTATCTATTATTACAGAATTAAATTTTTAAATGTAATATTTAATAGCATTTCTGAAATATTTACAATTTTCCCGCCTTATTATATTAAACACTAGAATCTTTAAAACATTTCCAAAGTTTCACCCTCCACTTAAATCACGTCTTTCACTGGATTGGCTCTAGCGCTTCAAAGGCGGGAAATTCAAATACTTCAAATTCTGTTTCTTGCTTTCTGATATAAAAAAGGAACAAAACTGAATTTTTTTGATATTTTAAATATCAGAACTATATTTTTGACTTAAAAACCCAAAATTGAAAATATCGTATTACCACAAATCCAGATGGTAATTCCGGATCCGCTGGAGGTGGGTTTTTCGGAAAATTTGGATAATATCCCGGTCTTTTTTTTGGGTCTTTCAGATAAAAATCCGTCGTCAATTCCTCGGTCATCGAATTCGACATCTGGGGGATTTTCCTCCGGATCAAGGTCATCAATCTCAGGGCCGTGGGTGGGTTTCGGATTATACGTGTTGTCGGTCTCCAAGAGTCGATCCAAGATTTTTGGGGCCCCATTATTTTTGGTCGTTTTATTGTCAGTTGAGAATTCGTCCATATAGAGAATGAGGTCATCATCGGTCACCGATTTTGCATTAAAAGCCATTTTTTCAAACTTTATTTTATTTTTTTTTAATTTTTAAATAATTACGCACTAAAAAATATTTTATTTTATTTAGTCTCAGATTTCATTTTTTTATACTATTTATATAACTTATATTAATAATCATTATTTTAAAGTCACTTTGTGTTCCAATTTTCGACCGCCAGAAACTAATTCACAAAATCGTTGATATCCCTTTTTTTAACAAAGGATTTTGGTACACTTTTATCACAGTTTTCTCACCGGCACTTCACGTTTCGGATTTATTTTATTTATAATAAAAAAAAAGATTAAAAATTAAACTTATTTTACAATGTTTTCTTAATTTTAACTTTTCTCAAGGGCTGTTATCCACGTGTTCATTTTGGGAGAAGATTTTTGTATCTGACGTGTCGACAAGAGAGCGAACCGACCGTGACATTCTTTCACTGGATGGTTCAGTGTAGTCAGGGCCGTTCTTGGACCGGGTGCAAAGAGTGCGTTGCACAAATGCCGTCAGACAAAGGTCCTGTTTTAATTGCAGGTAATTTATGGTAACTCACCATAAATTTCCAAAATTTAATATAAAAATATCAATAAATATCGGGAAATTTATCGAAATTTTCTGTCATTTATGGTAATTTTGTCAATTAAATATGATAAATTACCATAAATTACCCAAAATACATTTTATAATTTTTAAAATAAATTTCCGGTAATTACGAATTTTTTTGGTAATTTATGGTAATATTACAGGTAATTTATGGCATGTTTTCATAAATTGCTCCAAATTAAATTGAAAAATATCTATAAATTTCCGGATATTTATGGAAATGTTCGGTCATTTATGATAATTTTATAGTTAAATGTGATAAAATACTATAAATTAGCCAAAATACATTTTCTAAACATTTCTACAAATTTTCGGTAATTATGAAATATTTGGTAATTTATGGTAATAATACAGGTAATTTATTGCACGTTTCCATACATTTCCCAGCATTCAATTAAAAAATATCTATAAATTTCCGGAAATTAATGGACATTTTTGGTCATTTATGATAATTTTACAGATAAATATGGTAAACTACGATAAGTTGCCAAAAATTCCATTTTAAACTTTTATAAAATTCCGAAAATTATGAAATTTTGGCGTAATTTATGGAAATATTACAGATAATTTATGGTATGTTTCCACAAATTGCCCAGCATTCAATTTAAAAATGTCTATAAATTTCCGGAAATGTATGGACCTTTTGTTTCATTTGTGGTAATTTTCCAGGCAAATATGGTAAATTACCATAAACTAGCAAAAATTTAATTTAAAACATTTTTCTAAATTTCCGGAAATATTTTCGTAATTTATGGTAATATTACAGGTAATTTATGGTAACTTAGCATAAATTTCCCTTAATTCAATTAAAAAATGTCTATAAACGTCCGGAAATTTAGAGACATTTTCGGTTATTCATGGTAAATTTGCAAGTAAATATGATAAATTACGGTAAATTAACCAAACATAAATTTGATTCATTTTGATAAATTTCCGGTCATTATTAAAATTTTCGTAATTTATGGTAATATTACAGGTATTTTATGGCATGTTTCCATAAATTTCTCCAAATTAAATTGAAAAATATATATAAATTTCCGGAAATTTTCGGTAATTTATGATAATTTTACAGATAAATGTGATAAACTACGATAAGTTGCCAAAAATTCAATTTTAAACTATTATAAAATTCCGAAAATTATGAAATTTTTGTGAAATTTATGAAAATATTAAGGTAATTTATGATACGTTTCCATAAATTTCCCAGCATTCAATTTTAAAATGTCTATAAATTTCCGGAAATTTATGGAAATTTTTGATCATTTATCACAATTTTACAGGTAAATATGGTAAACTACGATAATTTACCAAGCATGCAATTTTAAACTTTTATAAAATTCCTAAAATTATGAAATTTTTGTGTAAGCTATGGAAATATTACAGGTAAGTTATGGTATGTTTCCACAAATTGCCCAGCATTCAATTTAAGAATGTCTATACATTTCCGGAAATGTATGGACCTTTTGTTTCATTTATGCTAATTTTCCAGGCAAATATGGTAAATTACCATAAATTATCCAAAATTTAATTTAAAACATTGTTCTGAATTTCCGGAAATATTTTCGTAATTTATGGTAATATTACAGGTATTTTATGGTAACTTAGCATAAATTTCCCTTAATTCAATTAAAAAATGTCTATAAATTTCCAGAAATTTATAGACATTTTCGGTTATTAAAGGTAAATTAGCAGGTAAGTATGATAAATTACGGTAAATTAACCAAACATCAATTTGAAACATTTTTATAAATTTCCGGTAATTATGAATTCTTTGGGTAATTTCTGGTAATATTACAGGTAATTTCTGGTGTATTTCCATAAATTACCCAGCATGAAATTTAAAAATGTCTATAAATTTCCGGAAATGTATGAAAATTTTCGGAGATATATGGTAATTATACAGGTAAATATGTTAAATTATCATAAATAAATCAAAGTTTAATTTTAAACGTTTTTATAACTTTCCTAAAATTAAAAAAATTTTGTTGGCAATTAAGGGTAATCTTATAGTTAATTTATGGTTACTTAACATAGTTTGTCCCAAGACGATTTGAAAATGTCTATAAATTTCCGGAAGTTTATGGAGATTTTCGGCAATTTATGGTAATTTTACAGGCAAATAAGGCAAATTACTATAAATTAAACTAAATTCAATTAAAAAAATTTGCATAAATTTCCGGAAATTTATGAATTTTTTGGTAATTTATGTCAATATTGCATGTAATTAATGGTAACTTAGCATAAATTGACTAAAATTGAATAAACAAATATCTATAAATTTCCGAAAATTGATGACAGTTTTTTTTTAATTGTCTTACGAAGTATCTTACGAACTGTCGACGCGTACGGCCGTGTTCCTTAAATCTAAAAAAATTTCCAAGTTTTTTATCATTTCACTAATATAGAATACGCTTCCAAAGTCGAAAAGAATTATCATGGTTGTAGCTTTTTTAAAAATGTTTTTAACGGATTTAACAAAAATATATATACAAACATAAGTCATTGGTTTCGTGCCCAGAGGACGGCCGGCTACTATAAAATGGGGTCACATGAACTCCCCATCTAATTTAACGCTGCTGAAGGCTGGTGACCTTCTCTGTATAAAAACATCAAACCAAGACGACTCTCTCGCCTCCCCTCCCCCCTCCTGACCCTTCCTAAGTAACTGAAGTTTCGTGGGACGGACGTTTCGACTTGCAAAATAAACTTATTGCATAAAGATGATAGTTCGGCGTATAATCTTAACAATAAATAACACAAACAATAAAATAGCCTCGGAAAGGACTGGAACTTCAATTGCCAAAAGGCATGTACACGGAAAATGTAAAGGTCAAATTTCAGGCGATGAATGGTGACTGGGTGTTTAGAATGCTAGGGGGGTAAATGATCTCAAGGTAAACGAACTATGAGACATAGAGTACGGGGTGTTGAAGGGCGGATTTTAAATATGGTCAGGAGTAGATAGTGAATCGCGTGGTAGGCAAGGAGCAGGTCTGATTCTGAATGAAAGAGCGAAACAGCATCT
>JAWWLR010000128.1:36450919-36463881 GCA_035041075.1 Acraspis erinacei | reverse complement strand
CAAAATAATAATAATTTAAAATTTCCTACAAATCTTCAGAATTTCTTTTGTCCTATCAGAACCTTAGAAAATTCTTTAAAATATTTTTTTTTTCAAATTTGCAAAAATGTATGCAAAAATAAATAACTTCCCCTATAATCTTCCAGAATCTTTTTTGATCTTTTTAGAAATCTTTTTAAATATTCACTTAAAATTATATTTAAAAAAAATGTGTTTTTCAATTTTCTCATGGATCTTACAAAATTTTATTATTATTTTGAAACATTTTAAAGTAATTGAAAAGCTTGAAAATTTTATTTTGAAATCTTGTAAAATATAAATTTTGCCTTAAATTTTTTGAAAACTTTTCAAATGTAAAATTAATTTTTAAATTTTTTTCCAAATTTCTTAATGCTTGGAGATACTTTCTGAACAATTTTGGAAATCTTTTGAAAATTGTAAAAATCTTTTCAAATTTTCTGTTAAAATAAATTTTGAAAATCAAAATAATTACATTTTTTTCTAGAAAATTTAAGAAAATTTTGGTATCCGATTAGAAACTTCGAAAATTCTTTAAAAGTTTTTAATTTTTTTGTTCGAAATTGAAAAAAATCTATACAAAAATAAAAAAAACCTTGCACTAGAATCTTCCAGATTCTTTTTTTGACAATCTTCGGCAATCTTTTAAAATGTTTAAAAATTCGTAAAAATATTCTTAAATATTCTCTTAAAATTAATTTTTCAAAATAAAAGTTATTTTTAATTTTTCCCAGTAATCTTACAAACATTTTTTAAAATTGTTTCAAAGCTTTAAATATGTAAAATGAATTTTTAATTCTTTTTAAAACCCTCCTGAATATCGCTTGAAGTGATTCCATTTTTATTGTAAATCTTGCAAATTTAAATAAATTTCACTAAAATCTATCACATACTTTTTTTGGCCATTTTGAAAATCGAAGCATTATAATATTTTTACCATATTTTCTTTAAATTAATTTATCAAAATAAAAAATTTTGAAATCCTTTGAAATGTTTTAAAATTTTGCAAGATATTCTTTTTGAATTAATTTTTTTTAAATAAAAAATCATTACAAATTTTCCAAGGAATTTTACAATTTTGTTTGAAAATTATTTTCAAACCTTAAATTCTTCTTTCAAAATCTTCAAATATCTACACATTTTTTCCAAAATTTCATTTTCCAGGATTTTTTAGTCGTTCTATTTTTATAAATCTACTGAAATATTTTAAAATCCATTTAAGTTTAGTTTGAAATTTAATTTTTTTAATAAAAAAATCATTAAAAATTTTTTCCCGAAAGCATAAGAAAATTTGTTTATTATCATAAAACTTTTTAAAATACTTGAAGAGTTTACAAATTTTATTTTTATATTTCAAATTATTTCTAAAATTGTCTTTAAACTTCTAAATATCTTTTAAAACGATTCGCATTTTTCCTAAAATTAAAAAAAAATGCTGGAAAAAAATGTTTGTAGATCCTTTTTCAACAAGTTTATAAATCTTTTGAAATGTTTAAAAATCTTTTCAGATATTCTCTAAAAATAAAATTTTAAAAATAAAAAATATTTTGAATATTCTTAGGAATCTTACGAACATTTTTTTTATTATATTGAAACCTTTTCAAATTCTTAAACAGCTTCAAAATTTTATTTCGAAATCCTTCATAATATAAATTATTTAATGTTACTTTAAATGCATAAGATATTAAATATGAAATGTATTAAAAGTCTTAAATGTTTTGAAAGCTTTGAAATCCTTTGAAATGTTTAAAGATGTTTCAAAATATTTTTTTTAAATTAATTTTTCAAAATAAAAATAATTTTAAATTTTCTTAGGAGACTTACAAATTTCCTTCTTTATTATCTTCAAGCCTTAGATTATTTATTTAAAATTTTCAAAAATCTACACATCGATTTTCTACTTTTTTAAACTTTCACTCTTTTCAAATCTTCTAAATATTTTTCTAATTGATAGCAATTTTTTAACTTTTGTAATTTTAGAAAATTGAAAAATTTTGCTTTAATGTTTTCCACATTCTTTTTCGAAATTGTAGCAAATTATTTTAAACTTTAAGAAATATTTTCTACTTTTTTCTTCCAATTCATTTTTTTAAATAGAAAAAATTGGAGATTTTTCTAGGAATTGTAATAAAATTTGTTTGTTTTTTCAAAATGTTTAAAATGTCTGAAAAGCTTTTTTCTAAATCTTTCAAAAATTTACATTTTGTTTTTAATTTTTAGAAATCTCAACAAACAAGAAAATGAAACAATTTTTTAAGAAAAGGATTAAATTTCTTCTAAACAATTTTTTCATTGTTTAGGCTCAGGGACCACATATTGAAGTAGAAAATTTAATTCAAATATATTTTATAATAAAATATTTATAAATTATTGTGATTAAAAAAAAATTTGTAATATAAGACCCTAAAAAAAGTTATTCCGATTTTGAAGATTTCTTTGAAGGACGAATTGAAATAAAAAGAAAGGATGATGACAAACTCTTTTGCGAACTTTGAACAATTGTTCTTAAAAATAATTATGTTTCAAATTTTCAGGATATAAAATCGCTAACGAATTTATTCAATAAGGATCTTAGGTTCATTGTCAAATTGTACGCAAAAATAGATATATAAACAAACTTGCGGATATAAATCGTTATCGCAGATTCGTATCAAGATGAAGATAAGATGCATCAGAAGGTTGAGAACAATTGGCATCTTTGCTAATTTTCATTTCGATTCAACTGACTTCAAGAAAATCATTGTCTTAATATTAAGAAATATCGAATACCATTTCCCAGCAAAAATTAAATCCAAATTTCTCTGATTAAATCAAAACCAGTCAACATTTTTAATGGAGAAATTATTTCCCAGGTGTCACATTGTGTGCGAATTAAACTGGAGTCAAACCTGGCAAGTGTAACATGATAAATATTAAAAACCAGTCGAACCGGATTATGAGTGTCCGCTGATTTATGGGACCCTTCACATAAATCTGTGGAATACTCTCCATAAGTGAATAACCGTGGATAGCAGATAGCAATTAAATTTTGCTAACGTTATTTGCAATTTGATTTAATAAAAAATAAATTAAAAAATAAAGAACATGGATAATCGGAAGTATGTAAAGAAAAGGAGTCTCTGTTTGAAATATGCAGCTGCTATCAGTGGTGAGTAAATTTCAACAAACAATAATGTCGTTCTTTTTTTGGCTATTGTTTATTCTCTTTTTATGGTTCAAAACAAATAAAATAATTATTAATAAAGAAAAATTTGTTTTACAGCATCAATCACAACAATTGGTTTTGGGATAAATATTTCATGGACCTCTCCAGCACTGCCACATTTGACAAATTCAGAATCCCAATTTCCAGTATCAATCATCCAAGGAGCCTGGATAGCATCCCTCAATGGTTGTGGATCAATTGCGGGCTATCTTCTAAGCACCCTTTTTATTAATTGGCTAGGTCCCAAAAGGACATTGTTATTTCTAGCCATTCCTCAAATTTTATCTTGGATTCTAATTTGTCTTGGGAGAAGTTGGATCATCCTTTGTTTAGCGAGAGTTATAGGAGGCATTGGATATGGAGTTGGTTTGTGTGCAACTTCTGCATATGTTGGAGAAATTGGAGATGAAAGCACTAGAGGTATCTTCCTTACTCTGATAAAACTGACAATTAACATCGGTATCTTCATCACCATGTTCCTGGGAGCCTTCCTGTCTTACAATACTATGAATCTTGCTCTTTTGGGAATACCAATCATCTTCATTATTTCATTTTACTTTATGCCAGATAGCAATCAATTTCATAATATAACTGTTGTGGAAAACGAGAACGAAGGGCTTGAAGAAAATTTGGTTTTAAAAGAAAATACAGTTGATGATCTAAAAGAAAATACAGTGGATGTTCTAAAAGAAAATACAGTGGATGTTCTAAAAGGAAAGACAGTGGATGCTCTCGAAGAAAATACAGTGGTTGTTCTTAACGATAATCTAGTTGTTCTTCAGGAAAACAAAGTTGATTTCTTAAGAGAAGATGCTCTACTTCTGAATGAAACTCCTCTAAATGTTTTTAATGAAAATAAACGTGTCACAAAAACAAACCAAGATTTAAAAGAAACAATACCTAATGGCAAACGAAACACAATAGAAGAGAAGAAAAACTTCCCTAATAATAAAAATAAATCACAAAAAAGTATTTTGTGGAGGCTTTTTGTTCTAAGAAACAATCAGAAAGCTTTGTTGATAATCTTGGTTGCATCCTTGACAGATATACTTTCGGGTCACATGGCAATTGTCTCATACACTCAACAGATTTTTGAATATAGCGGTGCATCCCTAAAAGCCGAATATGCAGCATTATTTTTGGGAGGTTTGAAAATAGCAGCTTCTTTGTTTTCCACTTTGGTGGTTGAAAAATTTGGAAGAAGGGTTTTGTTTTTTTCAACAGGCCTGTTGGCTGCTTTGGCTCATGGACTTGTGGGTTTATTTTTTTTCTTGAAGATGTATCTGAAAGTTGATGTTTCTTCTATAACATGGTTGCCCCTTTTTGGGGTGTCTATGTATGAAATAGTGGGTAGCGTTGGATTTAGTAGTTTATATTTTATTTATCAAGGAGAACTTTTTTCAAATGATGTTAAAGGAGCTGGGGTCACTTGTACAAATATTGCTTATGAGCTTATCGCTTTTTTAGTTAAATTTTATTTTCAAATGGTCATTAATGATGTTGGGATTTATACATTATTTTGGGGATTTGGAATCTGCTCTGTTATTGGGTCTGGACTTACATATTGGATATCACCTGAAACTAAGGGAAAGAGTTTGGAGGAGATTCAAAATTTGTTGAGAGGTAGCAGAAAAATTTAAAATATTTTTTTTATTTGCTAAAGAAATATTTGTTTAAAGGATAAAAAGCTATAGAAGGTTCGGTGACGATTAAAAAAGAGGATAGATAATTAATTAATAATTATCAGAAATTGGATTTAAATAAAATTTGATAACATCAACTAGGTTTTTCTTTCGTTTGATTTTTAAAGGAAAGACCTTTTTTAAAATAAACGCAATTTGAATTACATATTTCTTATTAAGATTAAAGTGTTGATTATATCTTACCTAGTCTGAAATAAAGAAATTATTCTATTTGAGACAAGTTTTTTCATTTTAAATTGTTCCAAACGTGTTTAGAATTAGAAACCTTTATGTAAAAATTTGTTAAAACATTTTTTAATTTTTCAATGATGGGTGTTTCAACATTTCGAAATGTTATAATTGACCAAGGAAGTATCAATAGAATGTTCTTGAATTAATTGCAACAGGTTTAATTTTAAATAAACAAATTTGATTATAAAGTAAATTCATAAAAATTTGTAGCCGGGGTTGTTTTTGTTTATTTACAAAATTGTAATATAACAGATATCAAATAACGAACGATAAAAACAATAGCGATATTTGAATGTTTTACGATAGGTGCAAATGTTTGTAAATAGGGATGACAAAATTGATTGATTATTTATTAATTTATAAACAGAAAAACAAAAAATTATTGTTAGAATATGTTTCAGTACTGCACAATTCAACACAATTTAAAAATAAAATTATATTAAACAAAAAATATGATATTATACAGTTTATAAACCTTGAAAATTATTATCAGTAAGTAAAAAGATAAGAATGTCAAGAGGGATATATTCAAAGACTCGTAGTTATTTTAGTTAAATAATTTCACGTAAAGAGAAATATTGAAATATGTTTTCGTCATTTCAAGAAATTATAAAGAAGACGAATTATTTTGAAATTATCGATTTTTCCTAAATTTAAGCATTTTTTAAACAAAACGAAATGTTTAAGAATGGTATTAAGATGGTCAAAAAAGTGTTCTACAAAAAGCAAAAGTTAAATAACATATGTTGCAGTTTTTGTAGGCAAGCCGTATTATTAAGTATTTGCTTCATATTAGGTATTTTTAATAACAATATTAATTATAAAATAATAAAATTTGTATTAAAAATGTTAATATTTCAAGTCAAAATGAGGAGCTTTCCTAATAATACTTTAACTTTGAACCAGATAAGTGAGTGATCAACCAACACAATGAATTTCCAATTTGAAAGAAGAATTTTCTGCTAAAGAGAACGAATTAAAAAAAATACATACATTTTTGAACAAATTTTCAACCAAAAAAAATAATTTTCAACAAAATTGAACAATATTTCAATGAAACACGTAAATTGTTAAACAAATAATTGATTTTTCAACAAATTTCATAAAATTTCTATTAAATAGTTGAATTTTTAAACTAAAAAGGTAAAGCTTTAACCTGAAATGGAATAAACAAATTTCCATTGAAAACATTAATTTTTAATTAAAAAAAAAGAGATTTTTCTACAAAACCGTTTACGTATCTACCAAATATTAGAATTTTGTCCCACAATATTAAATTTTCTAGACAAAAAGACGGCTTTTTCTAAAACATTGATATTTTATACAAGAAATTTATTTTCAATCAAAAAAGATTTTAATTTTTAAACAAGAAGCAGTTGAATTTAAACAAAACAAGGTTTTAGGCTTTACAAAATATTTAGAATATTTTTGAAATAATTATTATATTTGTTAAATTGTTGAAATCTTTGAGAAATCATTTAAATCTTTACGAAACCTTTTTAAACTATCCGAAATCTTTGTGAAATCTTGTAAATTGAAATAGAGATTTTTTGGTGTTGTCAATGTTTATAAAATATAGATATTTCGTCAATTTTTTACAAAACTTTGTTATTTTGACTTTTATATCTCGTTTCAATGTTGTTTATGTATTTCTATAAGAATCAACAGGACTGGCTATTTTAAAAGAAAATTAATACGATTAGGTAGGTTTAACCTCAAAAGCGCCACGTGAAAAAAAAACACCTATGTTTTAAGTCGAACAGAGAACTCCTCCTTTTTGGAAAAAAACCTTAATTGTACTTCACAATTTTCTAAATGTTGAAAATGAATTAGAAAATAAATTACAAATCGTACAAAATTAGGTCAATAATCAAATTACTTAAAATATCAATTATTTAGAGTTATATCTGATGGCTCTATTAATAAGTTTTTTGACTCACAGGCGTAAAGTCTTCGAAACTTAAAATTTAAAAAACGAGATGATTGTATCAAAAAGTTTGATTTACTGAAGAGAAGGTCTTTAATTTTCAATAGAGACATTACAGATTTTAGATTAAATAGATGTTTCAAAAATTTAACAAATGTTGAAATCCCTGATCACAGAAAAAACTGAAGTTAAATTTTGTTGCATGTAAAATTTCCGGCGGTTAAAGATTACATGCTATTCGTCGTAGATAAATGTAAACGTACTTTTCGTGAATATGCAGTTCATGACATGATCAACGATCTTGAACAATTTTATCGTGATACCGCAGAGAAGAGTTGGGTGATACTTTCTGCTAGGGTTGTAAAGTTTCATGAAACTTTGACAAAATGAAAAGTTTCATGAAACTTTGGAAACATTTTGAAATTTTCAAAGTTTCAAACGTTAGGGCGGGAAAATTCAAAATATGAAAAAATACTATTAAGTATTCAATATAAAAATTGAATTATATCCTTTGTGTTTTGAAGCGAATGTTTTAAACTAATTTAAATAAATAAATCACGTGTTAATTGTTAATAACATGTAATTTTTTAAATATTTTATTTACAAATCTTTTAAATTGATTCAATAAAATGAAAATAAATTACCTATTTAATACATATTTAATTTGTAGAATGTTTCAATTTTAAAACAATTTAATAAAAATATAGAAAATTGGAATAGAAATGAATAAAATAACGTCCTTATATTTTATTAAATTATCAGGATTATTTTTATAAATTGTTTACTTTCGAAAACATGTTAAATTTTTATCAGTGCTATATCTCTCAATATTTAAAGTAAATAGTCGATAACTGTGTTTAAGCACAACTTTGGTATTAAAAAATTGTAAAACTACAATTTGGACGATCACAATTTATTGATTTTTTTTTAAATATCCATTCTGGCTGCCGAAATCTTGAAGCAATGCATGTATTTTAAAGCTTTCAACTTTCAATGCGATTATTCGATTAAACGCCATTAAATGACTTAACCTCAACCTGACAGGAGTGCGCAATCGCATAAGTGTTTGTGAAACTTTCGGAAGTCTCAGAAACTTTGGTCGTCTTGCTAAAAAATTCATAAGGAAAATGAGAAAAGTCATATTTTTAAACAGTTATACTGTTCTTTTCTTCGTTTTTCTCCGGAAGAATAAAGCTAAATAGTTTTAACATCTAGTAAGGAAAAATAAATTACAAAATAGTGTAAAAATTTGGAAACATATATTATTGAAGAAATTCCAAATGGCGGGAAATTTAAAAAAATTATTTAAAAAATCGGTAAAAATAGTTAATGTTGTTCATTTTGCTGTAAATGTTAGACAATGTTGTTAGCTTCTTTAGAAAAAATAGTTTATGTACATATTAATGCGGAATTAATGACTTATTTTCTAAACAAAATCCTCAAAAATTAATTTTATTTCTATTTGCTTCATTAACTTATCTGTGAACCTTACAGAATTTTTTAAAAATGATCAATAATAATAGCGCGATAAATAATACTAACAAAATCGAAAGTTTTAAAACTTATTTTCTAAATTTTTTTTAATTTCCCGCCATTTTAAATTTCTTTAATCTCATTTATTTTAATTCGATGCTAAAAGTATTTAATTTTATTCTTCCGGGGAAAAAACCATGCAAAGTATAGTAGAACTATCGAAAAATATAATTTTTCTGACTTTCACCTCGCATGAGGTTCATTCTGCAAATCTAATTATAGGTGGCAACACCGAGCAGAATATTAGACCCTCTGTCAATGAGATACGAATTTCAATAAAAGAAATTTTGTGAACATATTTAAAGTGAGGTTAGGCTTATCATAGTTCAAAATATATCCCTTGTTATATATAATTTTTACTTAAAGTATAATTTACTTTCGTATATGAGCACTAAACATATGTTTAAAGTTTATTTACCCTCATATATTAAATTACAAGCAACCGCATATCTAGCTCTAGATTGAAAATCGTCTCTAATCGGCAGCAGGTCTAGTACTCGGTTCGGTGCTACCATCTATAATTAGTTTTGCCGAATTAACCTCATTTCGTAGCAAGAAGGCCCTGTCAATAACCATCGCCGGTATTTCGCCTGGGTGTCAAATGCTTTTTTTCAATCACAAGAAATATATGTTCATCCACCCGCGATAAGTGCAATTACTTTTAAAATGAAATAGTATTAATGGAAATGTTTTTAAAATTTTCGTGGCCTGATTTCCAGACAGATTTCATTAGTAATTTCCTGTTCTTCGCACTGCTGTTAAGTACACAGCAGACGACGCTTTTTCACTGAAAAATTATTCGGAGACCGGTTAAAACACGAAATTATTTCAGTTTCGTGTAAAGTTTATTCGACGAGGTTAGTTTTTGTTGCGGTGAAGCTTTACTCGGAAATCGATGTAAAGTTTATCTTCTGTTTTTTCTGTGTATCCTTGGCCAAAAGTCCGTTATTAAAGTTTCACCAAAAATTTAGCAACTTCTTCAGAGTTTAATTCATGAAAAAATTTTAAGTTTCTTATCATGAACAATTTTAATATTCATCTAAAAGATCAAAAACGATCGTCAGATATTGAAAAATTTATGTACAAAATAAATTGACAACTGTTGCGTAACGGAATTGCAACATTTGATCTTAAATAACAGATTTTTTGTTAGTGATTTCAGAATTTGTTATTTAAAATTTCACGAGCATTGATTCTTTCTATAAGATAATCTTTTTCCTAATATCATAAAATTTGACATTTGGAAATTATAGTTGAAGAAGGCTAAAAAAGTAGAATTACGCCAAATCGAATCAACTGGTTAATACCTAATCATGCTTTTATATCTTAATTTAATCATCCGGTTTATGCTAATGCAAAAATTTAGAAAACTAGAACATTTTATTTTGTAGGCCACTATGATCGAATCTTTTCTTTTAGATAGAATTTCATCACAGGTAGCTTAAATTGAAGGTATTGGCATTTAGCTGCGTTAAAAAAAATAAAAAGTGTTTTTTTTAATGTGTATTTTTTATTATCAATGTTTAAATATATAAAAATAAGGATAATTCGTTTTTTAGACTTCTATCCTCGAATCTTTTCCTTTACATTTAATCGTCTTCGATGATAGATCAGATTGATGGCTTTGGTATGTAGATTTACATCAATAAAACAAGTTTGCTATACCATAGTATTGAATTCTACATTCTTCTCAGAGAAGGTATTAGATTTATGTAAAATTTTACCTCCCCAGTTTTTATCAAATGTTTGCATTTTGAGACACCCTGTATCCGAAAATCAGGTTTCTACGCATGTGCCTGTCTGTATTTATGTCTGTCTCTTTTACTGTCTTAAACAAAATGTCAAGTTTGTTAGCCAGCCATTTTGTATACAAATTGAAAAAGTTAGCGCATTTTGGATATTTTTTAGACCACTTTTTTCAAAATTCAAAAATTCTCTGTACGGATATTTAGAGTATTCAATAAAACGAACAATTTATCCTCATGACTATTTTTCACAAAAACAAAAATTACCAGTTATAGCATTTAAAAAATCTCAAGAAGCACACGAAAAGGAACATTTCAAACCAAATAACTCACGATATGAAAAAAGGCAAGAGAATAAAAGCGATGATTTTTGAATGCCCTAGAAGATTATAATAACAACTTTTTGACTTTTCTTGAAAGAAAAAAGAAAATTCAAATTTTGACAGCATAAAAATAATGGAAAATTCAAAAAATACATTTTTTCAATAACAACGGTTTTTTTAGGAATGCGTGTTGCTTTAAACGAGACAATTAATCTACCTCTGTTTTAATACCAATTAATGTTATGCATTGTAATAATATACATTTATGGAAATGACATACAATTTAAGGGACAGATACGAGAGCGAAGCACGAGATACGTGATGAGAATGTGTTCGTTAAAGCCCAAGGAGCTTTAACAAAAGAGAATTCGCAATCACGAAATTACTGCTTTCGATGCTTTGACCTTTAGTTTAAAAAAGTATGTGCACAAGTATCGGGAATATACGAAGACATTTTGACAGATAGGTCTTCATTAAAAATAATATTTGATAGATTATTATATTTTATTCTTATCAGAGGTTAAAAAAGGCAAAATTAAGTTACTTAATTTTCTGGACCACGGTATTTTAAAAGCTTTTCTGTGTTATATAATACGAGTTTTTTAAAAATATTTAAAGAGTGCAAGATTTGCAATGCAAGGTTCTAACAATTAAAAAGTTACAATGGAAAAATTTCAAAATTTGAAAGTATACAATTGTAAGTTATTCAATTGTCTAAATTTGTCTTTCAAAGGCATAGAATTTGCAGCACTTTTCTTAAAAGTTTCATCTTTAAGATTTACAATTGAAAATGCATCAATTTAAAAGATTTATAAATAATAACTGCTTGAATATAAATTATTTTGAAAATTCAAAGTCCAAGTTGTCTATATGAAATCTTTGAAACTTAAGAAATTTGAAATATTAATAACCTAAATTAAAAGATTGTAAATTGTAAAACTTTAAACCTGCAGTTTGTTATTGTATTTGTACATTTTTAGAATAAAATATCAATTTCAAAGACTTGCAATCCAATTTTCTACAATTTTGAAGATAAATAATTGCAAATCTGGAATTTTGAAAATATAGAATTAAAAATTATTCAATTTTGAAGATTTGAGTTTTAACGGCATGGAATTTTAAGCGTGGTTTTTAAATACTTCAATTTTGAATATCTAAAATAAGAAATTATTCGGTGTCAACGAAATTCAGTTTATAATTCTTGTATTTTTAATATTGTCACTTTAAATTTCATTAATTTGGGAGATTTATAGTTCAAAATGAATGGAAAAAAAATGTTCGGAGACTGAATACACGATATAAAAAAATCAAAAGAAGGAAAACTTTAGTTTTTGAAAGCCCTACAAGATGACCATAACCGCCTTTGGATTTTGTTTTGAAAAAAAAATTTTGATTGTACGAAAACTAATGAAAAATAAAAAGTTTCATTTTGTGTTCAATCTATGCAAGATACGAAAAAAGTTGAATTAATAAAAATTGTGATGCCAAAAAAGATCTACAAATTTGTTCACAATCACTTCTTGATAGGACACGTAGTTTTAGTTTTATTCGCGAAAAATAACATTGAAAATAAAAAATCAGATTTTAGAAAAACGACACGTTACGAAAAAAAGAAGGTAAAAAAATTGTTTACCCGAAAAAGACCTAAAACATTTTTTAATAATCACTTTTTGATAGGGTCTCTGATTTTGGATTTAATCATAAAAAGGACAATCAAAATAAAAATGCAAAATTTGTGGAAAAACGAAAAGAGGTACGAAAACAAATTGATATACGAAAGTTGTTCATCCAAAAAAGATATAAGAATTTGCTATAATTTATTACATTCTCATTATTTATGATTGAGAACGTTTTGGAATTATCAGAAATTTTCCAGCATAATATTAAAATTTTGAACCAAATGACGCCAAATACGGAAAAAAGTCTAAGAGAAATTACAGCTTTTGAAAAATCCTACAAAATTTCTTTGAACTCTTTTTCAATAAGACTCGTCATTTTTTTTATTTATCGAAAGTAGGATGCAGAAAATATAAAATTCCAATATCGCTATTTTTAGCGTAAAAACGCGAGACAGAGGAAAATGTGTGAAAAAAGGATTGTAGTTTTTTTATTTACGGTAGTATACTTAATTATGTAGAAAATTTACAACATAAAGACACATATAAATACATCGATCTAAAAGAGACCTTTTGATCAAGTTTTATTGAAGCGTCAATGTCATAATTTTATAATAAAAATCCATTCTGGATTCACTTATAAAATATGATACTAACATAA
>JAWWLR010000128.1:36419268-36433334 GCA_035041075.1 Acraspis erinacei | reverse complement strand
ATCTTTGAAATATTTTTGAAACATTTGTGAAATTATTGAAATCTTTGTGAAATCATAGGGAAATCGTTTATGGCGTTCTGAATTCTTTCAAATCGATTCGATATCTTTGTGAAATCTTTGCGAAATATTTGGTAATATTTGTAAAAATTATTGAAATATTTGTGAAATATTTGTAAAATCTGTTATGACGTTGTGAAATTTTTTTAATTTATCCGAAATTTTGGTGAAACTTTTGAAATATTTTTGAAACATTAGTGAAATTATTTTATTATTAAATTATTAATAAAAATATTTTCAAAATATTTGATAATATTAGTGAAATTGTTTAAATCTTTGCGAAATCTGTGAAATATTTGGGAAATCATTGAAATCCTTGTGAAATCTTCGAAATATTTTTAAGACATATGTGAAACCTTTTCGAAATCTTTTAAATTTATTCGAAATCTTTACTAAATATTCATGAGATCTTTTAAATCTTTGAAAAATCTATGTGAAATATTTTTAATCTGTGTGAAATCTCTAGAAAATCATTGAAATATTTGTAAAATATTACAAACATTTTCAAAATATTTTATAATATTTGTGAAATTGTTTAAAGCTTTGCGAAATATTTGAAATCTTTAGGAAAAAATTGAAATCCTTTTGAAACCTTTTTGAAATCTTTGGGAAATCGTTTATGATGTTGTGAAATCTTTAAAATCTATTGGACATCTTTTTAAAATCTTCGCGAAATATTTAGTTATATTTGTAAAATTGATTTAAATCCTTGTGAAATATTTGAAAAATTGTTTATGCCGTTGTGAAATGTTTTAAATTTATCCGCAATCTTTAAAAAAATATTTGTGAGATCTTTTAAATCTTTGAAAAATCTTTGCGAAATATTTTAAATCTGTGTGAAATCTTTAGGAAATTATTGAAATAGTTGTAAAATATTAAAAATATTTTCAACATATTTGACAATATTTGTGAAATCGTTTAAATCTTTGCGAAATATTTTAAGTCTTTAGGAAAAAATTGAAATCCTTTTGAAATCTTTTTGAAAGCTTTGTGAAATCATTGGGAAATCGCTTATAATGTTGTGAAATCTTTAAAATCTAGAGGATATCTTTGTAAAATCTTTGCGAAATATTTTATAATATTTGTAAAATAATTATTGAAATCCTTGTGAGATATTTGGAAAACTGTTTATTCCGTTGTCAAATGTTTTCAATTTATCTGAAATCTTTAAAAAATATTTTTGAAATCTTTTAAATCTGTGTGAAATCTTTAGGAAATGATTAAAATAGTTGTAAAATATAAAAAATATTTTCAAAATATTTTATAATATTTGTGAAATTGTTTAAGTCTTTGCGAAATATTTGAAATCTTTAGGAAATCATTGAAATCCTTTTGAAATCTTTGAAATATTTTTAAAACACATGTGAAATTATTGAAATCTTTGTGAAATCGTTGGAAAATCATTGAAATCTTTTTGTGAAATATTGAAAACATTTTCTAAATCTTTGAATTCTTTCGAAAATCGTTGAAATCCTTTTAAAATATTTTTGAAGTATTTTTTATTTTTTTGAAATTCTTGAAAGCTTTGAGAAACGATTGAAATCTGAGGTGCAAATATGCAAATATGGAAATTTTGTTAAAAAATCATTTGTTTATAAACATGTAGATTGCAAACGGTTCGCCGTACGGAAAAATTGTGAGATGCAAAAAAGTTTTGTTGTCGCTCAGCCATGCTAAAAATGATTTTATAAAAAATGTTATGAATAAATAATGAAATTGTTTAAAAAAAATTGTTTAAACAAAAATAGACCCAGATTTCTAAATCTACCCAAGATTTTCGTAATCAGGGGCCTTTTTCGACCTTCTGAAAAAGAATAATCTCTGGGACCTATTAGTGCATACAGAAATGTTATTGGCTACCGGAGTAATAGGAAGATTGCAAGAATAGATATACGTAGTCATGAGTTATATAAGAAAATGTGATAAGCGTTCTATTTTGTGAGTTACGAGCAGAATAGTTTAATTTTGCATCTCTCGGCACACTGTGAAAAAGTTCCATAGTTTTGAAATTGATTATAATTATTTTTGATTTATTTATTTAATAAAGATTAGGAAATGTTGGGGATTTGTTTATAAAATTTTGAAAAATATACCTTCTAACAATGTCTGCAAAAGATAATCAATTTATATTACAATACACTTCTGGAATAATAGGTAAGTTTTTTTTTTTGTAATTAAAAAAGCACTTTTTCCTCCCCCCACCTCTAACTGCAGTTACTCTACATTTTTTGTATTATTAAAAAAACTTAAGAGACATCTTCTAAATAAAAATAAGGTGTTTTAAGATGAAGTGCGGTATAGAAATAATTTTAAAAATATTTTTATGTAACGCAACAATAATTTTTTAATTTTTTTTTAGTCACACAAATATTGAAATTGCTAAGACGGAAAAGATGGGATAATTATAAAAGATTTTAGAATATTTCAGATATGTCAAAAAATAATTTAGAGGATTTAAAAAATTTGTTTATTTTAAGTGATTATAAAAAATTTTAGGGAAAATTCGAGCGTTTTCAAAACGTGTTTAGTAATTTTAGAACTTTCGATGAAATAATAAATATTTGATAAATTTTCGGAAATGCTTCCAAGATTTGGAATATTAAAAATTTTCCAAAATTTCCTAGGAATTTGAAGAAAATTAGAAAAGATTTTTGAATATTTCAAATGTTTAAAAAAATCTATAAGATTAAAAAAAAATTTTTTTAATCTTCTTTATTCTCTTAAAATCTTCGCAATATTTATGAAATTTAATTGTTTTTATTTTTTTGTAGATTTCAATTGTTGCAAATTAAAACATTTTGCCTTCAAATCTTCTACATTTTTTTTTAAATTTAAGGAAATATTTTGAAATCTTTTTCAATTTTCTCTTAAAGCTTAATTTTCAAATTAAAGAATCTAAAGAAATTGTTTTAGGAACTAAAGGATTTTGGTCATTATTTGTACTTTAAATCTTTTATTGAAATTTTCCCATTAATATTAGAAATATATTTTTTATTCTCTTGACGCCCTCCTAATTTGAGTTAACCTAAATTTTATTTAAATCCTGAAAAATTAAAATCATTGTCTCAAGTTATTCCAAATTTGTTTCAAAACATTTTTCAGTCTTTAAAACATACAATTATTATTTCAAAATTAAACATTAACTTAAAATTTTCCAACAACTTTTTGAAAAAGTGAATTCTCAAAATCTTTCAAAATTATTAAAAAGCAAATTTTTTTCGAATTGTTAAAAATAAGTTTTTCCCATAATTTTATTTTGCTTATCTCTTTGCAAATGTAAAAATGTTCGGGAATTATAGTATGAAAGCAAAATGTTTAGAACAAAATTATTTTGAAATATTGAACAATCATTTACAATTTGAATGTTCTCTTCTAGTGTATTTAATTACATAATCTTTAAGTAAATAATCGATTCATGTACTTAATTTAAAAAAATTAAATTTAAATCTTTATGTAATTCAATGTTATGAAAAAATTAGTCAGCTCATAATTAATTGATCTTTTTAAGAAATCATAACATAAAAAGCATTAAATTATAACTTGCATTTAAACATTGAAATAATTTATGCACGAAATTTGTTTAAATTTTCACTTGCATTTATGAAAATTTGCTTTGTTGCTAATATCTGATACTAATTTCAGAAAAAATTAAAACATATTTAGATATAATTTGAAAAGTCTAATAAAATACTCATTTCACAACATCAGAATCATTTTAAAAATGATCTACTTGAAAGAATAGACTCGATATTTTTTTTAATTTTCACTTTCATTTATTAAAATTTGCTTTGTTGCTAACTCATGCTATTAATTTCAGAAAAAAATTAAAACATATTTACTTATAATTTGAAAAATCTAATAAAATACTCATTTCACAACATCAGAATCATTTTTTAAATTACCTACTTGAAAGAATAGACTCGACATTTTTGTATAAATTGTCACTTTCATTTATGAAAATTTGCTTTATTGCTAACTCATGCTACTAATTTCAGAAAAAAATTAAAACATATTTACATATAATTTAAAAAATCTAATAAAATACTCATTTCACAACATCAGAATCATTTTTTAAATTACCTACTTGAAAGAATAGACTCAACATTTTTGTTTAAATTGTCACTTTCATTTATGAAAATTTGCTTTATTGCTAACTTCTGATACTAATTTCAGAACAAAAGTTAAAACATATTTACATATAATTTGAAAAATCTAATAAAATACTCATTTCACAACATCAGAATAATATTAAAAATTATCTACTTGAAAGAATAGAATTGTGAATATAAATTAGCTTTGAATATGCAAGTTATATTCAATAATCCATTATTGAACCTTTAAGTAAATATTCAGCTAATAAAAAATTGATAATTATGCAAACCTTCAAGAAAATAATGGATTTATTTACTTAATTAAGAAAATAAAAATTTAGTCTTTATTTAATTCAATATTATGGAAAGAATGAATTAGCTAATAATAAATTAATCTGTTCATAACATAAAAAGAATTGAACTATACTTTTCATTCAAAATTTGAAATAATTTTTATTCTAAATTTTTTTTTAATTTCTCCTTCATTTCCAAAAATTTAATTTATTTTCAAGTTTTGATACTTATTCCAGAAAAAAATTAAAACATATTTAGAAAAATTTAATGCGAATTCTTACTTCACGACATCAGAATCCTTAGAAATAATATTTGATTGAACTTTTTGTATTTTAAATATTAATTAACTTGTATCATGAAAATTATATACAAAATTTAATTATATAACCTTCAAGTGAATAAATAATTTAGGTTACTCAATTTTAAGAAAATGAATTTTAATCTTTATTTAATTTAATATTCTGAAAAAATCCATCAGCTATTAATAAATTAATAATTTTACAAGATAATAAACACTGAACTATAATTCCATTTAAAATATTCAAAAAAATTTTACTTGGTATGTTTTTTAATTAAAAATTTCATTTTTGAAAATTTTATTTAATCATAATATTTTATACTAATTTCAGAAAATGTAAGTTTTATTAAAATCAGTTGATAATTAATAAATCAGTTCACAACATAAGAATAAATAAACAATTATTTTCATTAAAAGATTCAAATAATGTTTACATTAGATGCTCTTTGAATTTGAAGCAGCATTTTTAAATATCTAATTTATTAATTACGCTTAAGCTAATTAAAAAAAATATGTAATGTAAGTTTGAAAATTAAATTCAGACTCTCATTTCACAACATCAAAAGCATTATAAAAATTCATATAATTGTAATAGAGGTTTTCCAAAATAAGAATAAAATTTTATAACTAAGGCATTAGTTAATATCTTCTTCTTTATTTGTTTATACTCTCTCCCTTTTACGGTTTTGAGAGTCTCTACATAACACAATTACATGCCTTTACACACGCTCATCCAGAGTGCGAGGCGGGAATTGAACCCGCAAGCCGACGGAGTGGGTCCAAAGCCTACGCTTTAGCCCCCACGACCATCGTCCTACTTTATTTTTAATAAGTAAAGAATATGAATTAAAAAAAAAGCATTTTCTATTTGGTAAAATTTACAAATTTTGTCGTTTCAAGAATTCGCCATGGTCAAATGTTTTGATATTTCGAAAATTTAATATTTCAAATATTGTATTTCTAGAAAATTTTAGTGCCAAAATATCATTTTTCTGTATTTTTCAGTCGTTCTATCAAATTAATAAATAATGAATGAATTAAAAAAAATTCGAAAAAGAGAATATACAAAATATAAAATTCACGAATTTAGAAAACTGCTGACAATTTAAAATTCAAGAATAAAACAATACGCACAAGTTTATGCTATTAATGAATATGAACATTCCCGATGAAAGAAAATTTCGGAAATAAAATTGCCGACGGAAAATTATAAAATTCGCGAACCTGGACAATTATGAAATTGTTCAATCATATACCAAAAATAAGAAATAATACATCGACGAATGCATTTGCTTGATAACTATATTTTTATGTTATGTATTATTTTATATTTCATTATTTGTTCATTAATCAAAGATTCAATGTGGAAACCGTTTGTTCCGCATTCTTTTGATACAAGGTAACTTAGATTCATCTATAAGAAATCTTCGTACATAGATGCCACATTTTAGAAAACAAGATCATATTTTTAGAAAAGGAAGGTGTAATTATTTCGTTATTTCTAATTAGTTCAATTTACTCAATAGTTGTAATTATGAAAATTAATATAATGATATATATGTATTATTTATATGTTAATATACTAATTATAAGTAGTTAAATTATTTTAAATTTAGATAAATGGGTCTTGAAGCAGAGAAAATTTGATTTTTTTTTATGAAAAATAATATGCATTTTTCCACAAAATCAAGCCATTAACAACGGCTACTTATGAAATAAAAATTTAAAATGATTTTTCATAAAAAAATTAAAAGAGAATATTTCAAAAGATTTCAAAGCATTTCAAAATATTTTTTAAATTCTGGCAAAATATCTATAAGATTTTAAAACAATTTTTTTAGTTTTGAAAGAGTGAAAAATTTTGGGATTAATTTTCATCAGTTTAAAATATATTTAGGAATTTAAGAAGATTTTAAAAGTATATTTACATAAGCTTTGTGAACTGAAGGGGTTTCGTGCAACTGTGGGGAGGCTGTTTTGTGAGATTGAAAGGGTTAGGAAGATCGTTGAAAGTGCTAATTTGGCGGTTAATCGACGTTAAACGGAAAAGTGAGATGGAAGATAAGAACAGCAGATCGATAAGGTAGTGCAGCATGATCATGAGGAGCCCAGTGGGGCCCGGCGGAGGGCAGTATCAGATAGATAAAAGCACCGGTGCTGAGGGCCTCGTGGCAGCTGGTGAAATAGGGAGGGGCAGGGCTGATGACGGAGCTAGTACCCATGATAGCGAGGTTCAGTTGACTACGACAGGGATAGTTAGGTGGGGGGAGAAAGAAGGATCAGCTGACAGGAGAACTCGAGGTAGGCCATCGAAGCGTGAACTGCTGAATAAATCGAGATCTAGCAGCATAGGGTCGAGACAAAATTTTGATAAATGCAGGCAGGGGGAGGGTTTACAGATAAAAGCGAGGAGGGGTAAGACGAAGACAGTAAAAGGTCATGGGAAGAAGAGGGAAATGAACAGGGAGATGAGAAGTTGCGGAAAAAGTTTAAAAAGAAAAAGTCACCACCACAAAGAAATAAGGAAAAGGGGAAAGTTGATTTGGAGAGCTTCGAAAATCTTATTGAGAGCTTCAGAGAGGGAAAAACACAAGTTTAAATGGCTTGCAAAGGCGAGGGGATGAGGTATGGGAGGAGATGAAAAAAGTTAGAGAGAAGCGGGAAGAATGGGACTTGGTGTGACGACAGGAAGAAGATAAGGTTTGGAAGCAGTTGAGGGAGATCGAGGAAAAGCAAATGATTAGTGAAAAAGAGAGAAAATCTCATATGGAGACGTTGGAAGATAGAGTGAGAAAGTTAGAATGTATGTCAGAGCATCTAGAGAAAGGGGAAGAAGGGATAAGAGAAGGAGAGAGATTGAAAGAAGTAAACGAGAAAGTTATCCTAGGAAATGTGAGAATGAAATCAAGATTGTGAGAGATAGGAAGCAAAATGGAAATAGAAGAGAAGACTAAAAGAAGTAGAAATATAGTGATTAGAGAAATGAAAGTGAGTAGTGAAGCAGGAAGAGAAGAGGCGGAAAAACTTATGGGGAAATTGGGGCGAAAGTGCACGTGGATGATGTTTATGGAGTGGGAAGAAATAATGAAGGTAAATCGCGTATGTATATAGCGAAAGTGAGAAGTGAGGAAGAAAAAGTTGATATATTGAGAAAGGAGGATATGTCGTGAAATGAAAGAAAAAGAAAGTGGATGATGAAACAGAGAGCATGGAGCGAAAGAAAGAAAGGGAACACGGTATGAATAGTGAAAGATAGAATATGGATAAATGGGAGTGTGTGGATATGGGATGGTGAGAAAAGAAAATTGAGCGAAGTGAGCAGGAATGGATCATTGTGAAGAGGGGAAGAAGCGCAGAGGAGGGATAGAAGGGAGTAGGTGATGAAAACATTAGAGGGAAGAAGAAAATAATGCGGAGAGACGGGCTTTATACAGAAGTAGGGATGGGGCGTAAAGAAGAAAGAAGGAAAAAAGGAAGGAAGAGAGTAGTGAGAGTAGAGTTTTGGAACGTATCTGGGCTAATGAATAAAGTTGAAGGATTCTGCGAAGAGGTGAAGAAATGGGATGCAGTGATGTTGAGTAGTGGGAAAAGAGATAGTAGAAATGGGAGTCGAGGAAGCGGATAAAGTAATGACGAGACTGGTGAATATAGGAAGAAGAAAGGTGAGAATAGTTTGCGTTTATAGGAGAATGGGAGAAGAGGAAGGTTGGAATGTGATTAAGAAATGGTTGCGAAATGAGATTACGAATTGGTATTGATAGGAGGTCATCTGAATGCTTGAACGGGGGAACAGGGGGAGAATTATGGGATGAAGAGAATGAGACTTTCAGTAGAAAATAAAAACACGAAGAGGAGGACCAGGAGGCTAGGACTCAGTTGGAAATCCTGTGAGAAACAGGATGGTTCACTCCTAATGGGAACTCGCAAGGGAATGAAGAAGAGGAGTTTACGTTTGCAGGAAAAGGCGGAACAGTAGTAGACTACATATTGGCTGAGAAAAAAATAAGAAGGCTCTTAGAAAGAATCGAAATAGGGAACGAAATAGGGTCAGAATATGCCCCGGTCATTGCAACGCTGAAATGCGGGAATTTGAGAAGAAGGGGAAGGAAGAACGAGGAAGAAACAGGGAAAAATACCGTGATGGGTAAGTGGGGAGTAGATAAACTAAGAGAATATATGGAAAGAATGGAAGTGGAGAACACGTAGAGATCATATCTTCTAAGAGTTAAGCCACATGTACGAAGGAATTTCATCATGCCTACTACCCGATAAAGAGCATGCTCCCTTCTGAAAAATATTCTAGCGCTAGCCTGGCCCAGACCAGAACGTCTGTTTTCCAGTTGTGATGCTGACCAGGCTGTCTCGCCTGGGCCTGGCCAAAAGTGTAACGTTTTTCTGGCTAACCCCAGGCCAGACCGTCTGTTCAGCCGCCAGGTATAGGCTAGTGGTCAGCCGCCAATTAATGGCTGACTGACAGTTAGTGACACTTGATCCACATAAACTAGCAGTGTGTCAGAGACAGGGTCGGTCAATTACGTTGGAAAAAATGGACCCGCCTTGCAGCGGGTTTTTATGAATGACTTATTTATGATTTAAGACGGGTAGAGTAACATTGACCAAATGTGCTGAACGAAGAATAAATTAGTCAAAGTAGAAGGAAAAAGGCGACTTGCTGAAACTGAAACAAAATACTTTCATCAGTTTTTTGGCACGTTTTTGGAGAAAAAATAATCCGTTGAAATTTTTCTTAATTTAAATGGTGCAATCGCCAGGAAATAAATTATTTAAATAATCAGGGTGGTTACAGGATCAATCACCTGAAAGCCTAATTTCCTGAGAAGACATGTCCGGGAAAGACCCATCCAGTATCGTACTTGAAGCAAATATTCAAAGTTGTAAATAGTTTCAGAGTATTTTAAATTCCACCTTTAAAATGGAAGACCCTATATACTTGTTCAGAAAAAAGGTCTAATTTTTATTAAAATATCATATTTACTGTATATATTATATCCTGACATAATTAGCATGCATCAGATAGATAATGCGTGTATCTAATTTTTACAGAATCAATGTTGATATTCAATCTTTAGATCACGAATTGATCTAAGTTTCTAATCATTAAATTGATGGTATTTTTAAAAAATTAAATAAATAGAACAAAATCCAAGGGTAGTGTTTAATAATACAAAGTTATTAAAAAACCTGAAAAGATAGAGTTAGGCGATATAAGTAATGACATCACCTTCATTTTCTAAAAATATTATTTTCGTCTTTTTCTAATCGCACTGTTGATGTTTACTCAATACATACTTCCTAACATGAAATATGTCACCTTGAAGAAGTTAAACTAGAGTGCTGATTTAAGATTTTTCGTTTGTCACAAAAAGGTGCTTTTTACATTTAATATTTTTCAATTATATTTGTATATATTTTTACTTTGAAGTCTGCATTTGGGCTTGTCCAAATTACAAGGTTTCATTTCGGACAAACCTAATGAAAGGGAGACCAAATAAAATAATAATTATAGAGACCAAATAAAAAGGTGCTGCCCCAGCGGAGACGTTCAGTAACTGTTCTAGAACAAAAAAGAAACTTTTATACATAACATTGTTACAGCTGTTTTCTAGAACAATTACAGAACGTAAAGGTCACACTGTTCTTTAACGCTGTTACTATGAGGATCTGTAATATTTCTAGAATTTTGTTCTGTAAACAATACGGAACAGTGTTATAGAACTGTTATGTCACAAGAATGTGACACGTGTTCGAAGAAAATAACACGAATCTGTAACAGTTCTAGAATTCTGTTCTGTAACCAATGCAGAACAGTGTTATAGAACTGTTCTGGTACAAGAATGTCACACGTGTTCGAAGAAAATAAATCGAATCTGCAAAAGTTCTAGAATTATGTTCTGTAACCAATACGAAACAATGTTATAGAACTGTTATGTCACAAGAATGTCACACGTGTTTGAATAAAAGAACACGAATCTGTAACAGTTCTAGAATTCTGTTCTGCAACCAATACAGAACAGTGTTATAGAACTGTTATGTTACAAGAATGTCACGCGTGTTCCAAAAAAAGAAACACGAAGGTCACACTGTTCTGTAACGCTGTTACTACGAGGATCTGTAACAGTTCTAGAATTCTGTTCGGTAACCAATAGAGAACAGTGTGATAGAACTGCTTTGTCACAAGAATATCACACGTGTTCTAAAAAGAGAACACGAAGGTCACACTGTTCTGTAACACTGTTGCTACGAGGATCTGTAACTGTTCTAGAATTCTGTTCTGTAAACAATAGAGAACATTGTAATAGAACTGCTATGTCAAGAGAATGCCAAGCGTTCTCCAAGAACGGAACATAAAGAGCACTTTGTTCTATAACGCTATTACTGATATATCATATAGAGTGATGGAACGGCTGTCACTAGAATGTAATATGTGTTACAGAAAAAATTTGTATAATTGTGCCATGCTCATGGTAATAATAATAGTAAAATAAATTATAATAATTTCGAAATATAGCAGAAAATATATAAGAAAGGTTTAAATACAGCCGGGAAGGAAAAACTTTTTTATTATTATATTTGTAAATTTTAGTATATGGGAATTATGATGAACATCATTTCAAACAGTGTGTACAGTTAGATATGAAGCGTATTGTAAGAAAGACTTGTAACGGTTTATGAATTTTTCTTACAAAAACACTAGCGCACGAACATCCAAGCTAAGCAAGCATCATGATATAGATTTATAGAACATGTGACCAATAAATCGATCTCTAATTCGCCGATCGGTTTCTTGAAAAATTCTAACGCTCGCATTCATTTGTTAAGTTTTTTCCCGCCTTTTTATGAATTGAAAATTATGCCTTCAAAATTCTATCTGCGCACGACGAGATCGGCCGCTAGAGGCGCTCCGTAAATATAACCTCAAAATAATAATGTACATGTGCATTGCCCCTTGTATAATAAATAATGCTCTAAACTTGACTGTTCTTAAATGTACCCGAAAATCCTCACTTTTTTACATTTTTCAGTCTGCAAAGCACACCAAATTTTTTACATAAACGTCTTCATGCTAATTTACGTAGAACATTTTTAGCTTTCATATGAGTATTTTCTTATTGCGCTAGCTTTTTTGTTGCTGACTTTTTAAGCTTCAAAGGCAGATGCCTATCATTTTCTCGCCGATAGTAAGTATCAAAATTCAGAGGGCAAATAAATGGACCACATCAATACGATATCATTACGACGTGGACAAGAAGTCCTAGGTCCGTGCTGTTAAGGCATATATTTGCGAAATTAAAATATGTTAGAGATATTTAAAGATAAGTTTACGATACGGACATACGTCGTCATCGCGACATCGTAAAGATGGCGTAAGGACATTCTCCAATTTTTTGCCAATCTTTGTAAGGACAGAATGCTTTGCTTTCCACAGGGTTCCGAACGAAATTACGGGGGATTTTTCATTGAATTATTTCTACACATTCAAAATAATTTGGCTAAAAACTACACTAAAAAGGTAATAAAGAAAAATTAAAATTAAGAAAGAAATTAACGAACCGAGAAATAATGGAGTTTTGATGAAACACTATTTTGACATTTTTTCTCCAATATTTTTCTATAATTTACTGACGATTTCATCAAGTAATACCATAAATGACACTGTATGTTCACAAAACTTTAAAACGTTCTCAAAATTTTAATGTTCTTTGAAATCTTTATCAACATTTTCAGTGAAAACCGTTACTTGAACCTCGAATTGTAAAACAATTTTTTATCTTCTTTGAAGTCTAATTATTTCTTATTAAAAATAACTATTTCCAGTGTAAGTGGCGAAAATAACCTAAAGTTGTGAGAAAATTGTGAATCTTCTTCAAAATATAATTAGAAAAAATTAAAAATAGCAATTTCTTACGAAAAACACTGACTTAATCCATAACTTCATGGAAACATAACCAAATTCTAATATCGTACATTATTTACTATTATGTATTATGTTGAACAAATAATTATTTTATACTAGTTTTAATAAATAAGTTCGTATATTCATGTGTCTAACACTTATGATCATACAAATGATAAATCACGATTCAAGGATAAAAGATTTGACACACAAAAATTTTATTTATTATTCGAAGATTTGAAGATTTCCTCCAGGGCGAGGCTCTTCGATTGCACTACGGTCGAGCTGATCCTTGCGTAGAGGAATTTCAAACTCTGCCAAAATCCGATAGAAAAGTTAAAAAAAGTTTAAAATTCACCAAATAGTGATAATTTTTCTGAACATCGAGGATTCCATTTTTTCAAAAAATTACTTGTTTTCCTTCCTGTCTCTTTAAGTACGTTTGCAGTATCGTTTCTCACCATTTCTAATTATAAGGCGAATACAAACAGACAGCATGTTTCATCTCTTTATTCAAACCAAAAGATTTCACTGAATTTTTAGGATTTCACATATATTGTGCATAGTTTAAAAGAGTTCAAGGAATTCACAAACGTTTCCAACTATCTCAAGGATTTGACAAACATTTCTAAATATTTCAAGAGTTTTACAAACAGTTTATATATTTTAATATGTGTCCAATTCTTTAAACTAAAAAAAACTTAAAAATATACGTATCTTTTTACATTTCTGGTTCATATGTACTGTTGCTATAAATAGCAAAATAAATTATTAATAATAAAAAAAAAAATACTAGTAGAGTGAAGTTAAATCTTCGAAAAAATCGTAACATAGCCGTGTTTGGTATAAAATTAAATAGTAATGGACAAACAAGTATAATATTTAATCAGATTTCGATTTTATCTATTGATTAATGAACGTTAATTATCATTAGCGTGTCAGAGTAGCAAAAAAACGCTTCCGTGAGCTGTCCGCTCTGCTAGTGCACATTTGTCGCATTCCTTGGAAAACCGAAAAACAAAGAAGGACGCCACGAGACGAGGAAAAATGAGTCGAGGGAAAACGAGACAAGGCAAGACTAGGCAGCACGTATGTCTCATCTCGTCCCGTCTCTTTTCTTGGAATTTCTCGCTCGGCGGCGACACTAATAACAAGTTCTACCAAAAAATGATTAAACCTCCTTTAATAGACTTCTTTTTCCCAACTTTCGTTCAAGGAGCGTCCATAAACCACATGGCTCGTGTCCTTGGCTTATTTTAAGCCTCCGACCAAGCTTGTGGACATCCCGTGCCTTTTAGCCTTAATTGTGCTCTCCTCCCCAATACCACATGCTTTGTTTATGTTAACAAAATTAATTACAAATAAATATACATTAATTTATTTTTTTTTATTTTTCAAATCTATCTCAAGT
>JAWWLR010000128.1:36407319-36419168 GCA_035041075.1 Acraspis erinacei | reverse complement strand
AAATTCTGGTCTTCGATAGCTTATTTCCATTCAAATTTGGAAAAGCAATGAAGTTAGAGAGTTTATTAAAAATAAAGAAGGTTTTTAATACTTGCTTAATTTTCAACAACCCAAAAATGATTTTGAACAAAATCGTAAATTTTATACACAGTTGTTTAATATTTAGCTAGAGAGGATAATCTTCAACATTAAAATATCAATTTTAAAACCAAACATTGAATAGTTACATTTTTGCTATGAAAAATTCTTCCTCAACAAAAAATCGATTTCGAATCGAAAATTTAAGTTTTCAACTAAACAAATTTATTTTTAACTACAGTGATGAATCCTTAACAAAATGTATTTTTAGCAGAGTAGTAATCAATAAAGATTAAATGCCAACAAAAATGTAATAGTTCATATTTTTAGAAAAAAAATATTTTAATTAAAATAAAAAACAGTTGAATTTAAGCCAAAAAATATGAATTTTCAAGAAAATAGTTGAAACCATAGCCAAAAAAGATAAATTCTTAACCAAATAAACAAATTTTCAACCAAATAGTGGAATTTTGAAACAAAGGAGGTAATTTCCGTAAAAACGGGATGAATTGATATCTTTTTATTATTAGGAAACGTACTAAACTGTATCTAAGTTCCCAAAGTTACTTCCAATTAAATAATATGGGAATCTGTATTACCTTCAGCAGGTAAATAAAAAATTCAGATTCTCTTCAGTTGGTAAAGTAGAAACTTATATTATCTTATTTAATAAAGGTTAAATCTAGTTTTCGCACTAGCGAGAATAGAGAATTTGCTACCAACGATGTTCCCCTGTAATGCGGGTTTGTTCTTGTAGAGGATTACCACAATAGAGCATCTGCTTTTCAGAGATGCTCTCCTCATTTCCTTCGTTGTTAGTCCAAATCTGCTAACTAAGAATATTGGTGATATCTCGTTTGAAAAAACAGTGGCTGGTCATTTACCATACAATGAGTTGTTAGCAGCAAATAGATTGAGAAATTGTTAAGTTAATTGAATTGGCGACAAAACCAAAGTTGTGCTAGAGAAGACAAAGTCAGTCTGACAAAGTCAGACTGTCAGTTTAAGGGTCGATTTTACAGACAGGTACAGGGCACTCCTATGGGCTCGCCAATATCTTGCGCGATAGCCAATGTGGCGATGGAGGATTTTGAGAACGAAATAATCTCTAATCTTCCGCACACATTGGTTTTCTGCTTGCGTTATGTCGACGACTACATGATATGTCTGTGATTATGATATGTCTGTCATATGTGATTTCTCGGGAAATTTTGAACCTTAACAAAACTTAACTATTAGCGGCTCAAGGTCGAACTAAAATTACATATAATTTAAATTTTTTGGAAACTCAATTTCAGTAGAAACAGTCAGAGTAAGACTGTCGGCTTTAAGTCGAACTAAAATTCAATAAAGAAATCGACTGGGCGACGGTTATGCGCAGAAGGCCGAAAAAGGACAGAGCTGCCAAACAAGAGCAAGCACCTTTGCAAAAGCACGCTGCAGAACAAAGAAATGAGAAAGAAGCCGGAGAAAGGCGAGAACGCTAGCCAAAAAAGAGGCAGTGCCTTGAAGCCCTGCTCATAAAACCTGAAAGTGGAAAGTCTTATTCTGATGTCCTTAAAGATATTAGATCAAATCTGAACCCTGAAGACACTGGCACGGACATTCGTTCTATTCACCAGGCAAGAGAAGGCGAATTGCTGATACAACTTGGCAAAGACACGAGGGATGCTAGAGCAAGAAAGCTCCTTGACTTGATGGAGTCCCAGCAGAAGCGTTGAAGGCGATAGCACACGCTTGTCCGCAAGTGCTGCTCAATGCCCACAACCCTTTTCTCAAGGAAGGAGTATTCCCCCAGCAATGGAAAACACTAAGACTGGTGCTGATCAGCAAGGGCAAGGGTGACCCAGAACACCGGGAGCCTATCGCCCCTCGTGTTTGCTGAACACGGCAGGCAAGATATTTGATAAGCTGCTAAAGCCCCGCCTTTTAGCGGTTGTTCAGGAGGCTGGAGATCTTTCTTCGAGGCAGCATGGCTTCAGAAAAGGATGCTCTACGGTACAAGCGGTGCAAGAAAGCGTAAGCACAATCAGGTCGGTGAAAAGCGGCCATCATCACTCCAGGAAGATCGTTCTTCTGGCGAAATTGGACGTTAAAAACGCCTTCAATTTGACCAGGTGGACAGACATGATTGAAGCCCTGAAAAGGTTTAAACTTCCACAATACTTCTTGAGGATGATCAGGAGTTACCTTAAAGATCCTGTACTGTCGTACAGAACAACGGATGGTACTAGAACGAGGGAGACTACTGCTGGGGCTGCCCAGGGGTCTATCCTAGGACCGGATCATTTTAACATCTCCTACGATGACATCCTGCGAATGGAAATGCCAGTGGGCGCTTACCTTTCAGGCTATGCGGACAACATCATTGGGGTAATCGCTTCATGGAGCTTGCAAAAAATCCAATGGAAGCTGGAACAAGTCATGTACCTGGTGAATGGGTGGATGAGGACACATGGCCTGGAATTGCCGATACAGAAGACCGAACTGGTGCTGGTCACTGGAAAACAGATTCCCAGAATAATTACGATTCAGGTGGGCTCAGAGAGAATCGAAACCAAGATGGCCTTAAAACATCTTGGTATAATGATGGACTCAAAGCTCAAATTCTGGGAGAACATCCTAAAAGCTTCGGATAAAGCTGCCACGGTGACAACAAATTTGAGGGGAGCGTTGAGGATCGCGTGCTCATATCGCACCGTTTGAGTCGGCGTCTCTTGTGATTGTAGGGTTAATACCTATAGACCTGTTAGCTTTTGAAAGGAAGCACCTATTCGAGAGATCTCCTGAAGTCGGAAAGGAGAATGCAAGAGAGGAGGCTAGGATAGCAACAACAGAAGAATGCTGGCAACAACGGTGGAACAACGAGCGATGGGGCAGATGGACAGCAAGGCTTATCCCTGACCTGAGCTTGTGGATAAGACGTAAGCAGGGAGAGGTAAGATATTACCTAAAACAGTTTCTATCGGGACACTGCTACTTTCATGCCTACACCACATGATAAAAATGGTCCAGAGTCCGAAGTGTCTCTATTGCGAAGCTGACTGCGAAGACGTAGAGCACACTTTGTTTGATTGCGGACGCTGGACAGAATACCGAGGTGAGCTGGAGATAGAAACAGGACGCCTCACACCAGAAAGTGTGATAGCTGTAATGTTCAAAATGAGGAGAGGTTGGAGGAAATAGCCACCTACGTAAAAAAAACTGCGGCAGAAGAAGGCAGATATGATTGCGGCAGAACATCAGCCCTAAACAAGAGAAAAAATCATGCCCAACCAGGATGCCGAAGGCCGACGAGCCCGTTGCGTGACGCTGCTGTCGCGCTGATGAGGGCGATGCGTGCATCCTAACGGGGACATGAAGCTGATCCATATAGAGGAAAGGACTCTACAGAAGCCACAGCATGAAGAGTCAGATACTTCAAGTGGCAGCCCAACCAGCCACACCCATTCAGGATGTTCGAAGGCCGACGAGCCCGATGCACAACAGTCTTGTGCTGCTCAGGACGACGCGTAACATCTTAGTTGGAATACGTATGTGAATTAACCTTGAATGAGAAACAAGATGAAAAACAGGTATGCCAGGCAGGCAATAGACGATGGAAGCCGAAGCACGGCTAATTGGCCTTAACCCTATGTTCGTGAAGTTATGCGAAAGCGGTTCCAGGAGCATCGGTTGGCAGGAGAAGGAGTTAAGGTTTAGTGGGTAGGTGCCGTTTCGGTAAGTCCCACTCTCACCTTCGTACCTTGTGGACTATGCGCCCATGTGTGCATCTAGCGTATATGTATATATGCGTGACATGCATATACTGGGCTCGTGGTCCCGAAAGTTCGAATGTGGTTAGTGCATGAGCATTTCACCGTTTTTACTTCTTTAACAAAAAAACAAAAAAAATCATCATCATCATCATCATCACGAAAAACAAAAAACAACAACATTTGCAACGACATTTGATAACAATAACAATAAACCATAACGATAAATAAAATTCGTTATCATAATATCCGGTCACCTGAGCACACCCCCCTTTTTTCATAATTTAAATTTTAACAAAATTAAGTTGCATTAAATCCGATAGCGCAGTAAAGGATAGAAGGTATAATAATGCTTGAGCACAATAAGTGGTAACAGCATTTGAAAGGCAGAGAGGAGAAGCGCCTGTGAAGGGTGAATGTGTATATGTATGTGTATATATGTCTATATGTGTGTATGTGTGTATGCATGTAGGTATGGTGTGTATATATATATATATATATATGTGTGTGTGTATATATATTTTTGAGGAGTATGATTTGATGCACTTTTCAAATGTTTGCGCCACTACGCCATGACAGAGTCTAGTGTGATCCTTGTTCACGCTGCGTCTCTCTCCATACCTAAACTCTCTTTTCCATATTATTGTAAACGCGCGTGAATGGCAATGGGCCTGTTTAAGAGCTGATACAGTCGCGCTATTCTGTGCCACTCATGCTCCCCGATATGAGCACGAGTCAGCATTTTAAGACTGTAAAAACATTCTCCAAATCCCCCAAAAGAAAGGAAAGGAATGTATATATATATATAACACACAATATCAAAAAGAAAGAAAATTATTTTTTTAAATAATGAACGAATAAGGAATAGTGATCGTGCTCAAGGTAAATACAAGAAACTCTATCATTCAAAGTAAACTATTATTATCAACATCACTTACATTTTTATCAATATTTAGTATCACGCTTTTATCAAAGTCTTGTATTTCAAAGTGAAAAGGACTTTTGTTTAACTCTCGGTGTACCTCTTTCGCGCTCTCTCTCTCTCTCTCTCTCTCTCTCTCTCTCTCTCTTTCTGTCTGTCTCTCTATCACACTCTGGTTCGGGAAAATAAAACATGAATGACCATTGAGTGGAAAATACATGCTTTCTAATTAACTCTGGTTTCTTCTACCTCCTTGCTTGTCACAGTGTCCCATTTATTTATTTACCTTATTTAACCGTTTACTGTTTACATTATTTATTATTTATTTTATTTGATTGTTTATCTTGTATTCATGTTTTTATATTTATATTTAATTATTTACATGTTTACTTATTTATTATTTGAGGCTTATGTATTAATTTATTTATATATTTGTTTATCTGTTATATTATATACCGAAATTGCTTTTGATGTAAACCGTGGGTAGCAAATGTGTGCACAAACAAACACAAACACACACACACGCACATGGGTGCATTTAAGAAATGGTTTTTCTCTTCTTTTTTATAAATAAAAAAAATTGATTCATAATAAGCCCTATATATTTTTTCTGGTTCATTTATCCATTTATTTATTTATTTTTTACCATTGGTTTATTTTATTTTAATTGATTATTTATTTACTTATTTATTTATATATTTATGGTTACATGTTTATTATCCAAGAGAAGAAAAAGATTAATTAATTTACTCATTTATTTGGTAATTTATTTATTAACTTGGTCCTTCTTTCTTTCTTTATTTATTTGTACATACAAGAGACCATTTAAGAAAGTAAAAAAGGACCCCTGAATGGATTGGAGGAGAAGGGAATAGGGTGGGAAGGGGAAGGGAGCGATGGAGGGTGAGGGGAGGATGATGGGAACACCACCGGGAGCAGAGACAGAACAATACGGTGTTAAAAATCGCTCATGTCGTCGTTCACCGCACTTTTGGTTTGCCCCTTGGTGGTTTTCCAAGGAGGTTCGCGAGGAGGAGGGGAGGGGAAGGGAAAGGAAGGGAAAGGAAAGGAAGGGGGAGGGAAGGGATGAGAGGAGAAAGGAGGGGAAAGCTACCAGGGACAAAGGATGAAAGAGCGGTGTCTCGCACCTCCAGTATCGCTTCGGCGAAATTTGCGTCACCTGACGGACTCCTTCGTCGTCCCCGTGACGCGGATTTACTACCTTCGCTCATGTCGCCGCTCACCACACGTTCTTCCCTCTTTTTCCCCTTTTGGTAGTTTTCGTCCGGGGGGAAGGAAGGGGAAGGGAAAGGAAGGGAAAGGAGGGAAGGGAAAGGAAGGGAGGGAAGGTAAGGGAAAGGAAGGAAGGGAATGGAGGGGAACGGAAAGGAAGGGGGAAGGGGAGGGATCATCTTTGTGTGCAGATGTGTTGAAAGGAATTTCATCGATTTAATGTCACAAACTCACAATGCTAATTTCAAATTCACTCACATTTTAAATTTCTTATTAGAACCATATTTATTCAAAATAGATGACTTTCAATTCGTAATATATAATATTAATGGCCTTTCAAGTGTGTCACTTTTTCATTTGAAATGCTTCAAATTTGAAAATGTTTTACTTGTATTGCCTTAACTTGTAGTTTATAATTTACCGTTTTTCTTCATTACATTTTTCATTGCTTAATTTGAATGGTCAGGAAAAAAGTTTTTCAGTAATTTGTATTAAAGCTTCTAGCAGTTCAAAAATGACTCAAAAAGCTTCTTATTTTTTTTTAATGTATGAAAATTAAAA
The DNA here is from genome assembly GCA_035041075.1 of Acraspis erinacei. NCBI lineage: Eukaryota > Metazoa > Arthropoda > Insecta > Hymenoptera > Cynipidae > Acraspis > Acraspis erinacei. The sequence continues at coordinate 36,412,619 of JAWWLR010000128.1, read as the reverse complement.
AAAATAGGATATAAAATTATCAAAATTCTGAAAAACATATGAAATCAGTTTTCTAACAAAACAGGAACTTTCAGTGCAAATTTTTAGTGTAAATAACCACACATTTTTAAAGTAAGATAATTTACGAAGTGGATTTTGCGACCGAAGTTTTCGAATATTCAGGTGCAGAGTTGTCTGCACTTGGTTGCTCCCACACCGAATCGTGTTTAGATAGTTGGTTGACAATTGAGGTGATATTATCTGCGCTAGAAATTGTTGCAGCTGCAACATGCATAGGTGCTGAACCAGAGGCTTCGGAAACCTTATCGGCCAATGTCGTCAAACACCGAAGGTGGTCGCCGTGTGCCATTGCCAAAATGGCCCGAGCATGTGAAGGTATTTGATCTAAGAAGACGCTTTTTAGTACTGCTTCGGAGCAGCTGTTATCGTTATGAGCTCTTAATCCCGATAAATATAGGGAGGGTTTTCCCTCGGAAATTACTTCGCCCTTTAATAATTGGCGAAGACGCGACCTTACTTTTGCGAAAAGTTGCGCCGGCCACGATAAAAAACGTAGTTGGATCGTCGCAAAAGAATTGTGGAATTTTTGGCGAAACCGTATCAACGCCATTTCCTTGCATGGTGGTGAGTCGTTGCGGAATCTGCATGACGTTGGCTGCGGTAGCATCCTCTGTGTTCGCGTCGTCGAGAGGCATGATAATATCGGAGCAACGCGAAAAAATCGACAAAATCACAAATAAAAAATGTTACAAATAGAATAAATATTCGCGGAAAAATAAATAAAAAAAAGGAAATGAATGACTAATACCGCATCCACAATGTGTAAATGAGATATCGCCAGGAAGGCTGCTGAGCGTACTCCGTAAAGTCGTTGTCGGCTGCGCAGAGCTGTTAAAAATCCAATATGGTGCAGCGACCTGCGCGCTCCTCGCAACGACGACGAACGTTGACTATGGGACACTGGAGTGTATTCCTGCGAAAAAGGGCACGAAAGAGTAATTTTGTCGATAAAAAGGTAATATATTTAAAAAATGTTTCTTGTTCGGAAGGAAAAATAGAAAACACAAAATGTACTGAAGAGAAATAAGAAATCAACGATTAGCGGAGGACCGTGCCTCCAGAAAAATAAAGCGCTGGATTTAGAGATGAGCTTCTCTGGTCGAGAATGACGCTTGAATTTAAATTAAATTGAACAATGCTATGAAAATGCGTCGCACTTAAGGGCAAATATAACGACAAAATATCGCGCGTCGTAATGCGTTGATTACATGTTGCATTTACAAGAGAATTTAAAAACTTCTAAAACACTGGACAGAAATTGAGAAAACACTTTTTCAGCCTACTACGTATAAGATGTTAAACTGCATTAATTTGATTAAAGAGTTTGAATATACGTTTTAAAATTGACTTGATTCGTAATAGAGATCGAACTTTTCTGAAACTGCGAATCTCGAAGCATAAAATAATTTTAATAAAAGATAGAGTTGCTAGAAGTTAACACTTGTTAAAACTTGGCAAGCACAATTAAAAAGAATTCTAGAGCGGTAAAATTTAGTTCGATAAAATTTGGGCGGTACAATTTTGCGCGAAACTATCACGGTGCACACCCGTGGCGTGGGTAGCATTACCAGACAAATAGTTAAAGACAGCCAAAAATGGCTCACACACTTTAAAAGGAAAAATATTACCGTGTAAGTTGCTGCTCCTGGAGTGTGTATTGCGAAAGATGTCCGTGAAGAGTTGCTTTTACGTTGGAAAACACCATGTCGTCGGTGTGGAAGCGTCCCTCAGTTGAAATAATAATTCTCGGCGGAGAATTATCGTGGAAATTTGGAAGTGATGTTCCAAAAGTTTCGTTTGTAGCCTGGATGTTATCGGGATGCTGGCCGGCATGCCGAAGTTATTTTAAATGATGAGTTGGTTGATACCGCATCGAAAGGGCGTCCTAGGCGTCCATTTTCGTCCTCACTCACCAATTGTCACAGAAGGTTGTATCCGTTGAAGTCGGTGTCATCCTTTTTTAGGTTGGATCAGATCACGTCGGGGTCACCATTTGTAGGAATTTGTTGTAGGTAGTTAAAGAATTAACCTGATTCCAATGTAGATCGAACGTGCTCTTACAAGGCACGCGAGTTTCAATGAGATGAAAGTAGACTTATGTGGGTATAGTCAACGTATATTAGAATGATACTTATCCGAGTCGCATTGACTCGTAGAAAAATGTAGAGGCTATGGCGGCCGGCTACCAACTTCTGAGCCGGCGCGCAAACGGGAGATATACACTTAGCGAGACGAACCGAAAGTTTTCCAGTAGAGTGGGAACTCATGAGGCATGCGCGTGCCGCACAAAGTCCTTACATCGAGGCATGCGCGTGACGCAGAGAGTTCTCCTAGCAGAATTTATTGCTAAAGATTTATAATTGATTGATACACAAACTGCTGATTCTTTAACATCAAATTTTATTCAGGGTCTTGAAACAAAGACCATACCTCAAAATTGAATTGCTTTATTTTCTTTAATTAGTACTTGAATTACATCTTTTTTGATAATTAAGGCCTATTTCTATATTGCTAATTTTAATAGTTTTTGTCGTGAAAGTTTATTTGTGCTCCATACTAAAAAAAGCGTCCATATTTCCAGCTCTATAAATATGAATCACTTACGTTTCAGTGATGTATAGTGATGTCTAGTATCATAAATAATCATTGATCAGTCATTTAAAATTATCCACTCACCAGTTAACTAATTTGAAATAATTTAAACCATTTGAATTTGCTTGAACATTTTTTCCAGGTAATTTGAAATTATAACGTATTGTCTAGCTGCATGAGTTCTTCATTTAATGATAGCAACAAAATAATATCTCGAAATAATTTTGCAATTATTTAAATCATTTAGTTTAAATATTTTATTTTTGCCAATACTTATAAAGATTTGAATGTTTTAGGTTTTCAAATTTTTGATTGATTTAATCGTTATGAAGCATTTATTTGTTCTAGATAAAATCCGCAAAACAAGATACTTTATTAAATATTAAAATCTGTCGAAAATTTGGCAAATTTTTTTTAAAATTATTTAAAGAATTGTAAAATTATTTAAATGTATTATTTGATTGTTATTATTTATTAAAGAACTCAACAGCTAAAAAATACGTTTATTTAACGAATTACTTAAGAAATTTATTTAAACAAATTTAAATTATTCAAGCCATTGAAAATGAGTTAACAAGTGAAAAAAAATTTAATATACAAACCATGTAGAAATTCCGATTGGGGTTTAGTAGGGCCCTGGATAGAGTTCCCTATTTCTATTCTGGCGCTCGTCGGGAAAAATTGAGAGGGCCTGATTAGTTCTGTAACGCTGTTTTAGCCAGGTAGGGCCTTTCCTTTCTGTATTATTACAAAATAAAATTTCCAGCGCTACGGATTATCGAACACCTCCATCTATAAATGAATACATACGACGTTATGTATATGTAAAATATACGAACTGTTAGCAGGAATATCTATAAAATAATTTTTAAATGAATAGTAATAATAAAAAAATAATAATTTTAATAATCGTATTTCTAGGCTAGATATTATGATAGGGATCCCATCGGATCCCAACTTAAAATAGGGAAATATGGGAAATATTTAGCGCGGGAAGTCGGTATAGAGGCGTGCTTGAAAACTAAACTAAAATATCCTCGTCATCTATTTCCTCAACGGTTTGCCGTCTCACTTTTTGTTCGGCTGTACACAGCACCTTGCTGAAAAAAATAGAATATTTTAATATTATTTTTTTCTAACTCCAAGTAGTTTTATTGCAGTTTTTTACTTATTCTTTTGCATGGTTTCTACGCTTCTTCGTGTGCTTCATCCACTCTATACCTTGAGGCTGGATGTCATTGTCCCGCACATTAGGACCGTGTTGGTGCCTCACTATACCTAAAAAAAAGTAGAAAAAATTAATTTTTTTTTTAATTAATTGATCCAATCGATCGACAAAAGTCACCTAAGTGATATATTCCTGACTAGTTTTCACTAAGCCTAATCGGGCTGTAGTGGAGAAAACTAGTCTGCATGGGTATACATAAAAAATGCCTACTTTTTATCATTTTCGTGATGTTACTGCGAGCTTCGAGATCCTCTGCTTTATTAGATCGACCACACCAAGTCCAGCTGACCGCTAGGTGGTTGGAATATATTCATTTTAATATCCCGTAGACTGTGCTCCTCACGTTCCTTCCGCCAATGCTGTCAAACGCTCGATACTGCAAAAAAGGCAAAAATAAGAAATTAGTTACAAAACAAACTTATAATTCAGTGTCTACAAGTATTAGTTTCTGAGATTCTTTTATTTAGATATAAATATCTAACTACCGCTAACTTTTTAAACACTGCATTTTTCAGCAGAGCATTTAAATTATCTATGTCAGCCGTGCTTTTGAACGGCAGCGTAGATAGAACTGCGTTAGTAGTGAACACATCCCGCAAGTCCACGCTTGCTCGACACCATTATTTTTATGGACTTGTTTTCAGACTTCTATCCTCAGCCCTTCTTGATTTCTTATTAAGGTTTCTGCCAATCCTGGAAGAACCATACAAATTAACTAAAGTAAAAAAGTAAGGAAAAGTTCAAAAGAAACAAAAGACCAAAAAACCTTCAATACTCACCGAGTGAGTCACCCCTACCCCGAAAAGAAAAATGGCCCAATGGTATAATAATTTTATAATTCATTTTTTATTCTTATAAGGATGAAATAATTTGATAAAACATACTCTTAAATTCCCTCTTGTTTGTATGAATCAAGCTGTCAATCCTGTCGTCTCCGATATCCTCATCATGACTTGCTTCACCATTATCTTGATGATTTAGAATTAACTTGTCATTCTTTGGGCGTTTTATTTCAGGAATTGCGCTTAAAATTTTGCACTTTGTTGTATATTCTGCAATTCCTGTTACTGCAGGACTAAGTTTTCTTGGGCCGGAATAAGTTTTTCGGTCCTTCTCGAGGAGTCCTCTGACACATTTGAGTCAGAATCAGAGAATCTTTTCCTTTTCCGGTTGGCCCGGGTATGTTTGGTCGCTTCATGCACATTGCCATGGCTCTTCATGTCCTCGCTTCCGATGTTCACAATTATGTAACATAACTGAATGGCTTCTTCCATTTTTTCTACTTATTAAAACAAAATATTTTTATTTTAAGAAGGTCATTTTTTTTATCTTTTAAGGTAAAAACATGTGAGGTCGATGTTTTCGTTACTTTAACCCCCCCCCCCCCATCCTTTCGTGATGTTATGCTAAAAACCCAAAG
>JAWWLR010000128.1:36357601-36375574 GCA_035041075.1 Acraspis erinacei | reverse complement strand
ACTAGCCCAGCTAATGAAAAATATTCGACTAGTCGTCCCGAATTTCGGGATGACGAGACACTGCGTTTAAAAAAATAGCTCAGTTTTCAACCAAGGAAATAAATTTTCAATTAAAATGATGAATCCCGAACAAAAAATTAATTTTCAAGAAGTTCAACTTTTAACTAATTAATTAAATTTTAATTCCCAAAAATATTCATTTTGAAGGAAAAATGTGATTTAAAAAAAAAGTCGACCAAAAAAAAATGTCTTTCCAACGCGAGTTAAATTTTTAACTAAGAAAGATTTTTCAGCCAAGAGACAGATAAAATTGCAAACAGTGTTGAATTTTCAATAAAAAAAAAATAAGATCAAACCCAACAAAAATCACTTTTCAACAAAACGGTTCAAAAAGTTACTTTTTACAAATTAAGAATCATTATAAGTCAATTTTATATTGTAATTAAAAAAAAAAATTCAACCCACACACACATTCCCTGAAAATTCGAGGTTTTCCATTATTAAAAAAAGTTTATAAAAAACTACTTTTTATCATTCAATGCTAATTGAATACTTTCTTGAACTTGTTGTCGAATATCCTTAATGGTAATATTTTCTGCAGTCAATTTCTCAGAATCCTCTTTAAGTTTCAAGTTTTCATTCTTAATCCTTACGTTTTCCTCCTTCAGGCGAACATTTTCCATTAAGAGTCTATTTATTTTTTTCAATAAAAAATTCTCCTTCAATAACTCCTCATTGCTTCGACTAGATTCTGTTTTTAATTCCTCCTTTCCATTTACTCTTTCAGTCTCCGTACTTTTCAATTCAATTTTACAATTTTCTATCGCCAATTTAGGCGAATTTTTTTCCAATTTAGAACTTTCAATTTCCACCTCAGAATTTTCAACCCCAACTTCTTTTCGCTCTGTTTCCAATTCAACTTTGAAAATCGGACTCTCCGCCTTAGTAGTTCCAAATGATAAATTCGGCAAATCAGATGATAAATTAAATTTTCTGTCAAATTCAACATTCGCAAGTGGCGGAAATTTATCATTTACTTTTTTATTAAAATCGTTGTAAATTGTGATAAATTTATTGGGATAACGTAATCCTTCCGACAGGAAATCCCGCTCGGGAAATAAACTAGCAAAGGGATTCTCTCCCGAGGAGAAAAACTCGACTTTTTCCCCCAAAAATGAGCACAATTTGCTCTGATCTTTCCTGGCGCGTTCTTCACTCCCGGAAGTCATGACAAACGGCACATTCATTTTCTTCACCGTCAAAATAACATTCTCCCAACTGTAGTCGGAAATGCCATAATCAATCTCGTGAATATTAAGATTGTATCCGATAATAAAATGGGGTTTTTCGATTGAACCGAGCCGACAATAATTATCGTAACGAGCCGCGTGTGCTGCCACCTGGAAGCCTTTCTCGCCAAAAAATGAGAGATCGTGAAACAAGATGTCTGCTGTGTAATCGAGACACTTGGTCGATGTGTCAGAGTCAAAAAAAGTGAGTTCTAATTTTTTCAGACTGCGAAACCAGTTCAACATTATCCAGAATCCTTCCTCGACCACTTCCCGGTGAATTGCCCCGAGAATGTGAACCCTCAACTTCTTTTTGGAAGACAAGTTGAGCTTTTGCAGAACGTAGAGAGCCGTCAGGGGCATTGATAAGGCGTCAGAAATGAGAATTTTGTGAAAATTGGGTATGCCAAATGAAGAGGAGTCGCTTACTTTTAAATATGTATTGAGAAAAGATTCGATGGAAGCTGGCAAATTATCATCGGACCTGTTAAATAATTCGGCTTTCACCGCGGCTTTTACCGATGGAGCCTTTTCCAGCATTTTGAACTTTGTTGCTGAAGAATAATCACTGCAGATTTCCGTGTGTTTGGAATTGTTCTTGTGATTTTCGCATAGGATAATCTGTAATTTAAGATATTTAAATCAGACTAAAATCGAAATTTTTCATCCTATTTAACGTACAATTATCAGGTTAATGTATATAAATCCTGAAAAATATAAAGCCAAGAATGAAAAGACCAAAAAAAGAATAAAATAAAATAATAAAACTTTTTGCGACAAAAAATCTCTGGACAAAAATAAAAAAGAGATGCCTTTCCTTCTCTTTTTTTATTTTATTTCTTTCGTCTTTTTTACTTTTCTTATTACAGATTAATAAATTAATTAAGCAGTGTTGAAATAAAACAATTTTATGTTAAAAATAATATTATTAAAACAAAAGAAACGAATTTTCTGCATAATAAATTGCTTTTCAACTAATAACTGAAGTTTCAACTAAAATAGATACATTTTAAATAAATAAATAAATAATTTTCAACCAAGAAAAATAAATATCTACAAAAAGAGACGTATTTTTATCCAAATAGTGGAATATTTAACTAAAAAATATACATTTTTAAAGAAAACGATCAATTTTCATCCATCAATTTTCACAATTTATCTTTTTTAGATAATAATTTAACCATTTTTGTTGAGTCTTTTTCGTAGTAAAGTAATAACATTAGTTAAAACTTCATCTTTTCGGTTAAAAATTTATATTTTTTCAATGATATTTTATATTTATTATTTTATTATTATATTTATTTTATATTTTATAAAAGTTAAATATCAATAAAGATGAATTTTGAACAAAATACTTGAATTTTTAACCAAATAGTAATAAATTTTCAACTAAAATGATTAATCTCCAATATCAGAATTCATTTTTAAACAGTTCGTTCAATTTTGAAACAATACAATTTTTTAAAAATCAACCCGAAGATTAATTTTCCAAAATTTTACAATAAAATTTTTTTTCAATTTTCTACAAAAAAAATATTTTTCAACTTGGAATATTAATTTTCTATCAGAAATGGAATAATTATATTATCCGTTTGAAATATTACTTTTTAACAAACAAAGGAAAGCGAATTTTCAAAAAAAAAAGTTGAATTTTCAACCAAAGAAATTAATTTTTAACTAAGAATTTGAATTATTCATCAAGAAGATTAATTTTATACTAAAAAAAATTTTTCAAGAAAATATATCAATTTGATCAAAAAGGTTAAATTTTCAACCAAAGAAAATGATTTTTGACCATAAAGATAACTTTTCAATCGAAAATATTAATTTTCTACCTAAAAATATGAAGAAAATACATGAATTTTCTAAAAACAATTAAATTTTTAACAACAAAAAAAGATGGATTTTCGAAAAAATTAGAATAGATAAATTTTTAATTAAAGCCAATTGATTTATTCATTATTAAAAAAATATCAACAAAATAGTGGGATTTTTAACAAAAAAGATGAATTTTCTATAAACAAAAAGCAACAATTTTTAACAAAATACCCCAAAAGTTTAACGGAGAAGATCAATTTTCAACCAAGACGAATTTTGAAGAAAATACATGAATTTTCAAGTACTATTAAATTTAAAAAAAAATAAACAAATTTTCCTCAAAAAAATCAAATTTTTATCAACAAAAAAAAATGAATTTTAAAACAAAAAGATGAATTTTCAAGAATAAACACACATTTTCAAAATTAGTCGAAATTTCAACTAAAAAGATACATTTGAAACCAACAATTGAATAGATACATTTTAAAATAAAAAAAATTGATTTTTTAATAACATTTCAATTCGAATTATAATGAATCTTCAAAAAAAATAGTGGAATTTTCCACTAAAATGTTAAATTTGTAAGCAAGAAGATAAATTTTGTAACAACACATACGAATTATCAAAAAAATTGAATTTTCAACTTTAGTCAAAAACTTAACTTTAATTCTTTGTTGAAACTTTTAACTTCTTTTGTTTAAAAATCAGGTAAAATTAAACATTTTCATTAAAAAAAATTAGTGTTTGAGAATTAATCTTTTTTAACTGAAAATGTAACTTTCATTTTCTGTGAAAACTTGATCTATTTTTAGTGTAAAAATGCAGGTATTTTGTTGAAAATTTGTCTTTTTTGGTAGAAAATGCAACAATATGGTTATAAATTTAATTTATCTTCTTGGTTAAAAATGCATGTTTTTGGTTGAAAATTATTTTTTTGAATTGAACACTTAACTATTCCATTTTTTGTTGAAAATTCCCTTTTTTGTTTGTTAAAAATTCAACTATTTGGTTGAAAATTTAACAACTTTGTTGAAAATTCTTCTTTTTTTTACTGGAAATTAATTATAATTTAAAATTTAACTATTCCATTCTGTGTTGAAAATTCATAATTTTTAGTTAAAAATTACACTATCTGGTTGAAAATTTATTTTTTTGGTTCAAACTAAATTTTTATCGACTGAAAACTAACATTTGGAAATGAAAATTTAACTATTCTATTTTAAGTTCAAAATTTGAAAAATTTAAATAATTAAAATTTATCTTTTCAAGTTTTTGAGATATATAAATTTAAATTAATTGAACAAGAAGAACGAGAAAAATTTTACTTTTTTAATAAATCGAAATTATTTGGTACACGTGCCCTGAATTTGGGTGAACATGGGTCGTATTTTTATCTTGAACGACGCAAGGTAAAATAGATTAAATGTGTAAATAATTATAATCATCTCGTTTGCGGTAATAACTTATAAATGGGTTATTTTCTGTGTAGCGGAGAACTTAAACAGCAATTTTTTTTTAAATATACAGATAATTTGCATACCAAATTGTTTAAATAAATAATTTAATTTATAGATAAAAAAAATTTTTAAAGAATTTTCTGCGCCATCAATTTTAACAGTTTTATTTTCCAGCATGAATTTTAAGCTTTGAAGATTTCAAAATATGTTCAAAAACAATCTTGAAGATTTTAAAACATTTTTTTTTAATTTTTGCAGGATTAAAAAAAATATATTATGAAAACTTTGAATTATTTAAAAAAATATTAGGTGGTTTTAGAAGTTTAAAAAAGATTAAAAAATGATTTAAAATTTGAAAAGATTTCAAAATATTTTCAAAAAAATGTAGATTTTTAAAGATTTGAAACCAAAATGTAGAAGCCTTTTAAGAACTTGGAACGAAAATCTTTTTTTTTTAATATTTCAAAAGATTTCCAAACTGATCAAAAACAAATCTGGTAAAATTTCAAACAATTTTAGGAAAAAAATAGTCATTTTGAAAGATATTTAAATTGTTTTTAGAAGTTTTGAAGTGATTAGAAATATTTTAAAACTTTGAGAACTTTATCAAATTTTTTCAAATTTTTGCAAGCTTGAAAAAGTCCTAATTAAAATTTTTGTAAAATTTGATAAAATTCTGTAAAACAATAAAAAAAAGTCTTTCAAATTTGCTAAACACTTTTCGGCATATCTAAAATATTGAAAAATCATGTTTAATTTTGCAGAGAAATCTAGGAAAGTTATATTTATATAACTTTAAAGCAAAAAAAAAAAACAAAGAAACTTACAAACTAAATAGTTATTAGACTATTCTTGCTTTGTATTACAAATTATTTTGCCTTTTAAATTATCATTTTTATAAAATTTTTTGTTTTCTTGTCAAAATTGAAACTGGTTGTGAATGTATATTTTTAATTCAAAATTCTCCAGAATCTTTGAAAAATTAAATGCATATGACACTGATCTTTTTATAGAATTGTTTCCATATGTTAAAATGTTTGGTTTAAAATTAAAATTTTGTTTTTTCAAAGATCATTTTCGATGAAAAAAAAAACGATTTTTCACGAAAAATGATAAATCTTCAACTAAAACACGTGAATTTTCAACAAAAAAGATGAATTTTCAAACAAGAAAATCAATTTTCTGTCAAAAAATACGATTTTCCAAAAAAATACGAAATTTTAACGAAATAGATGAAACTTCAACTAAAAAAAAAGTCAACCAAATAGTTTAATTTTGAGCTAAAAAAGATCAGTTCACAGCCAAAAATGGAATATTAAAATTTTCAGCTACAATAATAAAAATTTTCAACCAAAAAAGGTAATTAAAAAAACAATAGCTGCATTTTCAAACCAAGTGATAAATTTTCAACTAAAAGGATGACTGTGTAACTAGAATAATTAATTTTTAAAACAAAAACATTAATTGTCAACCAAGGACATTAATTACCATTAATAAAGACGATTTTCCAACAAAAAATATTATTGATCAACCAAAAATTAAATAGTTAAATTTTTAGTTAAAAAAATAATTTTCAATGACAAACGAATTTTTAACAAATTAATTAAAGTTTCAAACAAAGTGATGAATTTCCAACTAAAAAAGGTGAATTGCCAACCAAACCTCGAACGGTTAAAATGTTCAGTAAAAAATATAATTTTTAACCAACCCGGTGAATTTTTAACTAAAATGCAAGATTAATTTTCTGCATAGAAAAGATTTTCAACGAAATAGTTGAATTTTAAGACAAAAAGATTAAGTTTCAAAAAAGAAGTTAAATTTTCAGTATAAAAGATTATTGTTCTACGAAAGAAATGAATTTTTAACTACAATGATAGAATATAAACTAAAGTGATAAATCTTCAACTAAACATTTAATTTGTAACAAAATCAATTGTTCTTTTTCTTAGTTAAAAATTTTCGAATTGAATGCTTTTCAAATAGAATATTTTAGTCTAAAAAATATTAAAAATTAAAAATACTTGATAAAGTTTCACAGATGATCAACTAAAAATATTTTTTATCCAAAATCTTCGATTTCAAATGCTTCTAATTTTTATATGTCTAAGTCGATATGAAAATACATTTTAAAATTCTTCAAAGTAAAATCTACGCTTAAAAATTAGAACCTAAAATAAAAATTTTTTTAAAGTCAAAGATTGTCGAATTAGGCATTCTAAACTGAATCATATCATAAATGAAAAGCATAACAATTTAAATAATTAATCAAACTTGGACAGATTTTTTTTCTAAACCTCTTTACAATTCCCCGTCAAAATACAAATTTAACTAAAAAAAGGTAATTTATAAGAAATACATTTTTAAATAAAAAAATGAATTTTCAACTACATTTATTAATCTTTAACTAGAATAATTAAACTTTCAACCTAATTAAAATATTTAATTTTTCAAGCAAAGAGATCAGTTTTCAATTTAAATAATGAATCTTTCCCCAAAAATAAAATAATTTTTAACAAAAAATTAGTTATTTGAACGGTTAGTTCAACCCATAAAAGACAAATTTTCAACATGATTTGAATTTTCGAAGATGAAATATTTTTCAGTCAAGAGAGAGAAAACACTTTTTAACGAAAAAGATGAATTTTTAAACAAAAATAATTATTTTCAAACAAGAATATTAATTTTCTGCCAAAAAATACGACATTCAAGAAAATATATTAATTTTCAACGAAATAGTTTAATTATAAAACAAAAAGATAAATTTTCAAATAAAAAAAATAATCCCCCGCCCCCCAAAACGAATTTTCAACAAAATAGATACATCTTCAACTAAAAAATATAAATTCTCAACAAAAAATTGAAAAATGTTCAGTTCAAAGAAAAATAATAATTTGTAACCAAAACGGTAATTCGAAAAAAAAATACATTTTCAAACTAAGTGATGAATTGTCAACTAAAATAATGAATCTTTAACTGAAATAATGGAATTTTCTACTTAAAAGATTAATTTTCGACTTAAACCATTAATTTTCGGCCGAAAGATTAATTTCCACCAAAAAAGACGAATTTTCAATAAACAGAAGAAAGTATGTTTCGAAAAAAACGTTGAAGTTTCAAACAATGTGATGAATTTTGAACTAAAATATATAAATTGCCAAGCAAAAATCGAATAGTTAAGTTTTCAGTTTAAAAAATTAGTTTTTAATCAAAGAGATTAATTTTCAACTAAAATGAAGGAATATTCAATTGGAGATCTGTAAAAATTAAATTTCCATTCCACAAAAGATTCATTCTGAACGAAAAATATAGTATTTGATACATAAATTTAACTAAAAAAAACAAATTTCCAACATGACTTTAATTTTCAACGAAGCAAGATAAGAGTAGTTTAATTTTGAACTGAAAAAAGATCCATTTTTTAAGAAAAAATGGAATAGTTGAATGTTCTGTTTAAGTAATTAATTTTTAACGAAACCGATGACTTTTCAACAACAATGAAGAATCTTCAAATAAAATAGTTGAATTTAAAATTAAAATAATCTTTAAAGAAGAACATTAATTTCTGCCAAAAAATGCGAATTTCAAATCAAAATAGATACATTTTCAACTAAAAAAGATAAATTTCGAACCAAAAATTGGACAATTTTCTGTTTAAACAGAAATAATAATTTTAACTAAAAGAGATAATTTAAAAAAAAAATTTTGAAACAAAGTGATGCATTTTCAGCTAAAGAATATAATTTATTAACAAAAAAATTGAAAAGTTAAATAAACCAAAATATACGAACAAAAATAATTTTCGAAAAAGTAGTTCAAATTTCAAATAATGTGATGAATTTTCCACTAAAAAGAAAAATATCAAAGCAAAACTCGGATAGTTAAATTTTCAGTTTAAAAACTTAATGTTCTACTAAAGAAATTAATTTTTAACTAAAATGATGAATTTGAAGCCAACAAAAATTTATTTTTAACCCAAACGTTTATATTTCAACCAAGAAATAACATTTTTATTCCACAAAAGATTAATTCTGAACGAAAAATATAGTATTTGATACATGAACATAACTAAAAAGGACAAATTATCAATATGATTTGAATTTTCAACGAAGAAAGATTTTCCAGACAAGATTTACAAACGTTGCAAAAAAATTTTTAATTTCCATAAAAAAATATGAATTTTCAAACAAAAAGATTATCTTTCTAACAAAAAATACAAAGTTCACAAAGTAGATTAATTTTAAACTAAAAAAAGATTCATTTTTTTAACAAAAAATGGATAAGTTGAATTTTCTGTTTAAGTAATTAATTTTTAACTAAACTAATGAATTGTTAACTACAATGAAGAATCTTCAACTACAATAGTTGAATTTAAAAATAAAAAAAAATGAATGTTCAAAAAAGAAGATTAATTTCTAACCAAAAAATATGCATTTTTGACCAAATAGATACATTTTTCACTAAAATAAATTTTCAACCAAAACAGGTAATTAAAAAAAATAAAAACATTTTTAAATAAAGTGATGCATTTTCAGCTAAAGAACCTCATTTATCAACCAAACATTGAAGTTAAATATACCAAAATATACAACAAAAAAAGTAATTTTCGAAAAAATAGTTCAAATTTCAAACAATGTGATAAATTTTCAACTAAAAAGATAAATTTCCAAGCAAAAATCGGATAGTTAAATGTTCAGTTTAAAAAATTAATGTTCTACGAAAGAAATTAATTTTTAACAAAAAGGTTTAACTTAAAAAAAAGACCAATTTTCCGTTTGACTTGAATTTTTAGCGAAGAAAGATTTTCCAGTCAACAGAGAGAAAACGTTGCGAAGAAACTGTTTAATTTCTATAAAAAAATATTAATTTTCAAACAGAAAGATTAATTTTCTGCCAAAAGAGATAATTGAAAAAAATAATAATTTTTAAACAAAGTGATACATTTCCAGCTAAAAAAGATCATTTATCAACCAAAAATTCCAAATTTAAATATTTAGTTTAAACAATTAATTTCTACTAGAGACAAATTTTAAACTACAATGATTTCAATTAAAAATAGTTAAATTTTCAGGGAAAAAAATTATTTCCAACAAAAAAAAATTAATTTTCGAAAAAATAAATTAAATTGCAAACAATGTTATGAATTTTCAACTAAAAAGATAAATTTCCAAGCACACCTTGGATAGGCAAATTTTCAGTTGAAAAACTTAATGTTCTACTAAAGAAAATAATTTTTAACTAAAACGGTGAATCTTATTTAAAAAAAAATTTTTTAACAGAACAGTTTAACAATCAACCAAGAAATAAAATTTTCATGTCACAAAAGATTAATTCTGAACGAGATATATATTATTTGATACATGAACATAACTAAAAAGGACAAATTATGAATATGACTTGAATTTTCAACGAAGAAAAATTTTCCAGACATGATTTGCAAAAAAACTGTTTAATTTCTATAAAAAAATGTGAATTTTCAAACAAAAAGATTATCTTTCTGCCAAAGAATACGAATTTTCAATAAAATAGTTGAATTTTAAATAAACAAGGCAAATTTTTCACAAAGCAAATTAATATTAAACTAAAAAAGATCAATTTTTTAACAAAAAATGGAATAGTTGAATTTTCTGTTTAAAAAATTAATGTTCTACGAATGAAATTAATTTTTAACAAAAAGGTTTAACTTTCAACCAAGAAATAAAATTTTTATTCCTAAAATGATTAATTCTGAACGAAAAAATATATTATTTGATACATGAACATAACTGTTTTAATTAATTTTCAGACAAAAAGATGAATTTTCAGCCAAGAAGATTAATGTATTTTTTTACCAAAAAGAACAAATTTTCATCAAATTACATGAATTTCCAACCAGATACTTTAATTTTCAAATAAAAATGATCAAATTCCAACCAAAAATAGATTTTCATCAAAATAGTTTTAAAAAAAAGTAATAAACATCTGCTTTAACAATTCAAAAATCTTTTTTATTTAATTTTATATTGCAATTTTTTTCAAAATTAAGTTTCCGTGGAATTTCCAAACTTTCCAGGTTTTCTAATTAGGACAGACACCCTGGATAAAGCTTGGCCCTGATACCTTATTCCAAAAATGAGAACAGATTGCATTGTCTATGTTTGGTTTGGCTAGGTATATTCCGGATTCAAAGCCACATATTTCATTGCCTCTACCACGTAGCTCACACACACACACGCGCGCATTCTCACTTTTCCCCATTCTGAAGGTGTGCGAGCTTATCACGAGGTTGAGTAATCAGACAGCGCTTGGTATAAATAGCCGTGGACATTTTCCACAGTTCTCAGTCACCGTTTCCGAAACCTATCTAGAAGAAATGAAGAACCTGATTAGGACGCTACTCCTTACAATCGCAGTTTTCATTAATTTTCGTGGAAAGTGGCGGAAATCTCTGGACGGAACCACAGTGAACGTTGAAATTGATACTTGTACAGTTGGGATTTGCACAATATTTACACGTCTAAATATGATTGAAAAAGTCCCAGCTGTCCACGTATCAATGCATTCAGATTTTAGGCTTACAAGTCCATCTGCAACAATGGGACACTCCAAATGTGCAGATGCAAATATGGCACAGTACCAGATGTGCACTTTTAAAAAAATGTTATCTGATTTTCAGCTGACAAGTGCATGCGCAAAAATGGGACACTCAAACTGTGCACGTTGAAATTTTGTAATTGCACAGTTGGGAGTGTGCCATCTGTGCGCGCAGTTGGGTTCGTTTACAGTTACTCTGAGCACAGATGTCTGTCACTTAACACGAAAATTAATGAAAACTGCGATTGTAAGGAGTAGAGTTCTAATGAGGATCTTCATTTCTTCTAGATAGGTTTCGTAAACGGTGACTTAGAAATTAAAAAATTGATAAGAAGTATAGTCTTCGTTTTGGTCGTGATGACGCTTTTTTTCAATAAAAAATTCCGTTCTCAGATCAAACTAGGCGACATACGAAAAAGAGACCGAAAAACAAATATTTTTTTCAGGGTCAAGTCTTTCAAATTTCCGGGACAAGTAAAAGTAACATGTTCATATTTGCCGCCAAGTGCAAATATTTATTTTAAATCATGACGTTTATTCTAAAAATCCTTTAATACAAGAGAGCAAAAATTGCAAAATAAATAAGTTTTTAAATAGAAAATATGAATATTCAACTGGAATAGTTAAATTTTAAACCAAAAAGATGAGTTTTTAAACAATTTAATTAATTCTCAAACGAAAAGATTAATTTTATACCAAAAAATACAATTTTTTAACAAAATACTTGAATTTTCAATTAAAACAAAATGAATATGCAACCAAATAGTTGAATTTTAAACTTTGAAGAAAGAATTTTCAACAAAAAATGGAATTGGTACATTTTTAGTTAAAAACATTAATTTTCAACCTAACTGATGAATTTTTAACATAAATTATGAATCTTCAACAGGAATATTTTAACTTTAAACCAAAAATATGAGTTTCCAACTAAAACTCATTCAACTGGAATTTTCGGCAAAAAATCCTAATTCATCCAAAGAAAAAACAAGTTTTCAATCAAATAACTCATTTTTCAACAAGAGAAATGAATTTTTAATTAAAATGATGCCTCTTAAAGTAAAAAATAATATTTTTCAAACAAATTGTTTGATTTTCAACCAAGTAATTTTATTTCCAACCCAAAAGAACTAGAATATTTTAATTTTTACCCAAAGCGATGAATTCTTAATCAATTAAATTAATTTTCAGACAAAAAGATGAATTTTTAATCAAAGAGATTAATTTCCTTAAAAAAAATACATTTTTCAACAAAATGTATGATTTTTTAACGAAATACTTGAGCTTTCAATTAAAGAAGACAAATACTCAACCAAATAGTTTAATTTTAAACTAAAAAAAATTAATTTTCAACCAAAAATGGAATAAATACATTTTTAGTTTAAAAAAAATTAATTTTCAATCTAACTGATGAATTTTCAACTTAAATGATGAATCTTTAACTGAAATTTTTGAACATGCAAAAAAAAATAATTCCTACTAAAAAAAGATAAATTGTCAAGTATAAAAAATTTATAAAAAATCATTTGTCCACGAAAAAAACAAATTTTCAAATAAAATAGATAATTTTTTAACCAAAAATTGAATTAAATTTTTAGTTAAAAAATTAATGTTCAGCTAAAGAGAGGATTTTTTAACTAAAATTATGAAATATTCAGCACACACAATATTCAGCACACTATCACTAAATTTTTTTTAATTTTAAAATATTTTCTTTCAATTAATTTATTAAAATATAAAATTATTTCAACTTTTCCCAGAAATCTTAAGAAATATTTTGTACTTAAATTTTTTTAAATTATTTATCTATACTTTTTTATAGATAATAACACTCGAAAAAGGTTTTTATCTATAAATTTAACTATTTCTTTCAACAATTTGGAGTGTAAATTATGTTAGCTAGTATTGTGAAAAAATCAAATATTGATTCTCATATTCTCCGCTACACGAAGAATCACCTAATTTTAAGTTATTGCTTTACAAGGAAAAATTTGAATCATTTACACACTTAATCTATTTTATCTTGCGTCATTCAAGATAAGAATAGCGCCCGTATCTACGTTCACCTGAAATTCAATGAGCGCGTACCAAATAATTCCGATTTATTAAAAAAGTGGAATTTTTCTCATTCTACTTGTACATTTAATTTAAATTCATTTATCTCAAAAACTTCGATAATTAACGTTTAATCATTCAAATAACTTTGATATTAAAAATATACCTCAATAAGTTGCATAATTCATTCTATTCGTCACGTTTCACTGATTTTCAACAAAATACATCAATTTTCAAGGAAATAATTCAAGTTTTGAACAACTAAAAAATATTAATTTTTAACTTAAAATATAATAGCTATTAAGCAATTAAGCTATTAATCACATCAGATTTATTTTCGTTCAAAAATATGAACTTTGAGAAAAGTACTTGAATTTTAAACCAAATATTTGTCTTTAAAATTTTTTTTCTTTTTGACAAAATAGATAAAATTTCAACGAAGGACACGAATTTTAAAACCAAAATGATAAATTTTGAACTAGAATTATGAGTCTTCAACAACGGAAATATCACTTTTTAACCAGATAGTTAAATTTTCAACGAAACAGTTTAATACTCAATCAAAACGATGAATTTTGTACAAAAAAAAATAACTTTGAATAAAATACGTGTATTTTCAAGAAAATAGTTGAATTTTTAACAACAAAAAATTGCAGTTTCAATAAAAACAAGAACTGAAAAAAGTTAGTTGAATTTTAAATTAAAAACTTAATTTTCAATATTGAAGCAAAAATTTTCAACAAAAGGCATGAATTTTAAAACCAAAAATATCAAAACATTATATAAAATAATATAATAAAATATTTCAACTTTCAAATAAAAAGATTAATTTCATACCAAAAAATGACTAATTTCCAACAAAATACATACGTTTTTAACTTAAAAAGCTCAATTTTCAACAAGAAATGGTACAGTTACAATTTCAGTTTCAAACATTAAGTTTCAATACACAAAAAATTCAACAAAAACGTAAAATTTTAAACCAAAGAAATTAGTTTTCCTCCAAAAAGATCAATTTTCCACCAAGAAGATTAATTGTCTACTAAAAAAAGCTGCATTTTTAAAAAATACATCAATTTTCAATGAAATAAATAAAAAAAAATTCAGCAAAAGACCTGAATTTTTAACTGAAAAGATGAAGTTTCAACAAAAAATTGAATATTTATATTTGAAGATAAAAAATTAATTTTAAATAAAAAAGAAACTTAAACCTAAAGGTTAAATTTCCAATCAACGAAATTAATTTTCAACAGAAAAGATGAATTTTTAACATAAAAAAAAGTTAATTTTCAATAAAAATTAGAATTTCAAAAATGTAGTTAAATTTTTATTTAAAAAATTCATTTTGAATAGAAAAACACAAATTTTGACCAAAGGGCATTAATTTTAAAACCAAAAAGATCAATTTTGAATTAAAATAATGAAACTTCAAGAACAAAAAGAAATAATTTTCAACTTGATAGTTAAATTTGCAACCAAATATTTGAATTTTCAAACAAAAAGCTTAATTTCTACTAAAAAAGGCCAATTGTTTAAACAAAATACATACATTTTTAACTAAAAAAGATCATCTTTTAAGAATATTGGTGATATCTTCATAATCTTTGCGAAACATTTCAAATAATTTATAAATACTCGTTCATATTTTTTAAATGATTAAAATCTTTGACAAGTATTTTAAATCTTTTAAATCTATCCGAAATGTTTACGAACTATTTAAATCTTTGTGAAATCTTTAGAAAATCATTGAAATCTCTATTATATATTTAAAATATTTTTGAATTATTTCGTATATGTTTTAAATTGTTGAAATCTTTGGGAAATCACTGAAATTTTAGTGAAACCCTTACAAATCTTCGAAATGTTTTCGAAAAAATTTGTAAATTGTTGAAATCTTTCGGATATCATTTATTATGCCTTTGTAAAATTTGTAAATCTATCCGAAATCTTTGCGAAACATTTGAAATATTTGAAATGTTTAGGAAATAATTAAAACCCTTTGAAAATGTTTTTGAAGGATTTGGTATCCGACTATCCGAAATATTTACAAAATATTTGAAATCTTTGCGAAATCCTTAGAAAATAATTAAAATCTTTGTGAAATATTTGAATTTTTTTGTAATATTTGTGAAATTCTTTCAATATTAGCGAAATATTTGCAAAATCCTTAGAAAATAATTTAAATCTTTGTGAAATATTTGAAATTTTTTGTAATATTTGTGAAATTCTTTAAATATTAGCGAAATATTTCAAATCTTCAGGAAATCTTTCAAACCTATTCGAAATCTTTACGACATTTTTTTAATCTTTGGGAATTCATTAAAATGTTTGTGAAATCTTTTAGAACTACCCGAAATCTTTGTGAAATCTTTGCGAATAATATGAAATCTTTCTGAAATCTTTGACATTTTTAGAAAATAATTAAAACCCTTTGAAAATATTTTTGAAGTATTTGGTATATTTTTGAAATTGTTGAAATCTTTGTGGAATAATTGATGTCTTTGTGAAATCTTTTAAGATTATCCGAAATCTTTGGGAAATATTTGAAATCTTTTTGAAATGTTTGGAAATAATGGCAATCCTTGTAAAATATTTAAAATATTTTTAAAATATTTATTATTTGTGACATTGTTTTAATATTCGCGAAATATTTAAAATCTTTGTTAAATCTTTGAAATATTTTTGAAACATTTTTGCAATGATTGAAATCTTTGTGAAATATTTGGGAAATTATTCATGCCTTTGTGAAATCGTCATAACTATCCGAAATCTTTGCGACATATTTGAAATCTTTTTTTGATATTTTGTAATATTTGTAAAAATCATTGAAATCTTTGGGAAAGCATGGATATTTTTGGAAAATCTTTTAAATATATCCAAAATCTTTGCGAAATATTTGAAATCTTTTTTTGATATTTTGTAATATTTGTAAAAATCATTGAAATCTTTGGGAAAGCATGGATGTTTTTGGGAAATCTTTTAAATATATCCAAAATCTTTGCAAAATATTTGAAATCTTGTGATATATTTTGTAATATTTGTGAAATTATTGAAATCTTTGTGCAGTTTTTGAAATATGTAGGACATTTTATGAAATAATGTAGGTCTTTGTGAAATCTTTTAAATCTATCCGAAATATTTGAGAAATCATTACAATGTTTGTGAAATATTTTTAAAAATTTTCTGAAATCTGTACAAATCTACGAAATATTACGAATAATTATTTAATACTTGGCAATATTTGTGAAACTAATTAAATCTTTGTGAAATCATTGAAGTCTGTAAAATCTTTTACATCTATCTAAAATCTTTGCTAAATATTTGAAATCTTTGGGAAATTATAGAAATTTTTCTGAAATATTTGCGAAATATTTCTTAAATATTTGGTAATATTTGTGAAATTGTTGCGAAATCATTGAAATCTTTGTGCAATCTTTGAAATCTATCGAAAACTTTGATGAAATAATTAAAGTCTTTGTGAAATCTTTGTAGAAATTTTCTGAAAACTTTAGAAATCTGCGAAATATTAAAAATATTTAATAAATATTTGGTAATATTTGTGAAATTATTGTAATCCTTGGGAAATAAATTATGTATTTGTAAAATATTTTAAATTAATCTAAGCTCTTTGAAAAATATTTGAAATCTTTGATATCTTTGGGAAATCATTGAAATTTTTCTGTAATATTTGCGAAATATTAAAAATATTTCTTAAATATTTGGTAATATTTGTCAAATTGTTGCGAAATCATTCAAATCTTTGTGTAATCCTTGAAATCTATCGGAAAGTTTTATGATATAATTGAAGTCTTTGTGAAATCTTTATAGAAATTTCCTGAAAACTTCAGAAATCTGCGAAATATTCAAAATATTTAATAAATATTTGGTAATATTTGTGAAATGTTTCCCAAATATTTGAAATATTTCGCAATATTTGTGAAATTATTCTTGAAATCTTTGAGAAATAATTGAAGTATTTGTAAAAGTTTTTTTTAAGTCTTTCCAAAATCTTTGCGAAACAATTTAAATATTTTTCGAATATTTGACAATATTTATGAAATAATTGAAATTTTTGGGAAATAATTAAAAATCCGTGCGCAATATTTGGCAATATTTGTGAAATTATTGATATATTTGGGAAATTATTTATGCATTTCTGCAAACTTTGAAATCTACCAGAAATTCTTATAAAATAATTGAATTCTGAAATCTTTAGAAATCTGCGAAATATTAAAAATATTTTTTTAATATTTGGTAATATGCGTGAAATTATTAAAATATTGGGGAAATCATTGATGTTTCTGCAAACTTTTCGAAAAAATGTTTGAAATTTTGGAAATATTTTAAACATATTGGGTAATATTTATGAAAGTATTAAAATCGTTGCGAAATAATAAAAATGTTTGTACAATCTTTGAAATCTATCGGAAAGTTTTATGAAATAATTGAAATCTTTGTGACATTTTTCAGAAATCTTTAGAAATTTTCCGAAATATTAAAAATATTTGGTAATATTTGTGAAATTATTGAAATCGCAGTGAAATCATTGAAATAATAAAAAACCTTTGAAATTTTTCATATATTTTTAGGATATTTGGTAGTATTTGTTAAAATATAAAAATTTTTTGGAAATCATTAATGTCTGTAAAATCCTTGTAATCTATCTAAAATCTTTGCGAAATATTTTAAATCTATTGGAAATCTTTATGAAATAATTGAACCGCCGCATCGTAGAACGGGATATAAAATATTTTTCGAGGAGTGGGAGGGCCCCTGGTCGCTTTTTG
>JAWWLR010000128.1:36197880-36216438 GCA_035041075.1 Acraspis erinacei | reverse complement strand
ATATGTAGCAGTTTAGAAAAAAAACCCAAAGTAATTCACAATTTGAACTGATTTAAAATAAAAAAATATAGAAGCTTTTTAAAAATTGTGAAAGGTTGTAGAAGAATAAAAGAAATTTCCTTAACATTCCTATAGGAAATTCGAAAATGATTTTTATTTTGAAAAATTAATTTTAAGACAATATATAAAAAGATAGACAAAATTATGAAAAATGAATGTGCAAAATGCAAATCATTTTAAAGGGTGTTAAGAAGTTCTTAAAAATGTTCAAAAATAATTTAAAATTTGAAAAAATGTAAACAAACACATGTAGATTTTTCAAGACTTTGAAATAAAATTTTGAAGCATTTAAAAGATTTTTAAAATATTAAAAATAAAACTAATTTAACTTTCATTTTAAGAAGTGTTAAGAATTTTTTTGATTGAAAAAAAGCTTTTTCCAATTCATTTGAATTTTTTAAAATTTTACTTGAATTGTTTTGAAACCTTATGAATGTATCCTGAATTTGTTACCCTGTTGAGGCCTCTTATGCAATTTTTTCAATGAATTAATTATTCATAATATTCCTTGATTTTTAGGTACGCTCTGCATCCAACTCTTCCAACTGGAATTTCTGTAAATCTAGTAACAGACTCTTGGCAAACGCTTACTGCAAATTTAGGAGCAGCTGGCATTTATACCCTTCATAATTTGCATAATAGTAGTTTACCTTTAGATACTGTAAAAATAATTTATATTGAAGGATTCTTCATAACGCACAGCCTTGACGTTGCCAGAGAAGTCGTAAAAATGGTGAAAGGAAGGGATGTTATTATAGTATTTAACTTGTGTGGTGATTATATTTTCGACGTAAGTATTTTTCTTAAACAGGAACTCATTCATTTTTTGTTTCGTGAATTTATTTAGGTGTTATCCAATAATTACGTAAGACGATTTGAGGGAGGGTGGATTTCCTTAAAATTGTACTGTTTCTTAAGAATTAAGAAAGTAGGTCAACTTTTGACCAAAAAATTGAAACTTCAACCAAAAAAAATCAATTCTCAGCAAACAATGAAAAAGTTGTTATTTTAAGCAAGGAAAGATTTTCATTTGAAATAAAAAACAGTTGAATTTAACCGCAAAAAGAGGAATTTTCAACAAAATAGTTGAATCCTCAACCAAAACAGATTCATTTATGACAAAAAATGAAATTTCAACCAAAAGAAATAAATTTTCATATAAAAAAAAGAATTTTCAACAAAGGTTGATTTTTCAACAAAGAAGGATTTTTCATTGCATAAAGAAAAAATATTTCACCCAAAATGTTAAATTTTCTAGTAAAAAAGACAAGCTTTCTACGAAGCAGTTAAAGTTTCAACTAAATTGTTGAGTTTTTGACAGAAAATATGAATTTTCAACCAAGAAGATTAATTTTTTGCCAAAAAGCCGAATTGAAAATTGAAAGTAAATAGTTGAATTTTGATTCAATAATGAAAAAGACGAATGTTATACCAAATAACTCATTTTTTAACCTAAGAAATCATTTTTTAATAAAGAAGATTAATTTTATACCAAAAAGACTAAAAAGATTAAATTTTTATTACAGAAGATTAATTTACAAAAAATCTACAAAGCATTTTAATTGTCAGTCCGAAAATATTAATTAAAAAAAAATAGTTTTCAACAAAGCAGTTGAATTTCCAATCAAATAGATAAATTTTCAGTTCAAAATATTAATTTTTAATACAAGTAGTTAAATTTTCTAACTAAAAAGATATTTTCGACGGAAAATATTTTTATTTCAAATAAAAAACATTTTTCACATCAAAATTGACTATCTACAAAAGAAATTAATAATTTTGAACAAAGTGCATAAATTATAAACTGAGCAGTTAAAATTTTAACTGAGAAAATTAATTTTCGTTGCAGTCTAAACTAAAAAAAATGTCCACAAAAAATGAAATAATTAAATTTTCAGTTGGAAAAATTATTTTTCAATAAACAGAAATTAATTTATAACGAAAAATATAATAGTTGATATTTCAACCAAAAATGTTAAAATTTCAAATTTAGAACAGTTGATTTAAATAAACAAGAAGAATTTTCAACAGACCAGTTTAAGAATTAAATAAAACAGAATAGTCTTTTTTACCAAATTTTAAACCAAAAAGATTAAATTTCTATCAAAAAGACTATTTTTCAAAATAAATTTTTTTTAAGAAGAGCTGAATTTTCTACCGAGATAGATTTTTCAGTAAATAAATACAAAAATTTTAATCCAAAATGTTTAGATTTCAAGTAAAAAAAGACGAGCTTTCTATAAAACTGTATTTTCAATGTAAAAAATGAATTTTCAATCAAGAAGATAAATTTCATACCAAAATGAATTTTCAACAAAATACATCAACTTTGAAGCAAATACAATTGAATTTTTGACCAAGAAGATCGATTATCTATCAAAAAGGATGAATTCTCAACGTAATAAATACATTTTTAACAGTATAGTTGAATTTTCAATCAAGGAGATTAATTTTCTATAAAAAAGACGAATTTGTCACAAATTTTCAAATAAATAATTGAATTATTGAATGAAAAAGATCAACTTTTAACCAAACACACCAAACAGTTTAATATTCCACCAATTTTTTTAGTTTTCAATTAAAAATTTAATTATTAACAACAAAAAAACGAATTTTCAAACAATTAGTTCAATTTTCAACTAAAAAAGGTAATATTTTAGAATATAAAGGAATACTATAAAGGAATATTGATTTCAGACTTCTTAAAATCTTATATGAAAGTACAAAAAATAGCGATTCTGCGCCAAAAATCTTTAGGAATCCTTTAAATCCCTTGAAATTCTTGAAGATCTAATAAAATCCTGTAATCTTCTGAAATTCATTGAAATATTCGAAAATCCTACAACTTCAAAATCCCTGGAAATCTTTGAAAAGCGTAAAAAAATCTCTAAAATTACTTGAAATGTTTTGAAATCCTTAAAATACGAGGGAGTATTTTTAATTTCTTGTAAACCGATGAGATCATTTAAAATTAGTTATAATATTTAAAATAAATCTTAAAATCCGTGAAAGTCCCACCAACTCCATGTAAATTCTCTGTAATTTAAACTAAATTAAACTTATTCATTAAAATTCTGTAAAAAAAAGTTTTAATAACTATAAATGAAATCCTTTAATGTTGTGAAATTTCTTGAAATTTAAAAGAATTTTAGATATCTTTAAACATTTTTAAAATCTTTTTAAATCTTTTGGAATCCCTTAAAGTCTGTGGAAGTTCCACGAAATCGCTTAAAATCCACGGAAATTCCTTAAAATTTATGTTCATCTTACGTTAAATAAATAAATAGATTCGTTTTTGTACTTTCTCGATTGCTTACATCAACTCTTTAAATATTTTAACATTATTTATTTATATACTTATTTTCTTATATCGATTTTCAATAATGATTTTTCTAGGATCGCGAAAAATGAATTCGAAAAATGAAAAATGAATTTCTGAAATAGAAGTTGGCCAAATAATTTTGAAAAAATATTCATAATTCCGAAGAATTTCATAAGATTTAAAAGAATTTCTTAGGATTAAAGAAAATTTAAAGCGATTTAAAAATATATAAGAAATTACAAATGATTTCGCAAGGTTTTAAAGATTTCAAGAAATTTTTACGGTATTTACAAAATTTCTATGGATTTTATAATATTTGAGGAATTCATAGAATTTCAAAAGAAGATTCCATAATATTATAAGGAATTTCTATAGATTTCTACATACTCTGAATTTGTTTATGAAAATTGTTCAAATAATTAATAATTCTTGTAATCGGAAAGACATTCTTTGTTGAATCTGTAAAAAAACCCTGTTTTTTTACAGATTTTTTGAATGAAAATTGTGTAAATTATTAATAATTCTTATAAATTTACGAAGCATCATAGAAAAAAGTTATCGGAAAGATATTCTAATTTGACTCCGTTAACAAATTGTGCATATTCCTTGAACAATAGATAAATTCTGAATATGTTTGTGAAATTTTTTAAAAGAATTAATTCATGAAACTCTGAATTTGTTTATAAAATCATTTAAATAATTAATAATTATTTCAAATTATCAACGTATCGTAGGAAAGAGTTATTGCCAAGAAATTCGTTGTGGATTTCATAAAGAAAATCAGCCTATTCGCTAGGAAATAGCCGAACTCTGAATTTTCTAACGTAAAATATTTAAATAATTAATGATTATTGAATATTTGCGAAATATCGTAGGAAAGAGTAATCTAACAAATATTCTTAGTTGACTACGTAAATTTATTGACCCTATTCGTTTAAAAATAGAAAAAATAGGATCTCCAAGGACTTTAAAGTTATAAAAAATCGAAATGGGTTTCAAATGATTTTACAGTATTTTAAAAGATTCTAAGAAATCCAAAAATATTTTTAAAATTTCAAGGCATTTGAAAAGGTATCAAGAATATTAATCGATTTCAAAAATTTCGAGGGATTTTATTTAGTGGATTAAAATGAATGTAAATATTTTTTAGGGATTCTTAAAAGATTCTAAGGAATTTTTAATCGCTCGAAATAATTTTGAGGAAATGTTAAATCGTTCTTAATATTTTATGATAAATAATTTTCTGGAATTTCGGAAGGTATATAATGATTTTACAGCATTTGTAAGGTTTTAAGACATTTTAATATATTTTACGGGATTTTATCGGATTTCCGAGGATTTCAATGATTTTAAGTGCTTTTTAGTACTCTCAAGGTATTTTAATAAAATTTCCAGTATTTCAAAGAATTTTATCAGATTTCATAGAATTTCCCGGGATTTAATAATATTTTAGTGGATTTTAAAGAATTTATTCAAGAGAAGTGAGGTATTTATTATTCATCCTGAATTCTTTTAAGTTCTTTGGATTTCTTAAGAACTCCTAATTATTTATTATTTATTTATTTATTATTTATTATTTATTTAACTCCTATTTATTTATTTATTTTGACAGTTTGAAGGGTTTTTAAAGAATTTTAATTATTTTAGGGCATTTGCAAAGATTCTAAGACGTTTTGAAGAGATTTCAAACATTTCAAGGGATTTCCAAGGGTTTTAATAATTTTAAACGAATTTTAATATTTTAACGAATTTCAATGAATTTATTCACAAGAAGTGACGAAGCTCGTGTGGTTTCAAAAATTTCAAGAGATTTTCAAATATTGTTTGCAGTTTATTTTGAATTGCTTCTGAATTCTTTTAAATTCTTTTGAATTCTAATAAATTTACTTAATTCTACTCAATTCAATGGATATTTAAAAAGTTTAATTCATCTTGAAGTCTTTTAAACTCACCTTAAAGTCGTAGGCATTTTGTAAAATTCTTTTGAATTTTTCTAAACTGGTTAAAAAATTTGTTTCCTAATAATTTGAGTTCTTTTGAATTTAAGTTGAATTGTGTTGGAATCTGATAAATTTATCTTGAATTAATTACCTTTTGAGCCCGGAAAAAGTCCCTAGGCGCGTAATTTTAAGTGAAAGAAGTTGAATTAATGAAATTCTACTTTTTTGCAGAACCATTTACCTGCGATTCTTGAAATGGTAGGAATTTCTAAAATAGTTTTTGGAAATGCGCAAGAAATGAAGATGCTGGCTTTTTCACTGAACATTCATTACGAAGATGCTGCACATATTCCATTTTATTTAAATAGTATCAACAAAGTTACTGTCAGCATTTCGAGTTCAGAGTCAAAGGACTGGCTCTCCACCGATGGAATTTTTGTAATGACTCAGGGTGGACAGGGTCCTGCGATTGCTGTCTGGGGCCACGGACAATCTGTTCAGGTAATTTTGATAATTAACTTTTTTATTTTTATCTAAATTCATGAATTCATGATTTTATGTCATATATTTAAAAAGTCTTAATTTCCAAGCCCAAAGGATAAAAAAGTTCATTTTTAACCAATCAGTTGAATGTTAAGCTTTCTGCTAAATAAATTAATGTTTAGACACAACAAAAATTCCAATACGGAAGAATGTAAAAAAAATGGCCAAAAATGGCGAATTAAAAAAAAAATAGTTTAATTTTCTACGAGAAGATGACAATTTTTGTTGTCGACAAAACATTTTGATTTTTTACCAAGTACAAATAAAAAAAAGATGAATTTTCTACCCAAGAATATTAATTTTCAAAAAAAAAAACGATTCTTCAACAAATTATTAAAAATTTCTACCTAAAAAGATGAATTTTCGACGAAAAATATTTTAATTTTAAATTAAAACATTTTTCACAAAAAAATTGATTTTATACAATTAAATGGTCGCAGTTTCAAACAAAGATATTAAAATTCAATCAAATATTTACATTTTCAATGCAAAAAGACAAATTGTTTAGAAGACAGTTGAATGTTCATTAAAAAAATTTAATTTTCAACCGAAGATGAATTTTCAATAAGAGTGAAGTTTTTAATCTAAAAAGTAGAATGTTTTAGAAAAAGGAAAAATTTTCAAACGGAAAAGATGAATCTATAACAAGACATATAATTTTCAATCAAGAAATATCAATTTTTAATAATATAGTTGAATTCTGAACCAAAAAGTTGAACTTTCAACAAATGAGAATAATTTTATACCCTAAAAGGACGACTTGTGAAAAATAATTTCACAAACTGATAATGAATTTTTAACAACATGGTTGAATTTTCGTCCAAAAATTGTGACTTTAAAAAAAAGTTCAATTTCTAACCAAATATCTGAATTTTCAGAATATAAAGATGAATTTTCAACCAAGAGCGATGACTTTTCTACCATTATAGAGGAATTTTCAACAAAAGAGTAAATTTTTTAAGCTAAAAAGTAGAATTTTTCAGAAAACAGTTGACTTAAATAGGAAAAAATTAAATTTTAATAAAAAACTAGAATTTTCAATCAACAATAATGATTTTTTAAACGAAGAGTTGCATTCTAAACCTAA
This sequence comes from Acraspis erinacei, assembly GCA_035041075.1. Lineage (NCBI taxonomy): Eukaryota > Metazoa > Arthropoda > Insecta > Hymenoptera > Cynipidae > Acraspis > Acraspis erinacei. The sequence continues at coordinate 36,209,486 of JAWWLR010000128.1, read as the reverse complement.
AAGTTCAACAATCACGAATAATTTTCCAACCAAAAATAAGACATTTTAACCAAATATATGAATTTTCTGCCAAATAGTTGAATTTTCAATGAAAAAATGGACTTCTCAACAAACGAAACTAATTTTCTTCCCAAAATGAGACTTTTCAACAAAATAAATAAATTTTCGTCTATATAGTTGAATTGTTAACATATACAACACACAAAACACAACAAACAAAAAATGAATTTTTAACAAAATTGTTTTATTTTCTACCAAATAGATGAATTTTAAACCAAGAAGAGAATAAATACTTAACCGAACATAGAATAGTTTTAATCTGAAAAAATATATAATTTTTAACAAAAAAGTGTACTTTCAACAACGTTGTTAAATTTTCAACAAAAAAGATGAATTTTCGACCAAAAAAATTAATGTTCTACCGTAAAAAGACGAATCTCGAACTAAAAACATAAATTTTTAACATAATTGTTTAATCCTAAAACCAAAAACATGAATTATCAACAAAAAAGTTGAATTTTCTTTCAAATACTGTAATTATCTACAAAACAGTAGAATTTTTAACGTAAAAATTCATTTAAAACGAAATGGTTGAACTTTCAATAATAATTATGAATCCTTCATAACAAAATTATTTTTTTTTTGCCAAGTATTTCAAATTTAAATCAAATAATCATCTTTTCAACCAAAAACTATGATTTCTCAACGAAGCATGTAGCAGTTGATACTTGAAAAACAATTGAAATTTTAACCAAAAAGGATACATTTTTAACCGAAAAGATCAAATCTTTACCAAAAAATGACGAATTTTCAATAAAATACATGAATTTTTAACCAGAAAGTTGAACTTTCAACTAAAAAAGATAAATTTTTAATCGAAAATATAATCGTTTAATTGTTCGTTTAAAAAATTTATTTTCAACCAAACATGAAATGAATTTTCATCAAAATAGATAAATTTTCAACCATAAAGATGAACTTTCAATTGAAAAAATTAATTTTTAAGAAAGTAGTTTAACTTTTGATAAAAATATGACTTTTTAACAATATAGTTGCACTTTTAACAAAAATAATCCCCTTTTTTTCTTAGGTTCCTTTTTTTTTTGAAATTCCTGCTTTTCTCCTCTTCTTAAAAATTTTCCTCTTTTCTATTTAAATATGCTATATTTGAAAATTCAACATTTGAAATACACGGTAAATTATTTAAAAACTTTTTTAATCATTTTGAAAATATGAAAGCTGGTGACAGAAGTTGTTATTCAATATAAAATTGGAACAGTTAGAAAATATATAGTACTTTTTAAATAAATATTAGAAGAATACATTTTAGTTCAAATATAAAAAGTTAAATACCTTTTTAAAAAATGGAATGTTCCAAATGAATCAACTGTAATGTTAAATGTTCTAATTTGAGCAATTTTTAATTTGATTTTAAGAGTATTAAAGAATATGGCGTAGTGAAAATGCTTCAAGAAATCAAATCGCTTGAGCTGAGGAAAAAAATGGTGGTTTGGAATTCGAAAAAATAAAAAAATGTAAATCAGTAAAATTTAACGATTTCAAATTATTTGCTATTGTCACAGAAATTATGATGAATTTCTTACGTTTACATCTTTTACTAATGAACAATAATAAAAAATTACGAAATTTAAACATATCTTTTGCTCAATAAATTTGTGCAAGAAAATGTTTTTTGGATTCAAACTTTTGACGTGATTTAAGATTTTTGAGGTTTCATTTTTTTGCGATGTTGGATATACAATATACATATTCAAAAAGTTCCTAATAAGGCAAATTTTTTGGTTTGCATTTAAAAAAGTTTTAATTTTAAATTTAAAAAAGAGAACAGAAGATATTAACAGATTTCCAAATTCTTTTCTTTACTTGCTCTACTGAAGAGTGCAGTTTTAAATTTATATTCAAAGTATTAATTATAGAAACGAAGAAATTACAAATCACGGAAAGAAATAATTATGAGAACGATTTTAAACATATATAAATACTTTAACGGCAGAATTGAAAATTATTTCAAAAAAAAAGTTTCATATAAAAAGATTGATTGTTCCTTTCGACATGTAAGAATATGTGTAATAATAATAATCCTATTTTCCATTTTTTGAGCTTCTTTTGCGCTGTGATCCCTGTTTAAGGAAAGAACTGCCAGCCATTTTTCTTATATGACTACTCCACTGATTTTGAGATGCCTAATGCCTAATTTTGAAGTTCTTAGATTTAAACCATTTTCAAATTTTATCAGAAAAAGCAGTTTAATATTTAATCTAATTATTTTCTTTAGGTTCCGCCAATAGTTCCGAAAGCTCCAATTGTAGATACAACCGGCGCTGGAGATGCACTCGTGGCCGGTTTTCTCGCTGGAATTTTGGCTCGTAAAGATCCAAAAACATGTCTTGAATGGGGCTCGAAAATGGCATCGTTAATAATAACGAGGCTCGGCGTCACAATACCGAATGGAATTCAGCCAGACTTTCTACAGTAATTATTTTTAAATCCATTAACCCACAGTAAAACAAGATGTGATCCTCATTTAGGGTGACCAAAAAAAACCGCGTGTTCTTTTTTTTCATCCCTCACCCGCTAACCTTGTTCCATTTAGTGAAAACTGAATATTTTTATTTTATTTAAAAAATTAGTAATAAATAAATTTTTTCACTAAATATAGCAAATTTAAGGGAGAGGAGTGATAAAAAACTGGCGTTTTTTTGGGTCATCCTAATTTTCATTCTTCAAGAAATCTTTACTTGGAAAAGATTCCAAATTTTACTGAAAATCTGAATTAGTACAAAATAGAGGTATTATTTTCCTGTTATCCTAATAAGTGAGTTTAGCGATTTAAGTGTTGTTGTACATTATTGTACATTATAGTTTCCGTAGGTAATTAATGAATAGGAATCCTTTTTTTTGGGGAACTGAATGATACAGTTTGAATTAAATAGTTCGTGATAATCGCCAGGAATTGGAACCATAGGGAAAAATAAGAAAATTAAAGAAAAAGTAGAAAATTAAGAGAAGGTATTTTGAATGCGTAGCATATTTTTTTGAAAATAGAATTTCAGTCCAAGTCTGGGACTCTTTTCTTCAATCACAGTTTTCAGTTTCAGTTCCTGGTTTAGCAGATAATTCCAGATGTACAAAAAAAAATTGTAAAAAGACAAAGTACTATTTTCTGTAACAAACTCCAGAGGTAGAAATAATTGATGTGTTTCAGATAAACTTTAGAGCGATGATAGATTTATTGGATTATTGATTAAACAGGTCGTCAAAATTTCATCGATTTTAGATTGTTTTTAAGGAAATGGAGTGCAATTTCAGAATTCGCGCATTTTTTAATTCTTGAAATTTTGCTAACTGGAAAGTATTTCATTTTCAAAGTGTTTAGAATAATTAAATTTGAAATGTTCACAATATTCCTCGCAGCATTTAAAATTCTGCAATTAGAAATGGTGAAAATGTATTTATCGCTTTTAAAATTTCAATAATTTTAATTTTAAATTATAGTTTTGAATGTGCAATTCTAAAACAGTTTAATCCTTGAGGTGTTGAAACTGAAGTTTTTGCTTAAATTAATTTTCAGATTAATTTTTGGAGGTTTGGAATTTTAAATTTTACAATATAGTAATTTCAAATTCAAATATTCAAAATTTCCGAACCATTTCGCTTTAAATATTTCAAAATTTCATATTAAAAGCCTTTATAGTCAGGTTTACATTTAATAATTTTAGTTGTAAAGATAAGGCAATTTTGAATTGAAAAGCTTAAAATTTTACCATTTCAAAAAATGAAATCATATTATAGCAATGTTGTTTTGTATTCTGTAACTTAATTTTTAATTTTCAATCCAAGTTCTTAAAGTTTTCCGATTTTTCGTTGAAGATTTAAATAAATAAATCATTCTAAATTGAAAAATATTTGATTCGGAAATTCATAGAATGAATAATAATTCTAAAGGAAGATTTGAAACTAAAAAATTAAAAATTGAGTTACATTTTTTATTTTTTCCTTTCATAGGTTTTAATTTTGAAATTAAAATTGGATTGGTTGAATTTTAGAAAGTATAATTAACAATTTGAAAATTATTAATTCTTAAAGGATTGAAAATTAGTATTTATTTTGAAGATTTTTTAAAAGAATAATTCAATTAATTTGTTCATTTTAGAAAAATTTGTCTAATCAGCTTTAATGTTAACTTAGAATTGTATTATGTAATAACAATTTAAAATTCTAGAATTTCAGAAGATTTGACTTTGAAAGATTCAATTTAGTTTTCAATATTAAATTGTCCAATCTTAAACGCTTTGAATTTAAAATTATTAAAATTAAAAAGTTTCCAATATTTTAAACGTTTTTAATTATAAAGAATACAATTTCAGCTCCTCTGAACTTAAAATGACCCAATTTCCAAAGTTCTAATCTTAAAAAATCAAAATTTAATTTTTAGCGCTTCGAATTAGAAATTATACAATTCAACTAATTTTTTATTAAATTGTCCAAAATCTTTCGTATATTTTTTCTAAATTTCAGACGATTGCAATTCGAAATTATTAATTATTATTTCAAAAATATTTTAAATCTTATATTAAAAAATTGGTTTAATAATGTATTTTTAAATTTGCATATTATCCTATTAGGCATCTTTCTTTCAATATTTCAGGGTATTTTTAAAGATTCCGATAATTTTTTATTAGATTTCAATAATTTCAAGGATTTTTAAAATTAATTTTAAGAGATTTTAAAAGCTCTGAATATTTTGGTGTTTTTCAGAAGTTCACAAATAAAATTTTAATTGATTTCAATAATTTACTAGGATTTTAAAGCATTTGAAATATTTGATTGTATTGTAAAAGATTTCTAGGTTTTTCAAGGGCTTTAAAATGTTTCAAAGGAATTCAAATGATATCAAAGAATTTGAAATATTTTAGGAAATTTTAATAGATTCTCAGACATTTTTTATTTATTCCAATAGTTTAAAGGGATTTAAAAGACTGAAATATTTTAGGATATTTTAAGATATTCGAAGACATTTTCAAGAGTTTTATTTAATCAATTTCAATCTTGAATTCTTTTCAATCCTTCTTAATTCACTCAATTTGACTCATTTCGATAGATTAATTTTTTTTTAGTTTAATTCATCAAATTATTTTGAATACCCTTTTAATTTTCCTAAAATTATTTCAAACTTACTGAATTCAGTTGATTTTTTCATATTTCTGAATTTTTTTCAATTCATTTGATTGATTTTGAATTGTTTTTTTTTAGTAATTAGTCACTTTTTTTGATTATAAATTAGGAGGGTTTCGAAGATTTGAAGAGATTTGAAATTATTGTTTGGAAATACCTTGAATTCTTAAGAAGTTCATCAAATTCTTTTGAATTACCTGGAATCTTCTGAAGCTCATTTCAAAGTTAGTGAATTCGATCAAGTTTTTTTCATATTTTTAAATTGTTTTCCATTTATTTGATTTTTTTAATTCACCTTGAATTTTTATGAAATGCGTTAAATTCATCTCGTTTACTTTAAATTTCTCTAAATTCTTTCGAATTTTGTGAGAATCAATAGAATTTTTAAAATATTTTTTAAGTCTTATGAATTTATCCTGAATCTTACCCTTTGAACGGCTGAAAACACATCTCTTTATTTTCATTTATTATGATGTAGTAAATTTATTTCTTGCAAAAGGGTTCACAGAAATTGATCGTATTCCGAAATTGATAATTTATGTGAAAAAACAGTGGGTTTTCGCAAATAGAGTTAATTTTTTTATATACCAGAAGAAATCACGAATATTTACCTGGAGAACCGGGAGAAAGTCGGGAGACGAAAATTAAAAAAATAGTGGCCACCCTGATTAAGGATTCTAGAATGTTGGGATGTTGTGATACAATTTTTTTAAAATGGCAAAAAACACGCTTTTTGGACAATTTACTCTATTTTTCTCAAAAACTAGAGACAATTTAGTATTTTTAAGGAAATGTATCAGAGTGTCACGTGATCAATTATATATGGTGTAATATTTTGCCCCTTTGTTATTTAAAAAATGTAAATATTGTACTGAAATTGTAGGAAATTATTCATAATATATATAGGGTCAAAACTTTCTGACCCATTTGAGTTTTTATCATTATTTTGTTTAATGTGTTAATGCAAGTTTTAATGCAATTTTATATTCTATTTTAGATAGGGCTCTAAAGCCTTGTTCTTGATTACATTTCAAATGACAAATTAATATAATTGCACTAATTAAACAAAACAAAAACTGAAATTGCCTAGACAGAGGTGCCCTTAAATATTTGCGATCATTTCCAAAAATTTTAGTACGATATTTATACGTTTTAAATTATAAAGCTGTCGAATAAAAATCGTGCAGTTGGTCACGTGAGTCATTGGTACATATTTTTTAAGGTGCTTAAAACGACTCTGCGTTTTGTTACATACATGATACGTCTATAAGGATGAATTTTTTTGGTAAGATTTTTAGTGCATAATCTAAAGGCCGGTAATGCCGGCCGGAATAGAGAGTTTTTTCCGGAAAATGTTATTGTTTTTTTCTTCTATTGTAATATAATAATAAATAATTCTAATTTTTCAATAATATATAAAATAATATCTTCTTTAGTGCTGCTAAGGAAATTAATTTTTTTTCGTTAAAATCAAATAATTTTTGCGTAATATTAAACTTTGTAATTTTTACATTAGTTGAGTTGACCACATGAAAAATTCATTGAAAGCGAAAATTAGAATATATAACAGTTCTGCTGTCTCCATTCACACTTTTATTCGAAGAAGAAGTACTGTATATTAATTAACCTTTTAGAATTTAGAAAAAAATTTTTTTTCTAAAAATTCAAATGGTAACTGTTTTAGTTATTTTCCAGATGGTGAAGGTTTTTGGAAGAAAATTAATCTTTTTGTTTAAAAAATTCATGTTTTTAGATGAAAATTCAACTATTTGGTTGATAATTCTTGAATTTTTTTTATTGATAATTCATCTTTTTTAGTTGAAACTTCAAACTTCTTGGTTGAGATCTTTGGAATTTGATTAAAAGTTCGTCTTTTTTTGGTAGTAAATTAATCTTTTGTTTAAAAATTCATCTTTTTTAGTTGAAAGTTCAACTTTTACTTTGAGAATTCTTGAATGTTATTGAAAATTCGTATTTTGGGGTTGTAAATTAATTTTTCTGTTTAAAAATTAATGTTTTTTAGTTGATAATTCAACTTTTAGGTTCAGAATTCTTAAATTTGGTTAAAAATTCATTTTCTTCGGTAGAAAATTAAACTTCTTGTAAAAATCCATATTTTTTAGTTGAATATTCTTAAGTTTTGTTAAAAATTCATCTTTCAAAGTTGAACTGATTTTTTTGTTAAATAAAAGAATTCATTTTCTTCCTTTTTTAAAGATTCAACTTTTTGGTTGAGAATTCTTAAATTTGATGGAAAATTCGTTTTTTCTTTTATTAAATTAATCTTTTTGTTTAAAAAATTCTCATTTCTAGTTAAAAATTCATCTGTATGGTTTAAAATTCTTGAATTTTGTGAAAATTCTTTAATTTTTTTGAACAACTTGGTTTCAAAGTTGAACTACTTTCTTATAAAAATTTAAAAAAAAATAGCTCAAAGAATAAACTTTTTGGTCGAGAATTCTTGAATTTGATTGAAAATTCTTTGCTTTTTGTAGTAAATTAATCTTTTTGTTTAAAAATTAATGTTTTTTAATTGGAAATTCAACTTTTATGTTGAGAATTCTTAAATTTGGTTAAAATTCGTTTTTTTTTTCGGTAGAAAATTATTCCTTTTGTTTAAAAATTCAACTTTTAGGTATCAAAGTTGAACTAATTTCTTATAAATAACCAATTTTTTTCTTTCTTTCTTAAAGATTCAACTTTTTGGTTGAGAATTCTTGAATTTTACTGAAAATTTGTCTTTTTTGCTAGTAAACTAATCCTTTTGTTTAAAAATTCATCTTTTAAGTTAAAAATACAATTTATTTCCTGAAAATTCTTGAATTTGATTAAAAATTCATTTTTTTCGGTTTTAAGTGAATCGTTTTGTTTACAAATTCATTATTTTGGTTACAAATTTAACAACTAGGCTTTAAAGTTAAACTGCTTTTTTAAAAGGAGCATTTTTTGGTTAACGATTCAAAATTTTAGTTAGAAATTGAACTCTTTTTTTTAAATTCCTTTTTTTTGGTTGAAAAATCACTTTAGTAATTGAAAATTTACCTATTCCATTTTTGTTTGGAAAGGGTTCTTTTTAAACTAAAAATTCAACCTTTTGTGAAAATAGAACTATTTTGTTAAAAATTAGTTTTTCTAAAATGAAAATGAATCTAGTTTAATTGAAAATTCAACTTTTGGGTTGAGAGTGGTATAAAATCAACTTTTTTCAATCAAAATTTCATATTTTTGATTTGATATTTTTCTAAGCGACGAAAGATACGCTACTTGCAGATTTTTATGTGAATTGAAACTAGGCCAGGTGACTGAAGCCGGGCGTACAAAAAAGTTCGAGTGTTGCATTTTGCAGGCGCAAAAAAAAACAATCAATTTTCAATTACAAAAAAAAAGTAAAGAAAAAATTTTCCGGGAAAAACTCTCTGTTCCGGTTGTTATAATTGCCTTTAGATTATGTGTTAAAAAACGGACATTAACAAATTCATCCTTGTAGACGTATTAGGTACGTAAATAGGTCCCGAGTCGTTTAAGCACCTTAAGGTTCAATTTGTGTTTAGCCAATCTGATTTAGCAAAAAAGGCCATTTCTTTAAAAGCAATCTAACTTTGTCGACGTGAGTTATTCTTATAGGAAAGTACAAATCGATGTGCAGTTATTAGCAGAATTGATATTGTAATTTTTAATCCGGAAGGAAGAAGTGATTGGAAATCAGTGCGGAATAGTGTCGAATTACTTACACGAAAAAATATATGTATATACTTTAAGTGAAATTTTATGTCAAATGAAAATCGACTTCAGCTTGTAGTAAATTTGTTTTAGAGATAGGTACATACACCTGAAATTTGAAAACCAAAGTGAAATTAATAGATATTTAAAATTGTAGATTTTTAGTCTAGTTTTTTTTTTTTTTTTGAAATAATGATTTTTGAATTTAATATGATTGAATGCCAAAAGAATCAGAAATAAAATGAAATGTATACAAACAATTTTGTAAATGAGACATTTTTCATTGAATTTTTAGACAATGACGATTTGGGCATAATTACTGTATTGTATTGTGCTGTATGTATATGTATATTGTGAATATATTGTGAATTTATTGCGATGCTCAGGAAGAAAATGATATTCGTCACAAATGTTACGTAATATATTCATTGTGGTTTTAAGAATAGAGGAGAGCAAAGTGTATCATATTTTGAGTGAATACAATCAGAATTAAATTTTTTTCTGTCTACAATTTTTGTTGTTAACAAAATTAGTTAACTGCAAGCAAAAAAATAATTTATATTGAAATAACTTTGCCAATAAAGTGTGATATATTAATTCGAAACTTGATTTACTTATTCAAAAATATCTCACAATTCACGCAGAATGAATTATGCAGGTTTTTAAAGAAAAAAAATATATCCCAGTCCATTTCTTTAAACATTTTGTTGAAATTTAACTTCCACTTTACGTTAAATTTGATCTTTTTAATTGAGAATTCATTTCTACTTGTTGAAAATTCCGTTTTTTCCGTTAGAAAATTGAAACTTTATGTTTTTGGTTGAAAATTCAACTATTTGGTGAAACATTAACCTACTTTTTAGAAAAATTAACTATATTCTTGAAAAATAGTTTTTTTTTTGTTGGAAAGTAATTTTTAACTGTTATTTTAACTATTCACTTTTCAATTGATAAAAAAGTTTTTTGATAAAAACTCGTCTTTTTTGGTATAAACTTAATCTCATGCCTTGGAAATTGATATTGGGGAAACATGTAACCATTTAAAAAAATCGTTTTCTGTTTTACTCAAAATTAATTTCTTATTGAAAATTCAATGATTCTATTTTTGATTGTCAAGTTATCTTTGGTTGAATATTACACTATTTGATTGAAAATACATTTACTATTTTGTGAAAAAACGTTGTCTTTTTTGTAGAACATTAATCTTTTTAGTTGAAAATTCGTTTTTGGTTTTGGCTCAATATTATTTTCTTTGACTGAAAATTTAATTATGCCATTTTTGATTGAAAAGAATTATTTTATAGTAAAAAATTAACTATTTCGCTGACAATTAATGTATTTTGTTGAAAATTGATATTTCTTTTGATGAAAATTAGTCTTGTTGGTTAAAGATTAAACTATTCAGTTAAAAATTTATTGGCTTCGGTGTTTGAAAATTGAACTAATTAGTTGAAAATTCATGTATCATGGTCTGGTTAAAAATTAATCTACTTGGTAAAAAATGCAAGAATTTTGTTTTAAAAGTTATTGTTTTACTGAAAAGTCTGCATTCTCGTTGAAAAGTCGTCCCTTTGGTTGAAAATTAAACTATTTTGTGGAAAAATGGTTGTTGATTGGTTTACATTTTTTGTACTAAAAATTTAACTGTTCTATTTGAAAATTCATCATTGTAGTTGAAAACTTATTCCTTCGCTTGAAAATTAACCTTTTCAGTTGGAAGTTGCACTATTTTGGAAAAATATTTAACTATTTGGTTCAAAATTCGCTTTTAGTTGGTAAAAATTAATTTTATGAACTAAAAATTTAAACATTCCACTATCTGGTCGAAAATGAATATTTTTGTGAAAAAATGAAAGTACTTTGATAACATTTTTTGTTTGTTAAAAAATACACTATCTTCATATGCAAACTTTTTTTGTATAGTATTTGTTAATGAGATGTTTTCCCTTTTTCTTCAAATATACCGCAAAAAGTAATTTATATGATTTTCAACAACAATTTTTTAAATTATTTAAGGAATTTGTTTAAAAATACGAGATACGGAAGTTGGTGACATAGTATAAATAAATAATGCCATGGTATATAATTTATATTCATTCTGTATAGAACAAATTGCCAAATTTGGTGCTTTTCTATATCTCGAAATATTCAGCGGAATTTTAGAGAACCAAAATATTCTTTTGGGTAAAAGTTAATGTTTTATTGAAAATGCTACTATTATATTGTTGGTTCCAAAATTCATCTCGTTTGGTAAAACTTTTTTTTTGTTTTGGAAAATGCAACTATATTTTTGAAAATGCATCTTTTTTTTATAAGAAATTCATCTACTTTGTTAAACATACTTATTTTTAGTTGAAGGTTGATCTCTTTGTTTGAAAATTTAACTATTTATGAGAAAATTCCTTTCTGTTTGGTTGAACATAATTTTTTTTTACTGACAATTAAACTATTCCTTTATTGGTTAAAATTTTTATATTTTTCAATTGTAAATTTAATTATTTGGTTAAAAACCCTTTTTGTTGTTGTTCAAAGTTCAATTATTTGGTTGAAAATTGATATTTTTTGATTAAAGGTGCAATTGTTTGGTTGACATATCAACTGTACCATGATTCTTTGATAATTGATATTTTTTGGTTGTAAAATAGATTATTTGACTTAAATTTGATATAAATTGTCTTTAAAAATTCAAC
>JAWWLR010000128.1:36139084-36151895 GCA_035041075.1 Acraspis erinacei | reverse complement strand
GTTGGTAAAAAATCGGATTATTTTTTGGTAAAAAATTACCTTTTTCTTCGCAAGTTAATCTTCTTGTTTAAAAATCTTCTTTTCGGTTGAAAATCCAAGTATTACTGTTAAATATTTATAATAATTTTAGTTGAAAATTCATCTTTTATGTTGGAAATAAAATTACATGGTTGAAAGTTAAATTCTTTGGTGGAAAATTAATTTTGTGTTGTTGAAGATTCATCATTTTGATTAAAAATTCATTTCTTTTTTTGAAATATGAGCTATTTGATTGAAAACTGGTTTTTTCTTTGGATAAGAAGACATTTTTTGCCGATAATTCAACTATTTTGTTGAAATTTTGTTTCTTTTTTGGTTGAAAATTATTCTGTTTTTTAAACTGAAAATGTAACCAATATTCCAGTTGAATCTTCCAGCGTTTTAGATAAAAATTAAATTCTTTGGTTTAGCATTCATTTTTTTATTAGAAATTTAATTACTCAGTTTTTGATTGCAAAATTATCTTTTTTAATTGAAAATTCATATTTTTGGTAGAAATTAATCTTCTTGGTTGAAAATTCATCCTTTTAGTCAAATATGCAATTATTCTGGTTAAAGATTTATCATTCTAGTTGAAAAATTATCATTCTGGTTTAAAATTTAACTATTCCAGTTAAAGATTTACAATCTTAGTTGAAAATTTATCAATTTGTTTGAAAATGTAATTATTTTTTTTGTAAATTACCTGAAAATTTAACTTATTTAATTTCAATATTCCTTAGTTTTAGTTAAAAATTCTTCTGTTTGATTGAACATTAATTTTTTGAACCTAAAATTCATTATTTAAGTTTTGATTGACAATTTACCTTTTGTAGTACAAGTTACTTTGTTTTTGTCGAAAATTCAACTGTTTCAGTTGAAGATTCATTGTTTTCGTTGAAAATTGAACTATTTTCTTGAAAATCCGTTGTTTTTTTTGTTTAGAATGAATTTTTTCAACTAAAAGTTTAACTCTTCCATTTTTGGTTGAAAATTGATATTTTTTAGTGGAAAATTTAAGTATTTGTTTGAACATGCGCTTAGCGCAAAGTAAGAATATGTTAATTTTAGTTGACCGGAAAAATTGAAAAACTAGACCGAGAAAGATCGGGAATTTTAATTCGTCCACCGAATCACCAGCTTGGTGTATTAAAATAATTTTTTCAGCTTGTGTGAGGCTTCAGTAAGAATCAGCAATAAATTTAAGAAAAAAATTAGAAAATATAATTCTTTATTTGAATTATTTTGTATTTTTCAGACCAGAGAAATCTGGGAATGTCAATGAAGATCGAAAGATCGAATGTCGAACAAGTGAGGGCGAGGTTCGCAATTAATAAAAAGAAATTAGAAGAAAAGAAAAAAGACTATGACCTGGAGCAAAGGGTTAAAGAACTAAAGGAAGAGGTGAGTTTTTAAATTAATAATTTCGTTTTTAGTTTCCAGGGTGTCTACCCTACCTGGAAAAACCTCGAAATGTTAGGGCATTTTTTTAAAGTCAGGGAATTTTGTTGAATATTCGTTTTTTTTGTTTAAAATTAATTTTTTTCAGCTAAAAATTTAACTATTCTATTTTTACTTGAAAATTTATCGTTTTTAGTCGAAAATTAATATATTTTGATTAAACAAAAACGATCCTATTGTTGAAAAATTATTTTTCTTGATTTAAAATTCATCTGTTAGCAGAAAAGTTCCACGTTGTTTTTTTGCAATTTTTTCTTGAGTGTACATTTTTTCTTATTTGAAATATTAACTTATGTTAACAAGTCGTCTTTTTTGGTTGAATTCAACTGTGTTTGATTAAAAATTAAAATCTTTTTTGTTGAAATATCAACTATTACATTTTTCGTTTAGAGTTCATCTTTTTTTGAATGAAAATTTAATTAATTGGTTGACAGTTAAAATCTTGTTAAAAATGCACTTTTTGGTTGAATATCCATGATTTTAATTGAAAATTCAACTCTTCCATGAAAAATGAGCTATTTTATAGAATATTATTTTAGTTCAAAATTAATTTTTTTGGTTGAAAATTCTTATTTTTTTGTAAAAACGCTTTTTTGTTTTAAAGTAAATTATCACAGTTAAAGATTTAATATTTTACTTGTAAATGTATTATTTTATGTTTAAAAATTCATATATTCCAGTTGAAGATTTATCATTAAAGTTGAAAATTCATGAAAGTTGAAAATTGAAAAATTCATAAAAGGTTGAATGTAAAACTTTTTTGTAAAAATGCACCTTTATGGTTTGAAATTAATCTATTCCAGTTGATGATAGATCATTTTAGTTGAAAATCCATCAATTTGATAGTAGATGCGTTGTTTTGTGTGGCAAATTAATTTTTCTTTACAAATAATTTCTTTATTCCATTTTTGTTTGACAACTGATCCTTTTTTTAGATCGAAATTTTAACCATTTCGATGAAAAATAATATTTTAATAGTATTTTTTGTTAGAAAATTAATCTGGTTGAAAATTTAAACATTTTGCTAAAAATTCATCTATCTTGTTTAAAATGCAATATTTTTACTTCAAAATTTGGAATTTGAAGCGGTTTAAATATAATCAATAATAGTAGCAATATTAATTTTACTTAATATTAATTTATTTTTTAAATTATGATCAAATTCATTGTTTTTACAACAAACGAAAGAAAATATTAATTATATCTTAGTATCATTCAATTTGAACGAAATTGACGGTAATTTTTGGATATTTTTCAATTATTTAGATGAATTTCAAATAATTTGGCTAAAAGCTAAGCTCAGTCTAGAAAAAAATTTCCATTTGAAGTGTTAATAACTGAGCTGCAAATTAAAGCATTCAAAGTGGAACTCTTGAATTTAAAACTGAAGCTTAACATTTTTTTTCATTCAAAAATGTTCTATGCAAATGCTCAATAATTTACACGTGTAAAATGGAAGTTGTTTTAACACTTTTCATCTAAACAATTGAAAATAACGTACATTCGGTTCCAAAAATATAAATCCCAGTTATCATTTTCATTGCTCTTAATTGAAGAATCAGTCAATACATTTAAAATTTTTCAAAATCATATCACTTTTAGCAATTTTAGGCCAGAATCATTTAAAATTGAACGATCACATTTCTTATAAGCTGAACAAAACTTAAATTAAAAGTTATTTTTTTATAAAAATCTCTAAAATGCTTCAAAATTTTAGTTCAAAATATTGAAACATTTATATGTTGTTTGAACTCTTTTAAAAATTTTAATTTTTTCAGAATTTGCAAACTTTTTTTTTATTACAGCAAAATTGGAAAAATTTCTTCAAAATTCTTAAAAAGCTTCGAAATATTTTGTTCGAATCCTACCGAAATCTATATTTGATTTCAAATCAGGCCTTGCACTCGGATTTTTTTCTAAGAAGATTAGGTGTTCAATTGTTATTTATATAATTAAATTTATCAATTTGACTTATAAATTAATTTTTTAAATAGAATAATTAAAAGTGTAACGTTGAAAGTTTACTCTTTTTTGTTTAGTTTTGAATATTTAGTTTATAATTACTGATTTTAAATGAACAGTCAGATATTTCTAAATATTAGGTAATTTTTCTTTTTCTTAATTGAAAAATTTCAAATTGAATGGTTTAAAATGGAATATTTTAGTCTGAAATAATATTTCAAATTTAATAAAAGCCCTTGCTTATGAATATATATTATTTTGAAGTTATTTCAAAATTGAAAATGAATTAATTTATATTCACATTTGATCAACCAAAAATGGTTTTTATCCAAAATGTTTGATTTTAAATGCTTCTAATTTTTAATTGTTTATCTCTTTTAACAAAATTTAAATCCAAATTGGAAAATTTCTAAAGTGAAAGATTTTCGAATTAAGCATTCTAAACTGAATGATATCATAATTGAAAAAGAGCATAATTTAACTAATTATTTAAAAAACGGTTGAAATAAAAGTTGGACAGATTTTTTATTCCAAAATTTTTGTAAAAATCCCGTCAAAAAAATAAATTCACTTGCAAAAATTAAACAGCTACATTTTTAGCATAAAAAATTATTTTCAACAAAAAATAAACGAATTTTCAATCAAATTTGGTAAATTTGATACCAAAAAATTAAATTTTAACTAAAATGATGCATTTTTAATTTTTAAAAAATGATTTAATAAAATAGCTTAATTTTCAAACGGGAAGATAAATTTTCTACATATAAAATTTACCTAAAAAATAAAAAATTTCAACAAAAAATAGAATAGTTTAATTTAAAGTTAGAGAAATAATTTTATAATAAAATAATATAAATTGTCCACGAAATAGTTAAATTTTGAACAAAATGGTGAATATATGGTAAAAAAATTAATTCTTAACAAATAGTGTAATAGTTTATATTTTCATCCAAAAATATTTTAGTTTTAAATAAAATAAACTGTTAAATTAAGCCAAAAATTACATATTTCCAATAAAAGAGTTGAATTTTTAACTAAGAAAGATTTTTCAATTAATAAAGAAAATAATTTCATTCAAAATGTTGAGTTTTTAATCATAAACACAATTTTGTTAAAAATAAAGTTGAATTTACAACCCAAAAATATGCATTTTCTATTAAAATAATTGAATTTTCTACTAAAAAATATGAGTTTTTACTGAAAAAGATCAATTTTCTATCAAAAATGAAATAGCTACATTTTCAGTGAAAAAAATCATTTTTAACAAAAAATAACAGAATTTTCAACCAGATTTGTTAAATTTATTGTTCAGCGAAATTTAATTTTAACTAAAATGATCCATCGTTAATTAAAAAAAATAGTTTTTAGCCAAATAGGTGAATTTTCAATCAAGAAGATTAATTTTATACAACTTAAATTCCTCAAAATAGATGAATTTGCAGCTCAAAGATAAATGTTCAACAAAAAAATATAATTGTTTGATTCTCAGAGAAATACGTTTTTAAGTAATCAAAATAAATTTTCAACGAAACAATAAAATTTTCAACGAAATAGTTATATTTTGAACAAAATCTATATTTAAAAAATTAATTCTTAACAAACAGTATAATAGTTTATATTTCCATAAAAAAATATTTTTATTTTAAATAAAAAGACTGTTAAATTAAGCCAAAAAAACGAAATTCCAAAAAAAAGTTGAATTTTTAACCAAGAAACATTTTTCAATTAATAAAGAAGATAATTTCATTCAAAATTTTGAGTCTTCAACTCATATAGACAAATTTTTTTAAATAAAGTTGAATTTACCACACAAAAATATGCATTGTCTATTAAAATAATTGAATTTTCGACTAAAAAAGATGACTTTTTAAGCAAATAAATTAATTTTTCAACTGAAAGATAAATTTTCTAGCAAAAATGAAATAGCCAAATTTTTAGAGAAAAAAAAATCATTTTCAACCAAAAAGAAACGAATTTTCAACCAATTTTGTTCAATTTTTTCCAGCGAAATCAACTTTTAACTAACATGATGCATCCTTCATAAAAAATTTTTTTAACCAAACAGTTGAATTTTTCAAGGAGAAAATAAATTTTCTACAAAAAAATTCAAATAAAAAAGATAAATTTTCAACAACAAATAGAATAGTTTAATTTTGAGTTAGAGAAATGTTTATAACCAAATAAAATAAATTTTCAACCTAATATTTAAATTTGCAGCCAAATATATGAATTTGCAGCCAAAAATTAAATGTCTGTGAAGAAAATTTTCACCGAAAAAATGGAACTTAGTTCAGTTTTCTGTTAAAAAATTAATTTTCTAAAACTAAAAATGCTATTTCTCTATCAAAATAGAATAATTCTTAACAAAATGCATGAATTTTCAATCAAGAAGATTAATTTTATACAACAAAAATTCATCAGATGGATTTGCAGCTAAAAGATCAATTTTCAACCAAAAAATATAATTGTTTAATTCTCAGAGAAATACGTGTTTCTAAGCAATCAAAATAAATTTTCAATGGAACAAATCAATTTTCTATCAAAAAGATTATGTTTCCATAAAATTTTGTTGTAAAACAGTCAGATATTTCTAAATATTAAGTGATTTTTCTTTTTCTTAATTGAAAGATTTCAAATTGAATGGTTTAAAATGGAATATTTTAGACTGAAATCATATTTAAAATTTAATAAAAGCCTTTGCTTATGATATATTTTGAAGTTATTTCTAAACTAAAAATGAATTAATTTAATTAATCATGAATTAATTTATATTCACATTTGATCAACCAAAAATGTTTTTTTTTATCAAAAATCTTTAATTTTAAATGCTTCTAATTTTTAATTGTTTAAGTCCTTAAAAAAATTCAAATCTAAAATGGAAAATTTTTAAAGTGAAAGATTTTTTAATTAAACATTCTAAACCGAATGATATCAAAATTTAAAAAGTAGCTGAATTATATATAAAATATAAAAATATAAAAAAGGCCTCTTAATTTGCTTCGAATCTTTGATTCCAAGTCGGCTTTTTACAAAAATGCGAAAAAATTTACCTGGAAAAAACTGGAATTGTTTTAATCGTTTAATATTTCAGGAGGAGAAGGTCAAGGAGTACAGGAAAGAGAAGAGGAAAGACAAGAAAAGGGTACTCGACGAGGAAGAGGATGAGGACGCTGGTCCTTCCGACGAAATGGCAGCCGTAATGGGTTTCAGTGGTTTCGGCTCAAAAAAGAAACGATAACTAAGAAAAAAAAATATATATATATTAACTCATAAGTATATAATTTCTTTCAATTAGTTTTTCAATTGAGATTTGCACTTTTTAGGAAACTTAATTTCCTACATAGATAAATAAAATTCTCTTATTATTAAGTCTCGTTTTAATCTTTTAAATTTAATATCACGAACTTACTGAATAGAAAAAAAATATTATCAGATTATTAAATAATATAATAATAAAAGCAAATTATACGCTTCGATTTGAGTCAGTCTTCCAAGAAAGTTAAGATTTGGTTGATCTTCGCTTTGATTTCCTGCCTGCAAGATTTAAGCAATTCCTCTTCTAAATAACGAGTTTGACCGAAGCTTGACTGGGGCGCGAAATTTGATTTTTGTTCGGAATATGGACATGAACAATTAGCGAAAAGTTTTGGAGATAGAGTAGATGGTGTGGGGGATTCTGCTTCACGTTCAAAGTCATCGAACATGTCTGTATCTGAATCGTAAGTCTCGTCAACAGTTACGAAACTGCTGGTCTTTTTTGCATTTAAATTAAATTTCGAAATTGGAATTGGACTCGATCTGCTCTTGGTGGATTCAGTAATCGAAGAATACTGAGTTATTTTGTCTTCCGATGATGGAGTCGACTTATGGGTTTCTTTGGTTAAAACAGGCATTGAGGGTTCCTGGGTATCTGGGTGTTTTGAGTATCTTGAGTCTTCCGGGGAATCTAAATTCAAGATATTTGTAGACGTATTTTCCTTTGTTTCGATTTCGGATTCGTGTTTCAATTTATTACGCAAGGTTTCGATGCTATTTTTTGGCTTTAAATTCTTCTTTGGAGTCATTCCCGCATTCTTTCTGAAATTGACGCTTTCGTTGGAAGTTATGCTACTCATTGTGGATGCAAGCGTTCGAACCTGCTGGCTCCATACTAGAGAGCCTGACGAAGAATTAATACTTTGTTTTTTGGAATCTGAAAAAAGGCGCAAAGATTGCTTTGATTTTTTCGAAAACTCAACTTTTTCCACATCTTTTTTTACTAGCTTCTACTTTATAATAACTTTGAAGTTCGTAGTTTTGAAATAAAAAACGCTTAAAAAATTTTTATCTTTTCTTTGAAATCGTTTAGTTGAAGGGCAGTGATTAAAGAATTTCACATTTGTGCGCATAACAGAACTGACAAAAACTTAAGATTTATTAATTTAACATTTTATTATTATATTTCCAGTCGAAATAATTATTTGTTATCCAAGAAAAAAGAATTTTTCAACCAGTTTGATAAAAAAAAAAAAATGAATTCTCAATAAAAAAAATTAATATTTGATATTTGTACCAAAAAATATTTTAATTTTTTTAAACTGTTAAATTAAACCAAAAAATACGAATTTTCAACAAAAAAGTTGAGTTTTCAACCAAGAAAAATTGTTAAATCAATACAGAAAAAAATTTCATTGAAAATGATGAGTTTTTAACAACTAAAGCCAAATTTTTGAAATATAAAGTTTAATTTACAATCTAAAATATACATTTTCTACTAGAATAAATGAATTTTCGACTTAAAAATATGAGTTTTCAACAAAATAAATTAATTTTCAACCGAAAAGGATCAATTTTCTAGAAAAGTTAAATAGCTCCATTTTTTGTAAAAAAAATGATTAAAAAAAAGAAACGAATTTTCTGCCAAATTTATTAAATCTGTTACCAAAGAAATTAAATTTCAACTAAAATGATGCATCTTTGAATAAAAAAAATGTAACCAAACAGTTGAATTTGTAATCCGAGATATAAATTTTCTAGACAAAAAATGTAACTAAAAAATATAAATTTTCAACAAAAATATAATAGTTTAATTTTATGTTAGAGAAATAAGTTTTTAATCAAATAAAATAAATTTTCAACTAAACAGAAAAATTTTCAACCAAAATCAAATAATCTAATCGAATAATCTTTAAAAGAATTCATGAATTTTCAAAACCAAGAAAGATTTTTCAAATAATAAAGAAAAAAATTTGGTTATAAATGTTGAATTTTTAACTAAAAAAGACAAAATTTTTAAATAAAGTTGAATTTATAACACAACAGTATGCATTTTCTATTAAAATAGTTGAATTTTCGACTAAAAAAATATGAGTTTTCAACAAAATAAATGAATTTCGAACTGAAAAGATCAATTTTCTAGCAAAAATGAAACAGCTACATTTTTATTTAAAAAAAAAACGTTTTCAAGAAAAAAGAAACGAATTTTCAAACAAATTATTAAATTTTCAACCAAATAAGTGAAATTTTAACTAAAATCATGCATCTTTAATCAAAAAAATTAATTTTTAACCAAATAGTTGAATTTTTAAACAAGAAGATAAATTATCTACAAAAAATCCAACTACAAACGTTATATTTTCATCAAAAAATAGAATAGTTTACTTTTAAGTTAGAGAAATAGTTTTATAATGAAATAAAATAATTTTTCATCGAAATAGTTAAATTTTTAACAAAATGGCGAATCTTTGATCAAAAAAATTAGTTCTTAACAAAAAGTGTATTAGTTTATATTTTCACCAACAAATATTTTTATTTTAAATAAAAAGACTGTTAAATTAAAACAAAAAATGCGAATTTCTACGAAGAGTTGAATTTTCACCCAACAAATATTTGTTAATCAATAAAGAAACAAAATTTCATTTAAAATTTTGAGTCTTCAACTCTTGCAGACAAATTTTTTTTAAATGAAGTGGAATTTGCAACACAAAAATATGCATTTTCTATTAAAATAATTGAATTTTCAACTAATAAAGATGAGTTTTTTACAAAATGAATGAATTTTCAACTGAAAAAGATTAATTTTCTAGCAAAAATGAAATAGCTAAATTTATAGCAAAAAAAATAATTTTGAACAAAAAAGAAACGAATTTTCAACCAAATTTGTTAAAATGTTTACGAACGAATTGAAATTTTAACTAAAACCATGCATGTTATATCTAAAAGAAAAACAGAAAACCAAATAGCTGAATTTTTAATCGAGAAGATAAATTATCTACAAAAAAATCCAACTAAAAACGTTAAATTTTCAACAAAAATAGAATAGTTTAATTTTAAGTTTTTAATCAAATAAAATAAATTTTCAAGACTGAATGTCTATAAAAAAATTTCACCGAAAAATGGAATAGTTAAGTTTTCAGTTGAAAAAATTAATTTACAATAAAAAAACTATTTTTTAACAAAATAGGTGAATTTTCAATAAAAAGGAGAACTATTAAACAAAAAATAGAATGGCTTAATTTTAAGTTAGCGAAATACGTTCTTAAGTAATTAAAATAAATTTTTAATGATGCTGTAAAATTTTTACCCAAGAAAATGAATTTTGTATCAAAAAGATTAAATGCATTTAAAAAAATAATTCGACGAAAAATGGTATGGTTAAATTTTTAGTTAAAAAATTAATTCTCAATAAAAAAAATAATTTTCTACCAAAAAAGAATAATTTTTAACAAAATGCATGAATGTTCAACAAAAGCATTTAATTCTTGATGGAATTTTCAACTGAAGAAGATTGATGTTCAACTAAATATGAAATTGTTAAATTTTCAGTTAAAATATTAACTTTCAAGCAAAAAAGAACTAATTTTCAAGCCCAAGAAATTAATTTTTCAACCAAAAAAGTCCTCGAAAGTCATCAAGATTAATAATATATATGGATTTAATAATATATGTATGTTTAGTAATATATGAATAATATATGGATTTGACGATATTTTCGATGAAAACATTCAAAATGGAATAATTTTAAATTCGATTATTGAAAAGTGAATACATTAATTATTCATATTTAAATCGTAGTGCTTCAAAGTATAATTTTCAAATAAAAGGCTTAAAGAAATAAATTTTAAATTCAAATTCATTAAAAAATTAATTAAATTAATTGAAAAAGATTTAGAATCAGCAAATTTTACTTAATTGCATCGATGAACATAAAATATGAAAATGGAAGGGTCACAAATAAAGAAAGCTTAGAATTGACTAATTAAAAAAAGTTCTCAATTTAATAATATTTCAATGTGAATGACTTCAAGAATAAACAATTTTAAATAAAAGCAATAATCTTTTATTAATGTTAACAATTCCGAAGTTGTTTGTTTTTAAAATAATCTAAACTGGAAATCCTTCCCAATTAATGAGAATTCGAGTGGAAAAGATTCGAGTTTGGAAAAGAATTTAATTGAAATTAAATGGAATGCAAAATTGGAATTTGCCGGCTTTCAAATTCGCAGGTTATTCTAATTACTGAAACAAAAATCAATGTTTATAGTTTTTCTTTAATGATATTTTTATATTAAGTAAGTAAGTTTAGCATTCTCATAAGAATTCAAAAGAATTTAAGTTAAATTCAAAAGCATTCAAATAAATTGAAAATTATCTTTTTAAATCAAAAAAATTCCATTGATTTCCGTAAAATTGGATTGAATTTAGAGAAATTTAAGGTAAACGAGAATAATCCGACGAAATACGTAAATATTCAAGTTCAATTTAAAAAAATCAAAGAAATGGAAAACAATGTAGAAATAAGAAAAAATGAGGTTAGAAAAATTCAAGAATTAATTAATTAATTAATTATGTAGAATTGAATGAATTTAGAAGAATTCAAGTGAATTAAAGAAAAAATAAAAGAATTCCAAAGAATAATTTCAAATATTTAAAAAGCAATTCAGTGAATTGAAAACAATTCAAAAATATGAAAAAAATTCATTGAATTCAGTAAAATCAGAATGAGTTTAGAAAAATTAAATAGAATTCAAAAGAAATAAAAAAAATGTTCAAGAATTAAAGGAGAGTTTTAAAGACTTCAAGATGAATTAAACAAAAACTGTTTACAAATTGATTGCCCTAAATTCTTAAAAATACCTTCAAATTATTGAAGTCTATTAAAAATTCCTTAGAATCTTAAAAAAAATCTGAAATATTTCAAAATAATTCAGAAATAGGTATGGACTTGAATTATATCGAAAATTGTTAACAAATTGCATTTGAAAATTTAAGTCATTAAAAACCTCCTTTTATGAGAAAGCAATTTATATCTTTTGAAGCCTTATTAAATCGTTTCTTTTCTTTTAAATTTTATTTTCCGGGCTGTATAAGCCAATACGGAAAATTTAATATTTTACCTTCAAGTTCCTTTGTTACTTCTTCCCAGCTTAAAGGCGTCAAGTTGAAATAATTTCCATCGTTTTCGCTGAGTTCCATTTTTAAAGTTCGATTGTAATCTGGATTCCTTAGAAAAAATTTTCTACAACTGTGGTCCTGTTTTAAAAATTAGAAAAAAAGTCCTCAATAAAGCATTTAGAATGCAATCACGATATTCAGAATTAAAATAAAGAAATTAATTAAACTTAAAATATATTAAATTTATAAATTTCATCAATTATGTAAAGTTAATTGCAGAAAAGATGACCTAAACGTCGTTACATCATTTAAAAAATTTGGATATTGAGATATAATTTTCCTAGAATCAAATAAAATTGCAGAAAAATCGCCACGTCTAGTTTAAAATTTCAATTTTTTATCAATTTCCTACAGGTAAAAAAATAATGGAAAATTACTTCTAAATATATTTTTTTCAATCGAAGGAGTACGATTATGAGCCCATAATACACCTAAGAGTATAATCGACTTATTATTGTACTGCGCACACGCGCATTCGTTTTCGCTCCTACTGTTTATCGGCTACTTTCAGAACTAACAAGTCGCTGCTGAAACGAGTAAATTATGTATATGTTACATACAATTAGAAATTAAGAACGTATGCCGTCTTCCGGAAAATTCGAAAAAATGCGTCTTTTTATTTGGTTAATCATTATTTTGAACTTGAAATTGCTTTCGATTGCACCGAAGAAACATGTTATTATATCTATAAAAGAATGTTTCAGATCAAAATCAGGTTTTTGCCCTTTCAAGCGATTTTCGCACCTTGCAGATGATAAACATTTTTGTGCATAATAAAGAATAATGACAATAATACTCGGAATATATTGTCAGTATAGAGTTCAATTAAATTATTTTTTTCACAATAATGTCCAAGGAATCTCAAGTTGAAAATCGAGAAATTGGACATTTCGACGGACTAGTATTTCGTATTAAACTTTTATTATGAAAATTGGTA
>JAWWLR010000128.1:36116264-36132380 GCA_035041075.1 Acraspis erinacei | reverse complement strand
TCGTTTAATTGCTTCTTGACACCGTTTGAGCACTTTTTATCGTTCGGTTCTCTAAAAAAACTGATTTTATCAACTTTATCTTGTGCTTGATTACTCCGATAACCAGACTTGCAGCCTAAACATATGCAGGTAGGTAACCATTTTGCTGACAATAATTATATCTTATATTTAAAAATGCACAATAACGTTAACTTCGTCTTTCTGATAAAAAAAAAACAGCGAAATAATTGTTTAAGACCGTTTAATTAATCAAAACGGAGCAATGTTTACATGTTGCCATGTATTTTGAGGCGCAGTAGCCCAAACGCATAGGTGGCGCAGCCACTAGGCCATTTTCAACACATGGTACATTTTCATTTCAGAGTGGCACGGGGCTGGGTGGAAGCAAGAGTTTCTCAGGATCGATCAGTGGTTTCGCAATGATGTTTTGTTTTCTACATACAAAAGAAGTTGTTTTTGGCCATTTTTCATGGATGTAGTAATTTTTCCGACCTCTGCTATCCCATAAACACACAAATGACAAGGTTTATTTGTAAATCCCGACTACTGCCCTAGTATCATCCCTAGAATTTTCGAGTTTCACGTTTTCGAACTAACGGATCGGCTATGCTCGCGAATTGAGGTGACTTTTGAGGTTATGTTCGATTTTTTAGGTTAGCCGTGATTTGTGACATAAAGGGATACAAGAAAAGATAGGATCAATTTGTGTGACATGAAAAAAATTGAAATTTGGCCATTGGTCATATTAGAATAACTAAAAGGATCACTTTGGCAATTTTGGAACGGTTTATTTTGAGGTCAGGGATGGACTTGGACCTTTCCGAGAAAAAAGCCGCTGATCTACACTCAGCGACCCAAAAATCATGAGGTAGCTTCGTTTGGGCTCATTTTGCCCATACAACTAGAAGATCGTTTATTCTGGCTAATTGGAGGCATTTTTGAGGTTAGGTTTGAAGGTTATCAGGTTAGGAACAGAAAACCTCTGAACTGGGATTAATCAACATTATATTCAAATCCAGTGACCCGAAAAACCTGCAAAAATGTGGTAGGTTTGCACTTTTTATGAACAAAAAGGGATATTTTGGTTATTTTTAGGTGTTTTTTGAGGTTAGAAAAAATTCCTGACCTGATAGGATCAAACGGCCACCGGATCCTGATTCTGCTACCTGAAAAACATAAGACCAACATGGTTTGGTCAAAAGTTCAGATAGGCTTGAATCTTTTCTTTTAGTTAAATTGTCTGCGAAAAATGATAAAATTTAAGTTTTTAACATGTATATGTACATTAAAAAATAAAATTTGCTTATTGCTTCATGTTAAGATTTGTTAAAAATGCGAATATTTCTTTTTTACATTCTCATCATTTATGATTGAGAAAGTATTAGAATTATCTGAAATTTGACGCCACAGTTTTTCAATGGATCTTCACGTTTCGAAACACCCTGAATCCGAAAATCCAGTTTTTATGATGGCGTCTGTCTGTCTCAGGGGCGGTAAACCCTGTGGAGATATGGTGGCTAAACATACTAAGAACTAGCGCCGCGTACAATTGGTCTGGGAACTATTTCTCGTAAGCGTGCATGTGTGTGTGCGTATATGTGTGTTTGCGTATATGTATATGCTATTTGTTGAAAGGTTTTGCGCAAATTATTACTGCAGGGAATTCAAAGGTTTAATGATATATTTAATGCAAAACTTGAAAAATGTATTAAAAAAACAAAAAACTAGCATTTTGAAATATATTTTTATCATATAATCATATAATCACATAATCATATAATATTAATCATATAATATTAAAGAAATTTTTAATATTTTTCAATAGGTTGTCAATATTTCAATATTAAAAAATTTGGTTTAATTTTTGAAGCTATCAGGGATTACAGCGCAAAAGGTTGTGTTTTGTTTCTGGAGTTTGACAGCAGTTTAAAAATCTTAAATCCCCTTGGCCCGTCGCTCGATGACCAAAACAGCGCCACGTACAATTGGTCTGCGGAACTAAATATAATCATAATAATATGTGGCCACCTCGGCCCACGGCAGTTGACCGCCCCTGGTCTGTCTGTCTGTTCGTCCGGCCGTCAGCCGTCCGGCCGTCAGTCCGTCCGCCCGTAAACACGATAACTCTCGAAAAAACCAACGGATCAGATCGATCTTTGGCACACTTCTCTTAGGTCCTAAAAGAAAGGACGAGCTCGTTAACCAGCTATTCTGATTAAAAAATAAAAAGTAAGCGCATTTTGAAAATGTTTGGGACCACTTTTTTCTGAATTTGAAAATTCTATGTTCGGATATTTATAATATTAAAAAAGGCGAACAATTTATCCTAATGACTTTTTTCAATTAAAACAAAGTTCTCAGAGTTATAGCATTTTCAAAATTTTCAAAATCAATCGAAAATCAAAATTTTAAGCCAAACAACGCACGATATGAAAAAAGGAAAAAGAAGAAAAATATAATATTTCTTTTTGAAATGCCTACAAGATTATCATAACAAATTTTTGTATTTTCTTGGAAAATCGAACATTTAAATTTGAATCGCACAAAAATAATGAAAAATCAACAATTCCATTTTGTGGTTAAACTATGCAGGATACGAAAAAAGGAGAATTAACCAAAATTGTCATCCCAAAAGAGATCTACAGATTCTTTAATAATTTCTTCTTGATAGGACGCGTACTTTTTGGTTTATTCGTGAAAAAATAACATTGAAAATAAAAAAAATAAACTTTTTGTTTGGAAAAACGACACTTTACGAAAGAAAAATAATTTATCAAAAAAAATTTCCCCGAAAAGAGCTACAAATTTGTTGGAAATCACTTTCTTATAGGGCGCGTAGTTTTAGTTTTATATATATAAATGAAAAATTTGTGAAAAAACGACAAAAGGTATGTAAACAAATTGATATAAAAGTTTTTCACCCAAAAAAGTGATACAAATTTGTAATCATTTATTACAATATCGTCATTTATAGTTGAGAAAGTATTAGAATTGCCCGAAACTTGACACCACAACATTCAAATTTCCAACCAAACGACGCAAAATATTTTAAAAAGTCTTTGAAGCTTTTCAAAAATCCTACAAAATGTGTGATAAATTTTCCAAAGAATAAATATTTCAGCCCGTAGTGCGAGGTGTAAGTATGTCCGAGCGCGAAGCGCAACGTTACCCGATGTCGAGGGCAAAGCGAGAAATTAAACATGCGCGCTGAAACTTGTGAGCTGCGCGCGTAGCGCGCAACAAGAATGTCTCCCGCGAAGGCTTTTCTTTCCGTCTTATTTTCATGGGAGTTTTTTCCTATCATAACCCACATCGAAATATCTGTTATATATCTCTCCCGTTTACTTTAAGAATGCCTTTTTCTTTTGTTTTATAATTTAGGTGAAAATTATTTGTAAAATAAAAACAAAAAAGTTTGTAAATGAAATCCCATGACTTTACATCGAAAATTTTTTACATCGTCTTCAAAAGTAAAGTGTTGTAAAGATAAAAATATTATTCAGTTTGAAGCAAAAGAATTACTTATTCTAATCGACATCTAACAGATAGCGGTTCTTCATGTTCCCTCTATTCCTTTTCGAAATTTAAAATTTAAAATTTTTGAATTTCTTGATCTTTAAAAAATGTAGATTGTTAAGATTTCGAAATTGCAAGGAAAGACGCAAGAAAATTCTATACAAATAAAATGGTGGTATGGGATTATAAAATCTCTATATACTTCTCTAGTATCAGGGCACCGAACTTTGCATTCCCATCACAGCACCTTCAATTCTCCGTGCATCTCAGAACATATTCCCTGGCATAATCGTCTTTAATGCAATTCCCCCTCCTCTCACTCTCTCCAGCATCAAATTCATCTCTCTCTTTCTCCCTAGGTATCAAGAGAATGCTCATCAGTGCACGAGTTCGCGGCAAACTACACGCATATTCTGCGAACTTCTCCTATGTTTAATATCTCTTCTTCATCCTTTATCAAAAAATGCTCAAACATCATTTGATCACATCAAGACATTCTGTTTTTTCCTGAAAATAATCATCACCATTCAAATTATCACTCATCTTTCATCCAAAAAGTTTAATTTCCATTCGTTCATATCCGTTTCTTCAACGGTGAATTAAAAATTACACAGAGAATAGGAAAACTGAAACTAAGGAGCTTGAAAAGTGTGCTTTTACATAAGCGAAAGTGAAAAATTCAATTCAGTGATTATAAAAATGGGATTCATTCAATTCACATTGTTTTATGACTGCTACGGTTTATAATTTTATTAGTCGTTACATTCACGACTTTTTCTACGTCACTAAGTTTAAGTAAAATAAATTCCTAATAAATCGACGAAATATATTAAATAAGTACGCAATATTTAGATAAATAATCATACAAATAAAGAAAACCTTGATTAATGACTGATAAGACGATAATGCAACTTTTAAAATAATTCTAATTCGTAATGTGCTCAACTTTAGGGGGTGGAAATTTTTGGATTTTTCGATTGAGTGTAGTGAAAAGTGCACGTGATTTTTGCGAAGAAATGATCGATGATTTTAATCGACGAAAAAACAAATAAGTTTCAAAGGGCTGCATGGGTCTTTAATGGATCAAGAGGCTCCACTGGGATTCTTCAAACGGCCCATCAAAAGATACAGAGGACATACGAGTCGTTGTAAAAAATCTCAGCTTGGAATGCCGAGGTCCACTTTGCAGCCAATCGAGGAGTCGAATTCAGCGAAATCGAGTGAGAATTATTATGCATTCATTTACTAACTTATTCATTATATCTCATTTACAGATTTTAATTTGTGTAAAATAAATTTTACTCTTTTGAAATAGTGATAATGTAACTAATTCCTAAAACAAACAAGTCACGGATGATGAAACTATCACTTCCATTTATTTTCAGTTAGATATTGATTTTAGGATTAAAATTTAAGTGAAGATCGGTGAAGATGAGTTAAATATGATAACTGAATGAATTAGAGGTTACATTTTTGATACACCAATCTTAGTTTTGGGCAGTTTTGGAGAAACCTCTTTATAGTGAATAATGCAACCTGCAGTTGTAGTGGATAATCATTAATTAAGAGCATAAATAAAAGAAAAATATTTTTATTTATTCACAAGTATAGTGGATTTAACTATGCATTACATTTAATAAATTATTTTACATACATTAGTATTTTTAATAATGATTATCCACTGTAGGTTGCACTATTCATTGTGGGGAGGTTTCCCCTACACTAATATTGGTGTAACAAACATTTAACCCCTCATTCATTTAGTTATCCTTTTAAACTCCTCTGCAGATTAATTTTAATTATTATTTGTAATTGTTGGTAATAGAATCTTGAAATTTTGAAAAGAATAATCTCTGAAAAGTCAATACATAAAAATTGAATATTGTAAGTACAATCTCTTCTTTATAGTGATAGCAAAGGCTAAAATTGGAAATTGTCTTCTTTTAAATTATAAAGTTCCATCAGCAGGTGTTAAGTTCGCATAAGCTATATTAGAAATGATAACAATTAGAAATATTTATTTTTCAACACTCAAGATTTTCAAAACTTCTAATTTTTTAATTTGGGAAAGGATTAAATAAAATAGAAAATAGAAAACTGGAATCTGTTGAATTTTGGTTAGAATAAGTCAATTTTCTTCCTTAACCAAAAGATTTGGCACTAGCTAAAGCAACAGAAAAAATACTGAAAAGAATTCAATGTAATTGGAATATTTCTGTTGAATACGGATTTTGAAAACTTAAGGGCACGAAAGGATTAAAATAGATTCAAAAATTTTTTAAAACTTAAATTAGAAAATAATATAAATCTACTTGTCAACCCTTTTAATTTGAGTCATATCTATGAAGAGCAGACAATCGAAATAAAAGAAAGGAATCCAGCATAGTGATAAAAAAAGGAAAATTCTTAATTTTTTTTTTCTTTTCCTTATTGACAACTAAAAATTGAGTACTAAGAAACAGAAAAGTTTATTTTTAATGCACATCTACATATCAAGACCTTCAGTTTAAGCCATTCTCGAAAAAATCGGAATAATAGAAAAGCTTCCAAATTGGAGGGCTGCAAAACGATATTCCCTAATTTTTCTTATTTTTCAACCCCTTATAAAAAACATCACTATAACATCGAGCATTTTATTTTTTATATAAAAATCGTCATGCAAGATTTTTTGGTGCTATATTCTTTTTCATCATATTTCTCCTGTTACCAATTCCAAATCTCACCAATATTCCCGCGTTTTTGGAGAATCAATCTCGTTCCATTCATCAAGCTAATAGAAATATTTATCATCATTTTTAATGCTCAAGATATTCAAAATTTAAAATTCTTGAATTTAGAAAAGCTTTAGAAGGGAAATGGAGATCTGAAATTTGTTGGATGTCAACTAGATACGTCATTTTTCTGCATTAAACTGAAGAATATTTTTATCTTTGTAAAATTCAAATTTTTTAAACATCGTGACTATATTAAAGAGAAATGGCACATGTATCTTGATAATTTGACTGAAAGAAAAGCTTTCAGCATAAAATTCTAAAAAACAAAATTTCCACATTTTTAACAACTGTTAACAAAAAATATCAATATGGTATACAATATTTTGTTTTATAATTAAAAGCTACATGCTAAAATCTTCAATTTGAGGCAACCCCGAAAATAATCAGACTACTAGAAAAGCTTCTAACATTATAGTGGTCTAAAAAACAAAATTTATTCTTTTTTATTATTTTGCAATCTCTTATAACAAAATGAAACACATTAACACATCAAATTTTATTTTTTAAAGTACGTCTTTATGCTAAGGCCTTCAATATGAGTCGTCCTAGAAGAAAATCGAACAATATTTAGGGTATGAGAAACCCTGTTAAAAGTGCGTTGGCTGTTAATATATGATGATGATTTTGAACCATTTATCGTTTATCTCTTTTTTAGTCGAATACGCATATAGTAAAAATAAGACTCATTTGTTTATAATTTTTTTCCCTCCATGTTCGACTGTAAAATTTGATGTAATTTACCTATCTGTGCGATTTTTTTAATGTAGATAAGGAAAAATAGAGTAACAAAGGCATATAAAAATTCGCACATACCTAGAAATTTAGCTGAATTACATTTTTTGTTCTTAAAATATCCATTTAATTTTTCATTCTGAAAATGTCGCTTTCTTATTTAATGAAACCTACATAGGGTTTTAATTATAATTCTTTACAAATAAACAAGTTTAAAAAAATAAAAATACAAGATTATCAAAGATTGGAAATCATGATTTTTATTCCGAATTTTCAGATGATCATAATGGTTGTGAAAAAATCTTCTGATCATCGTCGCTTTTAAATTAAAAGTGATATCATTACAGAAAAATTATAATTTTGAAATTGACAATATTATTATGATATAATTATGATAATATTAATTTTTGTATGTTATTGTATATTAGAAAATTTTGAGAGGAGATCCGAGAAAAATAAAGAAAATTAGAACAAATATTAGAAGTGAAATTTTTAAGAGATTAAATCACTCAAGATCAGGATCAAATTTTCATCTTTAATTTGTGTTTCTACTTTATTTTTATTTATTGCAATATATAAATATCAAGACATGTGAGGAAACGTTTGTGGGATACGCCTTTTCTTGTTCTGGGGCATCGCGCACTTTCACTTTTTTCTCTTCCACGGAAGTGAAAAGAAAATGATCGGTCGCGGGCAAATCCTCCATTATAGTATTATACGGCTCTTACCTTCGGTTTGCCGAGGAAACTCTTATTTTCAAGGGAACTAAAGAGAAGATAGAGGCACTCATGCATGAGCTCAGAACTATCACGCACAGTTTTTCGTCCTAATCAGTTTGCGGCACGTCCAAAGCACAGTCTTTTACTTTAAGAAATCATATTTAAGTACCTTTTTTAAAAACATATATGTAAAAAATATCTATGCAATTACGGATTACAGGCTTTGAGCTGCCGAAATTTCTGTATTTGCTGCTTCCATTAACTGAATTTTGTAAAAACCTCACAGTACTTTGGGACAAAGAATGATGCTTCTTGGATTGGCTGTGGATTTATAATGTTAAATATTGTATTTTATGCGATTAAATAATTTATTAAACAATAAAATTATTGAAGAACTCAAATATAAACCTGATTCGCTGGGAAAATGGTTTGCTTGGGTCAAAAAAACTATTTAATTATTGCTGTAGAAGCAAAAAAAAATTTTTGTTTTCTCTCAATAAAATTGTGGTCACAATAACAAACTTTTGTCTGAAATTTTATGAATAACAAAAATTAAATTGTTTTAACAAGAATTTTATTGCATATTATAAAATCCAAATTTTTAATAATCCAATTCTATAGCGTAACACATTTTTTGCCCATCTTTCATCCCCAACTGTTCCCATATAAAAATCGCAACAAAGTGGCTTAGACCCCCCCCCCCCTGCCACCTATTTTACGTAATTTTTAAAGATATTTTCCTCCATGTCTTATTGAATAAAATTTATTTTCATATTAGCCGAGGCACCTGAACAACCAAATATTATATTAGAATTTATCAAAACGTATGAAAAGCTGAATCATCTAGTGACTAGTGCAAACATATTAATCAAAAACTTAATTTTCTTTCTTTTGATTATTTAAATTTAATAGTATATAGTTCCAATTACTTATTATTGCTTAATATTTATTTTTCGATTTTTGAACAAACCAAGCGTCATATAAAATAACTTATAAATTTTAAATAACGATTCCGATCATAGTAAACGCTAATAAAATGTAACATGAAACGACATTATACAATTTTCATAAATCTTTGATCGAATAACAAAATGTTGAATGATTCTGGTGGTGGTGGTAACTTTTTAAATTGTGAAAAAACTTGTTTTTGACATTTTCTCTTAATACTCCCAAATAAGCCTTTAATTCTTTAAAATCTTTGAAAATGTCTTAAATTATTTAAAATATCTTCAAGTCTTGGAAATCCTTTGAAAGCCCTCAATTTTTGTGAATTAATTCTTTGAAATTACATTAAAGTATTATTAATTCCTTGAAAATTCCTTGGAATCTTATCAAGTGCCCTATAATATTTCCAGTCCTTTAAGATCTTTTGAAATCCCTTAAAATTTTGTAAAGCTCTTGAAAATTTCTTGGAATATTTTAAAATACCCTAAACTCTTAAAAATCGTTTGAAATTTCTTGAAGTCTATTAAACTTCCTTGGAATCTTTTTAACTATCCTAAAAATCTTTAAAATCATTGCGAATACCTTGAAATATTGAAAATATTTAAAATCTTTTAGAATACCCTAAAATCTTTCAAATCCTTTGAAATCTCTTTAAATTCTTGAAATCCATTTAAAACCCCATTGGAATCTTTTAAAACATCAGAACATATTTTTAATTTTTTCAAATCTTCAGAAATAACTTATTCCATTTTGGACATATAGTATGAAATTATTTAATTCTCACCAAAATTTCTTAACAAATAAATTCTTTAAAATATTATAAAATCCTGTGAACTTCAATGAAATTGCATTATATTTGATTATATTCCTTAAAATCCTTTCAGATCCTGAAAAATGCATTAGAATTATACCTTATTAAGAGCATTTATAATCCTTTACAATTATTAAAATCCTTTGCAAATCTTATAAATTATAATGTCCCGTAAAATCCACTGAAATTCTTTCAAAAGTATTTGAAAAATTCGGAAATCTTGGAAAGCCTGTGGAATCCCTTGAAATCTTTTCAATTATCTGGCGGATGTTAATAATTTTAAGAATTCTGTAAACAAATTATTTTTATGTATCTATATATAGGTAATCTATAGATTACAAACAATCTTTAATGAATTTGAAGAAATTCAATGCAATTATACTTTATTAGAACTTATTAAAACTACACAATATTGTACTTTTCTTAATTAAAAAAAAATTGTATATTATTTTTAAATTTTCCATCCTCTTTTATAATAAATCAAATTCATTCGCTATTTCTGAAAAATAACGCAGAATGCAGAAATCTTTTAGTCTGAAATTTCTATAGAAATTATTTCAACAAACTTGTTTCTTCTGCAGATATTCTTTAAAAACAAACAAATTCAACAAAAAAATTCATCATTTAACGACTAATTATTATTTCTAACCTTAGATTTTCAATTGAGTTTCTAGAAGTATATTTAAAAAGAAACTTAAAAATTTCACATTTTTTAGTAAAATGTTACAAGGCTTAAAAAGAAGTTTGCTAAAAAAAAAAAATGATTTTCAAAGACATATATACGTATATAGACGTATATAGTTACAATGAGAGAAATGTATTCCAAACGACGTTTTAATCGGCTCATTAGAGATAGTTATATGACAATTGAAAAAAGAGGTAGAAAAAAGAAAAGATATAACTAAACCATCTCACTCTCTTTTGTTTCTTACTTATCCGTCTTTTTATAGTAACAGGATCCAACATGATTCAAGGCCTTTTATAGGGTTTCTCATCAGGGAATTTTTTTTATAGGAAACGAAACTAGGGAGTATTTTCATGTTATGCTAATTTTAATCAAAAAAGTAGATATGAACTTGAAGTTATTTGTTAATAAACTATTCACATTTGTTTATCTTTAATATTTCTTAAAAACTTTTTTTTACATATTTTCAATTGTTTACCATCAATCTTAAGAAATAAAAAAATAAGCCTTAAAAACAGTGCAACATTTATATATTCGAATCGTTTCTTATAAGAATATTTGTAATTAGAAGTGATTTCACTAATTATACGTTTTACAATTATTATTATCGATTAAGAATTTATTTTTAAAGTTTTATTTTATTTTATATTCACACATTTAAGAAATAAGTGACTTGTGAAAAACTTATTATAAATTTAAAAAAATCTTTAGCGTAACTGATCGTCTTTCGACACTCTTTCCCTATTGATCTCAACCTAGAGTAATTTATCGCTCACTCAAAGGCAGTATTCTAGCGTAGAATTACGATCGCAAGAAGTTACCTGTTCACCAAGCAGAGTATTCACTTAAAAAAAATAAAATGTACAGATTTATGTGTGTATCTTTTATTACCGTTTATAATCCAGGAAATGTATATTTGACTCGTAATCAATTTTTTAGAATCAATATCCTAATCCTAAAATCCCAATTAAAATTGTTCTACACATTCTATTTGTAATCAGCAGTGGAAAATAAGATTGAACTAATTGCATTTTTTAACCAAATTAAATCGAAAGCTCAATTTTTATAAGCACAAGAATTGTAATTAAATCTATCGAATTTTTAAATTAAAATGTTTTTTTACTAAAATAGAGTAAAAACAACTAAAGAATGATTAAACAAGCATTTCAGTATAAGGTCATTATGCCCTTATTTTAAAAATTCCCAATTTCATGAGCTTTCATTTTTGAAGCTCATCCGATGACAATGAAAGTAACAATAATAGTCCAAACACGTCGTAAATGTCTTGTAAGCGTCGTAAACATCCAAGAATGGATATAAGTTAATTAAATATTCAAGTAAAATGGAATGGCAGGAGATCTAGGATAATATTTGTTCTCGAGAAAAGTTGTTGAACAGCATACCGTTATGGCCACGCGTTTTAGAATTCAATTCATGACGCCAGTCCAACCAATAAAAAAAAGGAAAACAAAGATACATGCAGATATGCTATTTTATTAGGTTCTATAGAAATCGCGTGGACACCATTGAGTTTCTTTTTAAAGGATAAAATTCAAAGAAAGCAGAACCTGCTTTAACCTTTATATTCAACCTTAAAATCGCAGGTGAAATTCGCAAAATAGATTATTATTAAATTAAATTACAGACAATTAAAGTTATTCATTTTATGAGACTTACTGTAAATATGAATTATAAATAGAAAGTAAATGATACTGCGGTCTACAAAATATGACTTAAAATTTTATTGCCCTTAAATTAAAAAATAAATTCAAATTCAGTAAGCAAATTTTCTGTATTTAAGATATCAAAACTGGTGTTTCGAATGTAATGCTACACCTTTTTAAACTCATATAAACTTTACTTGAGTCCAGAGTAATGTGTGCTTAATTTAATTTCAATTATGAATTGAAGATAAAAAAATGTTAAGATTTTAGAAAATACATGGGAATTAAATTCCCATTACTTTTATTGAGTATGTCCAATTCTCTGGAATTATTTTCAGTTCTCTTGAATTCTCTTTAAATCCTGGAATGCATTTGAATTCTCTTGAATCAGTTTACTTTACAAGAAATTTCAAAACTAGCTTCACTGATGGAGCAATGTGTGATGTTTCGCCAGAAAACAAATTATGACCCAAAAAATCTTAAAGGCTGAATGTATAAGAAAAAAGAAGTTCGCATTTTGGAAAAAAAGATTTTGAAAATCTCAGATCTTATTGCATGAATATAGGTTATTTTTCGTCCAGTTCTTATAAATGATAAAATGCGCAACATTTATATTTCATTATAAGGTCTAAGGAGCATCTCATATACAAAATACTTTCAATTTTGCAAAAGTAAGCGTGCTCTGTGGACGTATGATAATCAGCCAAGAATCTGTAATTTACATGCAATTTAACCAATTTTGTATATTTCAAAAAATGAGTTTATAATATCACCACATTATTAATGTTTCATTCACGTGCCTTATATTTGAACGAGAAAACCTGTAATTGAAATTTTCCATGTAAGACACGGAAAAAAGTACAGTGTGTAAGATGTACAATTTCGAACAGTAAAGCTATCCACTGTGAAATTAGCAGTTTTCACAGTATTGAATGCATTGTGAACCAGTAATCTGAAGAAAAAAACCTTGTAAGCTATCCCCTTTCACCCTACGATGGTTATTGCGATACAAAGTAGATGGTGCAGTTTGAAATAGTAATCCAGTATACCAATATAGAGGGCCTCACCCAGAACCAATTTCGCAGTGTGAAATTGTAGCATCTCCTTTTTCATACTGTGTCAAGTCAAAGATATTGTCAAGTGCTAACTGAGTGTTCGAGGTACATTTTGAACCGAGAAAATAAATTTTACTGGGCGAGATTATAATATCTCCACTTTCAAACAGTGTAATTCGCTGAGCGAGATTTGTTTTATTTTTTACAATATTAAGTTTATTTTTATAATTTAAACTAAAAGATGTATTGAGATTATATTAAACTTCATATCTGCCATGCTAAGGAAAATCTTACGTCAGTTGCATTGTCGTGTAGCTCGAATTTCACATTTTCAGTTATGAGAAAATAGACCGTAATCGCGAAGTCAGTTACGTAAGTTCTTCCTTAGTATGGGAGATATTAATTAATACGGCAGAGATTAATAAATACACTTCAAGTGCTAATAAGGTAATATACAAGGGTCCCAATTTTTTTCCTTTAGGCATAAAATCTAAAGCAGATTAATACTCCCAAAATAATATTAATTAAAAAAATCCAATAATATTATATGATTCCAAAATGAATATTTGCAATCTCTTTAAATTCGAATTAGTTAAAAAAAACTGATTGAAAGACAAATTAGTTAGTCACTATCATTAACTATTTAACAGTGAGTGATTACTTGTAAAACTTCAGTTCAATTTCCGTTTTAGTTTAAGTCATTAAACTAAAAATAAAGTGTACATTATTTTGTCTAATTTTTTGTCTAATTCAAATTGATTTTTTTGCATTATATTAAAAGTATTTTAGAATAAATAAGAAGCGGAAAGGATTTTTAAAAAAAATTTATTGTTGAGAAATTAAAAAAGAAGTAAGTTTACTGAGAGAAATTTCAATGGATTTTTATTACTTACATACGACGATATTTTCGAATGAAAAGAAATATTTAAAACATTGTAATAACTTACAAAACTTGTCGAAGTTAGATCATTTATTAAAACTCTATTCTGGCGTTCAACTGTAAATTAGAATTTCAGAAAGTTTATAAAATAAAAATTATTTTTCTGCATTTTTATAAATTTTAGAAAAATTGAAAATTAAACAATATCACGAATGGCGAAAAATGGATAATTTTTTAGATGAAACATTTAAAGTAAAACCAAAAACGTTGTAAAGTCTCATCTTAAAGAAATATTACATAAGTCGTATTTAATAAGAGCAAAGTTTTGTCCTGGTCAAATTATAATATACTTCATAGTTTTGAATGAGATTTAAATTCTAGGTAAAATGCAGTGTTATATAAATATTCAATTTCTTGAATTTTATTTGAAAAATGTTCATTTTGATGACGTATGAACTTTGTGTTTGATATTTATATTGTTATTTTAATGTTTGAACCTACATACATAATTAATATATTCTTTTATACTCTCGTAGTAAAAAATTGAGACTTTATTTATTTATAGTTATAGTAAATATTAGCATAATGTTTTTATGTTCTAGCCAGTCTGGGAAAATATATCAGCGCCGCGACCAGCACAGTCGAACATCAGTCGGCAATTTTAAGGATGATCCAAACTTTTTTTCGTCTAGAAATAATTTAAATACACTCAGAAAAAAGATTCTGTGATTCAAAAAAACTTTCTTTAAATTAAAGAAAGATATTCATCGGCAAATCCTATACAGAATTATTTACAATACAAGCCGATTAAAGTTCAAAAACGTTGATTAATTCGCGAATTTTTAGGAGTAAAAAAAACAAACATAAATGTAATATTTTATTTTCTAACTAACAAACTTAATTTTTTGGGCTCCAATTTAAAGAAATAAATAACGAATTTTGAACAAAAGAGTTAAGTTTTCAAACAAATAATTCATTATCAACAAAATTGTTGAATTTTGAAGACAATAATATTAATCATCTACAGAAGAGTTTAACTTTTAGTCCAAATATACAGTACAAGACCGATAGCTTGCCGTCCGATAAGTGTACACTCCCCTTAAAACGTCCTCACATGTAAGGCACGCACACTAATTGTGGTTCTCCCACTACGTGTGCTACTTGTCTGATGATTTGCGCCCATTATTTAAGCATGCGCGCACCTAATATCGTGCTACTAGAGGGGCATCCGATAAGTCCGCAAT
Source organism: Acraspis erinacei (assembly GCA_035041075.1). Taxonomy (NCBI): domain Eukaryota; kingdom Metazoa; phylum Arthropoda; class Insecta; order Hymenoptera; family Cynipidae; genus Acraspis; species Acraspis erinacei. The sequence goes on along the minus strand of JAWWLR010000128.1, from coordinate 36,117,355 downwards.
TCCTGGAATTTCCCGCCCCTACAGCCCCGAAGTTGTAAAGTTGTCGGACTTGTACTGTACAGTAACATTTTTAAAGTAAATTCACATTAAATTAAATATTCTTAACATTAAAAATAATCAAATAAGATAGTTATAGTATAAAATTTAAATGAAACATGTCAAAAAAAGATTCGACGTTGAAGTAAGAAAATGAAATATCACTGGGGGCACCACCAATTTTTGGTCCGGCACTGGTCGTTTCTCACAAGCGTTGGAAATTTTTCTGGTTAGTATAATGACCTTTTCGACTAATATACCCAGCGTGCGATATTATGCGTTAGAGATTACTGGGTGAAATTGTTAAATTATCACTCATCCCCCTTCCATCTGGATACGGATTTACAATGTCACATAGTAAAGCTTGCAGTTGGATGCAGTGCGGTGCACTAATTTCTCCCAAAGTGTAAGAATTACTCTGTGGTTGCACGAAAGGCTCCGTTACTGCGTCGCAGAGGAATATTTCATCACTTTTCCGAGTATATCTTACACTGTACTTTTTTCATGGAAGTGAAAGAAAACTCTACAGAGTATTAAATTATATATTATTAGAAGCAGTAAACAATTTTTTCATCTGTTGCAAACGAAATAAAAAAGTAGATATATCATAATATATTATAATTTAGAAAATTGGTTGAAATTTAAGTACACATTAACTGAATTTCAGAATTGTGTCTTAAATTAGCCAATTTTCATTTAAAATCAGGTTAACTATTTTTCTTGAATTCAGACTTACTAAATTTAATGACAACCACTTTAGATGCATGTATGAGAGTGTCACCTGACTAATTAAATGGTTTATATGTGCCGCCTTTATAATTGTAACTGAGAACAGGACTTTAAAGCCCTAGCTAGAATGGAATCATTCAAATTGGATTATTGAAACAATATAAAAACTCAAATGGACCAGGCAGATGCCATTTTCCAAACTTTGAGCACAATATATTCTTTTTTAAATTCTCATCAGAGAAGGTATTAAATTTGTGTAAAATTTGATCCCTCCCCCCGTTTTTGTCAAATGTCCAGGTTTTGAGACTCCCTGAATCCGAAAAACA
>JAWWLR010000128.1:36067893-36097012 GCA_035041075.1 Acraspis erinacei | reverse complement strand
ATTCCGTGTGAATTTCTTAATATTTGAGTTCCATGACCTGTAAATAGATTTGAATTTGGAATTTATATGATGAAATTATTATTAAAATTATGTTAAAATCACACATTAAGAAATTCACACAGAATCATCCTTTTTTTATACTGATTTAAGATTTCATGAGAAAAAGCAGCTGTTTTCCGGAACGTAATTGTTTCGATTTTAAAATAAATTCCAAATCATTAGTTTGGAAGATATAATTATTAGGTTCTGCCTATACTTTTATATAAATTAAATATTATGATAACTTGAAACGTTCATTAATTACGAAATTCTTGCTCTATTCTATAAATTCATATAAAGCCTATTTAATCGAAAATCTAGATAATATTTTTTTTCAACAAAATAAGAAGAATATTACCTGCGATCATCAAAATTGCCGCTTCCAATTTACACTAACCCTTTTCACAGCAATCTCAAGGAAATTAGCAACGTTACTAAGAGAAATTAATTTTAAGTAACTAGCTTTAGGTACTTTTTCACTTTTATTTTAAACATTATCTAGAGAAGAATTCTGCATCAACATGGCCTGGTAAACTGTTAAAGATTCTAAATGAAATTGCGCACGGTATTACGCCTGTGCGTGTACCTCAAGTGCTTAAAGAGCATATGTATCACGTATGTGTCCTGGGCTCTCCTGAGAAGGTGCTTCCACCGCTTCCACTACTTCCACCACCGACGGTCTGCAGCTTCCACCACCTGCCGCATTTCGTGCATCCGGACGTTCGCCACACGGGAGGATACGCGCCTATATAACAACGACGTTCCACTGATTGGACGAAGTAAGCAACGTTTTCCTGCGCCTAGGGAACTTGAGTACGCGGGCCCGAGCGGGCGGCACTCGACAATATGAGATTTCGCCCGAGATGCGCGGTCAGTTTTCAAAATTTATTTAAAATCTAACAAATAACCTACTGTGCGTGAGAATCAAACAATTCTCCATTATTATCTCATTCAAACCTAAAGTGCATTCGATTTTTTGCTGTTTACCGAACACCGATTATTACGTGACATCAGATGGAAACTAAAAAAAATAGTCAGCAGAAAATAGAGAAGTGCAAATATAAAATGACTAATAAGAATATTAAAGATCTACATCTTGAAATTAAAATACTGGTCTAGATAAATTTTATGTCTAGATTAATGTCCCGTTATAATTTTCTTTTCATATTATTTTTTATTTGAAATTTGTTTTTTAAATGCTTCATTATTTAGACATATCTCAGGTAACTAAATTTTGAGATCTTGATATTAATATTATATAAATATGATGTTTGATGGTGTGCTATAAAATGCACGTGTTTTATGGAATAAGAAATGATGTCCTGTGAGAGAAGAACGTCAATGATTGCATGCACGATAAACATGGTAAAAGGTTTTCCGGTGCAGAATTAAAAAAGGCCTCAAACTTGAAGTGACGCTTGACTCCGTTACAATCGCTTCCCTCGTAATGCTATTTTGTGACTTATTTTACATTCGAAACTGTTCACAGGCTGCAATAGTGGTGCTACTGCAGGCCGTCCTTGTGGCAAGTAAGGCATTGGATCAAAACCAGCTGCAGCCACAGTCACAGCAACAAATTCCGTAAGTTTCATCACTTTTTCATAATTTTTCATCAATTTCTTTCATTCAAGTAATATTATTGTACAGTTTGGACCTTCAGTCAAATTATTAATACTAATTACTCTTTTACTCTTTTCAAATTATATTGGGATTAACATTTTTATATGTATATTCAGTCATACAAAATTTATGTCAAAAGTGTTCAGAAGTCAGGAGCCAGTTCAGTAATTATGATCACACCATTATTATCGTTCGCGCATCTATTGGAAAAATCGATTCTGAGCATTGTATTACTGTTATCACAAAAAATGTCAAAATTTTAATTTATAACAAACCTAAGAAGAATAGGAAAGATTAATTCCGAGGTTAAAATAATTGGTTCAATCAGTCTGAGTTGCACCTTTTAGAAAAAATCCAGTAATCAAGATTGAATCGATTCAATCTGCATTTATTTGACTCTTGGTTTGATTACCATTAAACATAAAAAAGGAAAAAACTTAACTTAATCTTCTATCAAAATATTGTTGAACTAATACAATATTAGGCATTTCTGTATTCTCATAATTGCCCAGCAAATTAGATCATCCACTAAAGCATTTTCCAGGAAGTAATTGAAAAAAAACGTTAATTTTTAACGTAACTTGGATAAACTTTTAAAGTGATTTCCCTAAGAAAAAATTTATTTCCAGATATGGTACAGTGGCACAAAAGAGGTGGGCAGAACCCAGTGGATTCGGAGGGCAATCTGGTGGACCAAGTGGACACGGGGGTGGCGGATATGGAGGTGGTGGTGACCTAGGTGGCCACGGTGGTGGATATGGAGGGGGAGGAGACATCGGAGGACACGGAGGTGGTGGAGACATCGGAGGTCACGGAGGAGGTGGCTACGGTGGGGGTGGTGATCTAGGTGGACACGGGGGTGGATATGGAGGAGGAGGAGACATCACAGGACACGGAGGTGGAGGAGATGTTGGAGGACACGGAGGTGGTGGCTACGGGGGTGGAGGAGACATTGGAGGATACGGAGGTGGTGGCTACGGGGGTGGAGGAGATATTGGAGGACACGGAGGTGGTGGATACGGGGGTGGAGGAGATATTGGAGGACATGGAGGCGGAGGAGGTATAGCAGTTCATGGTTCAGATAGTGGATTTGGAGGCTCTGGTTACAGCGGTGGTGGTGGAGGTGGAGATGAACACCACGATGACCACCACGATGACCATCATCACGATTCCGGCTACTGGAAGAAGAAGCTAGTTTGGAAACCAGGCTGGAAAAAAATCTGGAAATCAGCTCAGAAGCAAATCTGGAAGCCTGCGTGGAAGAAGGTCTGGAAACCAGTCTGGGAACCAACGAAAAAAGCAGTCTGGAAGGAGATTCAAGTGCCAGCATGGAAGAAAATCTGGAAGCCAGTTTGGAAGGAAATCCAGGTGCCAGCATGGAAGGAAATTCAGGTACCAGATTGGAAGAAAGTTTGGAAGCCAGTCTGGGTTCCCATAAAGGTACCAGCATGGAAGGAGATTCAGGTACCAGATTGGAAGAAGGTCTATAAGCCAGTTTGGAAGGAGATTAAGGTAGCAGCCTGGAAGGATATTCAAGTACCTGCATGGAAGAAAATCTGGATACCGGAATGGGTCAAGGTTGGAATTCCTGGACCTCATAAGTTGGGAACTGATGACCATGGATGGATGTATACCAGCCACGATCTTTGGAAGAAGAAGTTGGTATGGAAACCTCAGTGGAAGAAATATTGGAAGCCTGCTAAGAAGCAAATTTGGGTGCCGGATAAGAAGCTCGAGTGGAAAGAGGAGTGGAAGCAGATCTGGAAGCCAGCTAAGAAACAAATCTGGGTGGATGATAAAAAACTGATTTGGAAGGAAGAATGGAAACAAATCTGGAAACCAGCGAAGAAACAAATCTGGGTACCAGACAAGAAATTAGAGTGGAAAGAAGCCTGGAAGCAGATTTGGAAGACGGAAAAGAAGCAAGAATGGATTCCAGATAAGAAACTAGCTTGGAAGGAAGATTGGAAAGAAATTCAAGTACCTGCTTGGAAGGAAATCTGGGTGCCAGGTTGGAAGAAGATCTGGAAGCCTGTTTGGATTTCAGAGTGGTTCCCTAATGAAGATCATCATCATCATCACAAGAGTTCCGGTTGGGAAGATCGTAAAGACGGTCAAAGTCAGGGAAGTCAAGCTAAGTTAAATGCTCAGCCTCTTAATAAACAAAAAATCTCCGTAGCTCAACAGCCTCTACAGCTGACAGGTGAAAATCAAGTTCGATGGGATAGGTCACTTCAGGTTAAAGCAGAACTGCCAACAATCACTCAAGATCTGAAGCCACCTCCTCTACCAACAAATCAAAAAATAGAGAACCTCAACTTCCAATCCCCAAGTCAATGAGGTGCGCTTGTCCCTGGTAATAAAATCATGTACAAAACCCCTTCGCGAGAATAATGTATCATAGGCCACTGTATATATTAATTTTAAGGTATCCAGAACGTACGAAGTAAGATAATTCTTAGCACTCGCTACTTGACTGATAGATCCCTTTATTTTTTATACCAATGGGAATCTACACTTTGTATACGACGTGCTGAACGTTACTGCTTTTTTATCGAATTTTTGATACACGCATGTTGTTGTTTGTGTTTCTATTGTTAACTAATGCCGTTACGAATAAAATTAATTAATATTTTGTTAATTGTACTGTGTTATGTTTTGATCCCTTCTTATTTTTCCTTTCCTGATTTGATGTCTTGTTCCTGGGTTTTGTATCACAAATCTTGAATGGATTTTGATTATTCACGATACAATCAGAGCGCGAGCGCATTTTCAAAGTGACGTACGGCGCGTGACTCTGATCCTAGTGAAAGTTTAGGATCGGTTATGGCATGAAGGAAACGATGTGCTGAAGCTTGGCCACGGAGAAAGTGGATTCGGCACCCACACTCGCCGCAATGCGTAGCATGAATTAATCTCCGATATTAGATTGCACCTGGCCACAAAGGTCTCCTTGCTAGTTATATGAGTGCAATCGCATGCCAGACGCCACTTGATTTCATGAACGTGATTTAGCAATTTCTTACTTGACGCCTCGTAGCTCAAATAGGATCATCATCATTATTTTAATCATATCATCATCATCCCCAAAAGCAAGGTTTTACTTTTATGAATCGTCCAGTGGAGAGCGGAGATGTTCAAATAAATACAGGATCGTTTACGAGCATAATAATATATTAGTTTACAAAAGAAGTAATTCAAATCAAAGTTCAAAAAGATATTCATCTTAACTTATTCCTTATTCACAGGAGATAAAGGATACGATTCGAGAATTTCGTGCCGTTTATTTATTATTTTTACTACGTATACACACACAATATTAATTAAATGACTCTTTATAGTTTTATAAACTGTATTGCAGAATTTTGTATCTAGAGCAGCGAAAAATAATCAAATGTTTCAAAAACGATTAGACATTGAAACTTAAATAAACTAATAGATCAAGAGTCATAACAAAATGAGAGATACCAATATAACTTTTCATTTTATTAATGTCTTTCATAGGAATAAAATAATTTTGAGTTTTTGCAACTTCTACTTTGATCAATTTACATTTTTTATGACCTGATTGGATTCTTTTGAATTAGACTTCTTAAAATTCCGGGCATTGCCGATTATATAGTAATTTCTCTACTTTTGGAACCTTTGCGCATTGTTTTCGAAGTCTAAATGGCTCATATCGTTTGTTTTTAGGTAGTTCTTATCGATATCACCAAACTTTTCCAAAAACTTCGTCCCCAGATTATGATGCACAAAATATGTAAATTAAAACTGATCTTTTGATGCAATGTCGTCAGAATATAGGCATAGTTTAATAACTGTCTGGCAATAATTTTCAATGACTAAGACTAAGTAAACAAACTCTTGACAATTTTATAAACAAATAATTGAAACAAGTCATTTGTCGGGATTAGGAAGCTTTAGCTCATTGAAATCCATAGTTTTTGTATAAGATGCGAAGGAAATTAATTTTTGATCGTTTTTTCATTTACTTTTCGTTTTTATATAATAACTTCATTAGGCGACCCAAATAGAGTAGAAAAATACAAAAATTAGATTCACAGAGACAATAATAAATGTTCAATTCGCAAAGAAAAGTTGTAACGTTGCAACATAGCCGCGGATACGCGTACTGAATTTTGTGTACAATAGCCGGATTTTTTCGATGCAAATAGAGCTGGAAAAGTGGCTATTTTTACCGAAATTTCGGAAAATATGGACAAATTCGTTATGTAAATGTAGAAACTTTCTTTGACACTTCCTTGAGGATTCCTTATTTTCCTAATTAAAAGCATAGACTATATTCACGTATGAATCTTCTTAGATCAGAATAACCAGTGAAGATCATTCTGAAATTGTAAGTGGAAGGACCTGATGAAAGTTGAAGACTGAGAAGAGGAAACGAAGCACAATAAAAAACTCTTTTCGTGCCCACATAAAATATAAACTACATTCCCACACAAATATTCTTAGCCCAGGATAACTAGTAAAGCTCTAATAAAAAGCTCATTGTTGTTAATTAATTTTTGAAAAGTACAGATAAATTAGTTTTATTACAAATCGAATGATATAAAGAAACTAAATTGTTACAAATAAAATGTAGATAGAGCTTTTCTTCAAAAGTACGGCTTAATTCTACAATCTACATTATTGCCCAAGGCCCATGGCCATCGTCAACACCATATGCTCACAATTTAAAGAAAGATTCCAGAAAAACATATTTTTGGTTGATTCACATTATCTTTGCCTATGCTTCAAATCATGGTCATTTAATAATTCTCTCCCAATTCATTTCACATGATAAATATTCAATAAAAAAATACATCTTTAGAGATAGGTATAAAAAAAATCTGGAAACTCCTAAAATCATGTGTTCGAATAGAATATTTAGAGTTTCCGCAAGCCCTATGAAGTTTAACATGTATTTCTCATAAGAAAAAATACATTTTCTTAGATTTTACACAAAACCGTCAATATTAAGTGAATCAAGGTAAAAATTAACATGTTACTTCACAATTGGCTGCACAATATGAATCAAAACTTATGCTTAAAATATCACTCCTTTTTTATAGGGTAGTGTAGTGAGACAAACTTTGAAATTGACCCGAATGAGGCTTAAAAAATGCTTGGGATGCCGAACACTGTACCACAAATCTTGAGGTGAAGGAATGAGAAAAAAAAAGGTCGGATATCTCGTTTAGTGGTGCGGATCAAGAGCTCCATCACCAGTCAATTCAACCAATTCTGCGACAAATGAAAACGATCGTCACGTGGTGGACCTTGCTTCAACTAAAGATATACTGGACAAAAGACTAGATAGGCTGGAGGAGAAAATAGATTATCGGGGTAAATCAGTGGATAAAGGCATGGCTGAGGTTAAAAATGCTGTTGCTGGTATAAGGGAGGACTTCAAGAGTATGTAAAGTAAAGTGGATGACATGGAGTGGATACTGCTGATAAGACATGTAAGTCACAAAACCTTTTAAAAATACTGAGAAGTGTTGACCCTGAATTTCAATTAGAAGCCACAAATTTCTATCGAATTGGCAAAAAATTAGAGAACCAGGAACAGTTCTGACCAATAAAGTTGATACTGGATTCAGAAATAAATGCAAGGAAACTACACAAACAATTTTCATTAATGATGAAGGAAAAGGCCGAGCAGAAACGATTTCAAGGAATTCGTTGTACGCCGGACAGAACGATCATGCAAAAGACAGAATTGAAGAACATGTCATTGGAAATGCAGAACAGGAGAATGAATGGGGAAGCAGATCTCCGTATTGTGTATCGGCAAGGAACCCCGGTCATAATCAAACCTTCAGCTAGAGCAAATGTCATCGAAGAAAACAAGAGGATTGCGAACTAAAAAAGCTAAGTATTTATTACCAAAATGTGAGAGGTCTTAATACAAAGATTGAGTCAGTGGAACAATTTTTTTATCTAATGAATTTTATATGTATTTACTTACTGAAAAAATTGCTAAATACAAAAACTTTCTCTTCTGAACTATTTATGGGAAATAAATACATATGTTATAGAGACGATATACAAGAAAGGATTGGAGGAGAGGCTTTGATTGCAATAAAGTCTCATTTTATATCTAAGGAAATCTCTCTGAATAGATTAAAGAATGTATGTCCGAATATAAATATTGTAGGCTCTAAAGTATCCAAGCAATATTTCTCGGTTATAGTAATAGTAGTATACATTCCACCTTGGTTAGAACGAATGAGTTTATCATGTTTAGTGAGGCAATGGCGGGTTTAAATAACACTAAAAGCACAAAGCTTTTGATAGCAGGAGATTTTAATCTAAAAAACGTCCCGGAGTCATTTCAAAGTATAAACTCTGATATTAAATTAAACAATCAAGTAGACCTGGCTCACTCTTTGAATTTCACACAATATGACAAGATACTGAATAAAAATCGAAGATGTTTAGACCTAGTACTCGCTAATGTAAATTGCTACGTTAAAAATACTACTAATGTATTGGTAAATATAGATGACCATCACCGCACTCTAATAATTATATGCGATTGCTTACAGTCAAGGAAGTCAAATAAGTTTAATTTACAAAGAAAGGATCATTTTAATTTTAGAAAAGGTGACTATGTTACACTTTATTCAAATATCGCCAAAATTGACTGGGGTGAAATTTACGGAAAAAATGATTCTGATGGAGCTTGCACACACTTTTACAGTTTAATCATAAACGAAATGAGTGAAACTATTCCTACTTTTTAAAACAATCCATCTAACAAACATTATCCAATGTGGTTCTCAAACAAACTAAAAAACAAATTAAAAAGCTATCAAAGACGGATATGTATAATTATACAACTCATGCTGAAATAACCTTAAAGAGTGATCCAAAAAAATTTGGGACATTATGTTAAGACAAAAAAAAAATGAAACCAGAATCCCTGGGATAATGGTACATGAAGGTTCAGAAATATCTGATGAGAAGGAAATTGTTGAAGCGTTCGCAAGTTACTTCGATAGTGTATATGCTGAGGATGATCAAAATGGAGAGGTCAGTTTGTGCAGCGATTTTGGTGGTAAAGACTTGTTGGGAAATAGAATTATAATCTCATACATGCAGGTAGAAGTCCGATAAAAAAATTATCTAATAAACACACAGCGGGATGTGATAAGATTCCAAGTTTTATTTTCAGGGATTGTTACCCGGTATTAATTAAACTTCTTACACATATTTATAACACGGCTTTGAGCACAGGCATATATCCAGATTTGTGGAAGGAAACACGTGTCTGTCCAGCACACAAAGGAGGGGACAGATCTGATTTTAAAAACTACAGACCTATATCTCTCGTTAATAATTTTTCAAAGGTATTTGAAACGTGTATTGCTGAAATCCTTATGTCCTATTTGAAACGAAATTTGATTCCGGAGCAGCACAGGTTTGTACCACATAAATCATCTGTAACTAAATTAGCTGAATTTACTGAATATGCATCTAAAGCTATAAGTGTTGGTAGCCAAGTGGACGCGATTTACCTAGATTTCTCAAAGGCATTTGATAAAGTTAATCATGCGCTACTGTTAAATATCTGCACAATCTTCAACTTACCGGATAATCTATTATTACTTCTAGATAATTTCTTAAAAAATAGAAAACATTATATGCAGACGATAAAAACTTGTATTAGATGTGAGCGAATTAAGATTATTTATTTTAGAACTTTCACTTTAACATTTAACATACATTACATATTTCAATAGAAAATAAAACTGTGTTTATAACCTGGAAGGATTTGCACATTCACAAAATTCTAAGTATTTTAATTTTAAGCATCTTTTTCAAATTAAATTATTAGCAATAAAAATTTTTAACTTTAATTTTTTTAATCTATTTATACGTGTGAATAAATGTCTGGCGAAATATCTTTGAGATTGAGCAACGGGAGCCTAATGGGGTTTCCTTAATTTCTTCTGGGCTCAAATCCTCAATCTTGCCGCTGTTCATGTTTATTTTGGCCCGTTTTTGAAAGCCAGTTCTTGTTGTATATATTCCATGAAGATAAAATTTTGGAATATCCACTATTGCAAAAATGACACCATTGGACGTTGATAATACACTTTCTTCTCCGGTTGGCATGGGCAGAAGGATCTTCTGCTTTCCTCTCACATTAATAGCTTTATCTTGTGGAAAAGTGTATCTTCGAATTTCGAAAAGCCGGTTCGGATTCGTCTCGGGAATAAACCGAACGAAACTAAGTTCTTCATATGTGTATCCAAGTATGCGTATAGAAGAATCCCTGGCGGCAGGAGGAGACCTGCACCTGGCACGAAGAGACATTTGAGTCTCGGCAGGAGGACACCTGGACCTAGCTTGAAGATTGCTTTGTAGCGCGGCAGGAGGAGACCTGGACCTGGCACGAAGAGACATTTGAGGTTCGGCAGGAGGAGACCAGTACCTGGCATGAGGAGAGCTTTGAGGCTCGCCAGGAACAAAAGACCTTACAGGAGTATTATGTCTTTCACGAAAATAAGAACGTCCGGAACGAGGTGCATAAGGAATAGGGGCGCCATTAGGTAAGCAGTCGAACTCTGAACTCAATTCTGCAACAAGAAACTGAGGTTTAAATTTTTTGCCTTAATTTATTTTAAAAAAGAATATGAAAGATTTAAAACGAAAATTTCTTTAAATAATATAAATAAATGTCATTAGTGTAAGAGATATTTAAAGGCATTGCAAACATTCAAAAAATATTTGAAGTTTGTAAAGACTAAAAAAAATGTTCTAAAAAAGTACATTTTTAAAGAGTTCGACAAAATATCACCTTTTTCTGAATTTCTAAATATTCTAAAAAATACAAATATTTCTTAAGATTCTTGGGAAAAATTAAAAGTTTTTTTTTATTTTGTGTAATCAATTTTAAGAGAAAATTGAATCCGATTTCTAAAAATTTCAAACAATTTCGTAAAATTTCAACAACAAAAAAACTGCGAAAGATTTTAAAGCCAAATATCTTATTATTTTGCAATATTAAAAAAATCGAGTTAAATTAAAAATTTATTATTCTTCGTTACAATTCTCTCTTAGAATATAGTTAGAAAGTCGTACTTTTTCCGAACTTTTCAACTCATTTTTAACTTTTCAGTTAGAGCAAGGCAATAATCAATTAAATTTAACACAAATAATTGTTTAAATAATTTATTATTCTTTTTAATAAAAATTTCTCTTTAAATAATCCAAAGTTTTTTAAGGATTCCAAGCAATTTGATTAAAACCTCTCTTGTTTGAAATATCAGATATGAAACTTTTCGTTGAAAATTCATCTTTTTAGTTGAAAATTTATCTTTCCAAGTTGAAACTTCTTGTATTCATCTTCTTGGTTAGAAATTTCATTATTTTTTCGAATCAGACAATTTAGTTGAAAGTCTATACTTTTTTCTTAAAAATTCGTCTTTTTGGGTTGCAGACTGAATTATTCTGATAGAATATTCAGCTATTTGTTGGAAATGATCTCTTTTGTTGTAAATTCATATTTGCCGATTGAAAATTAAACTTTTTTGTAGAAAATTCGTTCTTTGTCTTGAAGATTCAAGGTGTTCAATCAAATATTTTTTCATTATTGACTGAAAAATTTTTGTTGATTAAAACCTTAACTATTTGTTGAAAATTTTCTTTTCTGATGATTCATGGCTCTTGAAAAAGATTGCTCTTTCGCGTTTAAACGGAATCCCATTCGTTAAAAATTAATCATGAAAAATATATATTTTATATTGACTAAAAATATTTGCCTGTTTCAAACTGATCTATTTGTTAAAAATAATATTTTCCGTTGAGAATTAATCTTCTTTCGTTGAAAATTAATGATTTTAGTTGATTTTTTATGAAGATTCTTTTTTTTTGGCTGAAAATTAATTATTTTGACTGAAAAATTTCCTATTGCAGTTTTTGTCGAGAATTTGTCTTTTTTATTTGAAAATTAAACTATTAAGTTCAAAATTCATGTATTTTTTCGAAGATTCGTCATTTTGGGTAAATTGATTTTTAATTTTAAGTTTGAATTAATCTTCTTAGTTGAAAATCTATAATTTTAGTTGAAAAATTATTTCTGTTTTTTAAATTAAATAATTAAAAAAATATGCTTCTTTTGAATTTCTTTTTTGCTCAAAAATTCAACAATGTGAATAAAGTATTTTTTCTTCATTGACTGAAAAATCTTTTTTGGTCAATTTTTGTATTCCCCCGGAATGAATTTTGATTAAATTTGTACTCATTTCGGAGAAACTCAAATAATGTTTGAGAGAAAATAGAAATTGTGATAGAATGTAGATTTAATCGGATGAATTCTGAACATCGTATAGCTTATAAAAAATAGACTTAAAATTATAAAAATATTATATTAACATATTTACCAATAAAATTGAGAATAACCGTCAGGGATAAGACAAACGTATGGACAATCCTCATTTTTCTAATTCGAGCAAAAACTAATTAATGGAATATTATCAAGAATGTCATTAACAATATTACTGCTGAATATTTAAGTGCTTCATTACAGCTAAAAACCCATATATAGTATAATCTATATCTCATCGTTTGTAAACGCTAAGCTTAGACTGTTCAAATAGTTACATTTTATCAGAGCCATAATCACGAAAAGAAGTCGAAAAACTGAATTCATTAAAACAGATTTCACAATTTATATAATATTTTACGTTTCAGCACTTGCGATGAAAATTGATTAGGGAAAGAAATATTTGCTTTTCTTAGATATTGTTGATCCATCAACATATTAAATGTCCCTTTCTGATAGAACACTAATATCAGAATAAAATTATTTTAAACAAAATCACTCAGAACAAACAAATATCTTGCGGACAGAATTTATTAGGTGGGTATACTTTAATATTATTTATTAGCAATAAACAAACTGAAAACAGATTACCAGTTAGTTGTAATATAAAAACAATACAATATTTCAGTTTTATATTTTGACATTCTCATCATTCAGAATGAATGTCTTAGGTTCATGTAATTTTGGCACTATCCAGTTTTCGTCAATCCTTGACGTTTTGAGGCCCCCTGAGTAAAAAAAAATAGTTTTTACAAAATATCTGTTTGTCGGACTGTCTGCCTGTATTCTGATGTCGCTATAACTTTCGAAAGAATTTTCGAATTCTAATTTCCTTTTGCACACTGCTTTATTGTCCGAACACAAAGGTTAAGTTTATTAGTCAGCCTTCTACAGCCAATATTTATGGTTTTAGCCATGACAAATCAAACTGAAAAACGTAATAATTTAGATTTCCGACGAAACTACGTAAAAATACAAGAGACTAAAATTATTATTTATTCAAAAGGTTCTACAAAATTTCTTTGAACTGTTTTTTTCAATAGGAATATTACATCTTTTTAAACGCAGAATATGCCATAAGAAAATCGAGAATTTAGATTTACAGCCAAAGAACGCAAAGAGCATGAAATTGACAAGGGCAAATTTTCTCGCGCCACATAAGCCTGCAGAATTTGTTGTTGTAATTTTTCAATAGGAACAACACTTTGGCGAGAAAATTTGAACTTTTACATTCTCATTATTTACATGGAATGTCTTAGATTCTTGTGATTTTGGGCCTATCCACTTTTCGTCAATTCTCGTCGTTTTGCGACCGCCTGAGTAAAAAAAAATAATTTTACAAAATGTGAAACTGTTGTTCTGCCTTTCTGTCGGCCTTTCTACAATAATAAAACTTTCCCGTGAAACCACGTAAGATATAATGAATGGATCAGAGATAAAAATGATCCGTTTTTAAAAGTCTTATAAAATAGATTTTACATGTTTTCTTTTTAAATCATTAAAAAGACAATGAAGCTACGTATGTTTCGAAACAAATGAATATTATGAATTGTAATAATATAAATTTATTGAAATTATACATTTTTCAGGCTAGCGGATTCTAAGATATAATTCAAAATAAAAAACAAATATTAAAGTTATCATGATAAATCAGATTTGTGGTCTAGTTTGCATTATATTAATAAACAATCCAAGTCGGAGATACAGAAATAAATATGATACCCTTTTGATACACATAATTATTTTAAACACAATGAAGAAAAGTTCACATGTTGCACAAAATCGAGTGCGAAGAACGAAATACTTGATGAGAATATGTAGCTTTAAATAAAACGAATTCACAATCACTAAATTACAGTTGTCGATAATTTGACCTTTAATTTTAAATGGCCTGTGAGAGAAATTAAAAGACTGAGCGCGAAGTGCAAGAACAAACTTCCGCGCGACCTAGGCGCGCTCAAACTTGTAAGCCATTTAAATTTACTGTTATAAGTATCTTCGAGATTCAGAAACGGATGCCTGATGGTGTTTCGTTGATTTCATCTCAGTTCATTTTCTCAATCTTGCCACCGCCCATGTTTATTTTTGCCCATTCTTGAACACTATCTCTTGTTACTGCATACATTATACAAAGTACTTTATTAATTTCAGTACTCTCCACTATTGCAAGAACGTCTCCATTGGACGTTGATAATACACTTTCTTCTTAAGTTGTCATGGGAAGAATGGTGGTACGGTATTCTCTTAATTAAATTGGTCTATCGCGATGAAAAGTATATCTTTGAATTTAGAAGAGCGATAGAAGGTCCGTAACAAAAAGAATATAAAATAGGTTCAGCATTAGGCAAACAGTCAGACTGTGAACTCAATTCTGTAACAAGAGACAGAGTATTATATTTTCTCTGTCCATTCCTTCTGTGACCGGAAGTCTGCAGCCTTAAAAATCAACTTTTTAAGCTGTAGGTCCCCCCATCGTGCACTTGAATGCAACCCAGTCCGTGAATGATGGAGTAAAATCAGAATTTGCCCGATATGTCGACGCACATTGCTTTCATCAGATCACTTGATTGCATTATAAAAACGCGTCCGTGGCTAATGATATACCGGGACAGTCCCGTGAAGACCTATTCCAAAAATATAAAAATCCAACTCCAACCAAAAATGCCTTCGACATGTTGCGCAGTAACCATCTTAAGCCTGTGACAACATTTTAAATAAATAAGAATACAGATAATAAATAATAATAATAAAGATGGCAGCTCTAAGAAAGCATCCAGGTGTGACTTTTGTCACCTCCAACGCTTGCGGCCGCTCGTAATTGTATACCTACAGCATCATCGCAGGAGGTTTCATGCATCGTATTAGATTACCTAATTACATCTGATCTCATCAGTCACTTGACTTAGTCCGTGGCTATGATGTATAACCGGGTTCACCCGATCAAAAGTTTTGTAAAAAAATATAATGTATAATAATTTACTAAGCAGCAATTTCAAAAGAATAATAACATTACAAGTATATTAAAGACAATTTCTGTGTATACCCAGGCGCAAAAATGATATATAGTTTACATATAGTGTGAAGTTTCATGTGTAATATTCATTTGTTTTATACAAAAAATGTATAAAACAAATGAATATCGTATATAATATATATTTAATATATATATATATAATTTTTCTGACTGGGAGGTTTGAAGAATATTCTTTTTATCTTTTAATACACATGTTGGTTGGATATATTTGGTTGGTAAAATTAGTTATAATAATTTGAACCCTCCAAATCTTTCTCGAAATTTTCAGTGCTA
The DNA here is from genome assembly GCA_035041075.1 of Acraspis erinacei. Classification (NCBI taxonomy): domain Eukaryota; kingdom Metazoa; phylum Arthropoda; class Insecta; order Hymenoptera; family Cynipidae; genus Acraspis; species Acraspis erinacei. The sequence goes on along the minus strand of JAWWLR010000128.1, from coordinate 36,081,710 downwards.
TCTGAAATTTTTGTCGACTGTTGTTTTCGTTTGACAAACTCAAATAACCATCAGGCCAATGACGTGTCCACCGGTAACTCAGGCGTGGAACTAGATGAGATGAGATGTACGATAAAAAAAGAGACAATCAGATTCTCAGTTTTTCAGAATACTTGTCAAGAACGCTAAGCTCAGAGTTTCAGTAAATTTATCACTCGCAATTGTCATGTCTGGAACTAAAAAAATAATTCTTAAAATAAACTTAATTTAAAATAATTAAATTCTGGTTGAACCATCCAGAATAGAATGTTAAATATGCCCTTACTATACATTTTGATAAAAAGTATCAGAAATTTCTGGATGAAAATTTTCTGTTTAGACTTACTAGAAATTCGGGTGAATTTAACCAGATTTTCTAGAAGATTAACCAAAATTCTTTACTAGACAGTTTTCTGGCAGTATCCAAGTTTTAGTTTAGTGTAGTTTTTGCTAATCAGATATATGATCCCCGAAGTGTTCGAATCTCTTTAATTGTTCTCTTTTGATTTCATCTAGATTATCCTTGATTAAACTTTCACTAGATAGTCTAAATACTAAATTATCTACTGAAAATAAGTTTTAAGTTATATAAATTTGCACACATTTTTACCTTGGAACACTTACAACCTTTCTGAACTCGCGGAAAGCATCATGTCGACCAGTATCAAAGAAGACAGAAGTGAATGAGGATTATCATTATTTGTGGGTTTATTGTTACAGTACCCTCCAACTTATTGCGAAAGTCTGGGACTGGGATTCGCGTTAAGTGAGTTCCCCCACAACGTCAAAACTTTTTCTCCCCTTGCGCTTTACCCTCATATCTGATTGGTTTAGAAAATCGAATCTATTCAAAAATGTTAATGTCGTGATTTGACAGTTGTGAGAACAAGTAGCAGAGAACATTCAGAGGTTATAATGTTAAATTTACATACTAAACCCTAAATCTCTGTAGTTTAGGACAAATTTTATTTAGAAAAAAATTAGAGAACTCTGAACTGGATAGGTTTGTCAGTATTTCCACATAAAACAATTTCGGTTGAGTTTGTATTTGTCTAGAACCAGTAGAAACTCATAAATTGAAATTAATCTTAATGAATAGATTACATTGAATGTTAACATTATTTGAAAAGTCGGTAGTGGGATCAAAGCGAATAGGGGAAGTCGCGATAAGTGGGAGGGTACTATATTTCCTTGGGGATTAGATGGCCTTTATTAAGTAAAATATGGAGATTTGTGACGTTTTCGCAAATGCATTGGGATAATAAGTGTATTACATAGTGTCAAGTGGGAAAATTTTATTTCCCGGGGCTTATATAAATTATAAGATTATGATTATGTCTAATAAAATGTACAGAAAATCTTACGCAAAAAACTTAGAATTCCACGGACTTATACACTATTAGAAATTTTCGGAAAATACCAACACATTTAAGTTGCTAAGGTTACTGATGTTATATTATCCAATCTTGCAGTGGAAAATTTCTTCGTGCCCCTAAGTGCCCCTAAGGACCTCAGTTCTTTCTTTACCTCATCGGCAGTGATTGATGAAAATTCCTCCTCAGATATCATGACTTTGCTGCAAACCTCCTTGAAGCGTATACATGATATTCTTAGTGTTTTCTTGCAATTCTAGTTGGGGGATCTTGTAAACCTCTCTCCAAAAAGTCTCTGTCTCGTCGGTAGATGGATTATCGAGAAACTGTTAATTCTCCGTGATGCACCCCTCCCTCTTCTGTATTCTTTTCCTTGCGTCATATAACATCCATATTTTAACAACAATGTCCTTATTGATTATCAGTAAATTCAAATTTTTCAGTGTGTGATTGTAGATCCTAAGTTCGTAGGTGAATGTTCGAAACCTCTCCGTGAACGGCCTACCAGATTTTATGTGGTTAATTGCACACTGAATACGTGGCGCATTCTGCCTTTCTTATCCAGCCTTATTATTCAGTTAATGCAAACATCTTTTGGTCTCTTGATCCATTATCGGTTTTAGCCTATGATTTGAATCAGTCAAAACTCTTGCCACACCATAAACTAAACAATTGATGGCCCTGAGGTCAGACTACTCCGAGATATCATCAGGAAGAGAGGGATCCATTGCAACCAGATTTTGGGACTTAGGAGAAATCTGCATATCAATGTTCCTAATTTCGCTTCCTCCTCTTCACCTGTGGCTTGTTCATGCATCGACTGGGGAAACGCTCTGAGCTCATATCCCGTTTTCGAGAGGTAGGCAGCTTGATTTCGCAAATACTGTTGCGAAACGTGTTGAAGCTTTGGGTGTTTCTTGTACCACAGAGTGTGCATATGCACCATGAAGACAAAGGGATAATGATGGCATCGCAGAAGTCCAGCAAGTTATCCTTGAGTTGATTCGTCCACTCAACTTGAGCGTTTTGCCGGTTCTTCATCGTGTTTCTATCTGAATTCATTGTCGGATGTTCTGCGCATCCGATCGTTTTTAACAGCATCTACAACTTTTTGGTGGTTTCAAGGTGTCGTTGTTGTTCCCACAAACAGCTAGGGAAAGGTTTCATCCATCCTGGTAGAGCCTAGTATGCTAGGATAAGGCTGCATATTCTGGGAGGTCACTCGGTATCCTAAAGTCACCGTTCAAGACACCTCATCCATATTCAATTCAGCTTTCGGCACGGTTTTTACGCCTCCACTTCGGTTTTTTTTCGGGACCATCTCTGGACAATTATCCGCGACTGCTTATTAATTATTGTAATCATATTCAGCAGAATCATGTGGTACAGGGACCCTCTATCCGCAAACTGAGGATACTTACCAGCAGAATGGAGAAAGAAAATCGCGATTGTGAGGACGAAAGTTCCAGTAGCAATCTTCATGTTTGTTATCAAAGGATTTTAATTAGAATTTTTAATTGTAAAACGTTTAGATTATTAAGCCTTGCGGTACCTTGATTATAGATACAATATGATGAACTTTAAGGAAAACAAGGTCCTATCATGAATATAGCACATATTATGATTATTTACTGTAAACTTAGAAGGCAACTACATTTCCTTACCCCCGCTGAAATTGAAGTAAATTAAATACTCATAAGTACGATCCATTAATCGGAAGGGAATATGTCTTTGAATGAAAGACAAATTAATTGCAGAAAAAAATACAAATTTCAATACAAATAAATGACTCATTGTTCCAGATTAATTTTCTATGAATAAGAATGAATATTTCCTTGAACTGGGGAAATGCTAATGGATGGAAAGAAATTTATTTTAAAGAGAAACAAATGTTTCATAGGCTCAACAAAGTCACGAGGGTACACAATGTTCTTTTGTGCCAGAGATTAATAAAAAAACTCATTATATTTTCTTAGTCAGGTACGCGGGGAATAAGTATAAACTCAAGTGTCAAGAGAAGTGTATTTTAGTTCTTAAGCATTTTTGCTATCCGAATCAAAATTTGTAAAATTGACCTAATTACTAGTGAATTTTCTCAGATTTTATTAGCTAAAAATGAGCCACTGAAGATTAGTTATTCAATAGTGGAAAAATAATAAGTTGATAAAAAAAACTATTTAGAATTGTATATTGTATATCAAAATTTCAAAACAGTTATAAACGTCAAAAAAGAGGAAAATAGATAAATTGAATAAAATGACGAGATGGTATAACATTTATAAGTTAAAAAAAATAGGAAGGCCCTATTCTGAAATTTTAAACGTGATATAGTTTGTTTCTATTTTTAAAAGATTGCCTTATGAAACCTTGCACAAATTAAAAAAACAAAATTTTTTTACTTAAAATGAATCAGTAAGGATCAGTAAATTTATGCATATTAAGGGTCTTCATGGACTACTTTTCAACAGAATTCTTTTCTCCGAATTTTTTAATGGCAATTCACGGAGAGAAGTATTCATTCGATCGAAAGATTTCTTTTCTGCTTTCATGAAATTTAATCTCAATATAGTCAATGTACAAGTTTCAAATTTAAATAAAAATTACTGCTGTGAAAGAAAATTTTCATAAAGGCCTGGCAAACTTTTTCTATTACTAAGTTAGGTTTAGAATCACTGTATAAATTTAATCACAACTGAGCGATAACCCACGGCGGCATCCGGCCTTATTAGAAGTACTCGTATTTACCTCGACGATTGGCCAGAGGAGAAGAAAACTGCAGAAAACCATCTGAATTGAGATTCACCACCCTGCTAATACCGTTTGTTTATGATGACCTTAAACAATTTAGTTAAATTTCCAACCAAATATTTTAAACTTACAATGGATAAATTTTCAACAAAAAATGGAACAGTAAAATTTTCAGACAAAAACCATTAATTTTTAACAACAACATGTTTGACAAAATAATGACATTCTCAACCAAAGAGATGAATCCTATGAAATGAAATGAATTTTCTACTAAACCGTTGAATTTTTAAGCCAAAAAGAGGATTTTATACGGAGCAGTTAAATGTTTGAATTTTTAACAAAACAGTTAATTTAAAACCAAATGATTTGAATCTAAGATGAAGAATCTTCAACTAAGAAAAAATGCATTTTTCAAAAATTAGTTCAACTTTCAATCAAGTATATAATTAACGATGAAAAATGTAATAGGTAATACTTCAACCAAGTATGATTCTAACTTGCATAGAAAGCAGGTGAATTCAATCAAAAATAGTAATTTTCAACAAAACAGTGGAACCCTCAACCAAAACAAATCAATGCTCAACCAAAGTTTCGCATTTTTAACCAAACACATGCATTTTCAACCAAAACGATGAATTTTCTAACAAAAAAGACGAATTTTCAACAAAATATATCAATTTTTTATCAAACAGTTAAATTTCCAACATGAAAAGATCAATTTTTAATTTAAAATATCGTTTTCAAAAACAAATGTAATAGTTGATTTTGCAGTTACAAAACATCGTTCTCAAACAAAAAAAAGTCAACAAATGATATCAATGGTCAACCAAATCGAACAATTTTCAGTTAAAATGATAAATCTTCAAGAAAATTAACAAAAAAATTAACAAAAGATTTTAACATTGAACCAAGTAATTGAATTTTCAACCTTGAAGATGAGTTTTTAACCAAGAATAATAATTTTCCACTAAAAAAACAAGAATATTCAACAAAATACATGAATTTCTATTGAAATAGTTTATTTTTCAAAAGGCTGTGTCTAGTCGTCCCGAAAAATTAAGAGAGTTGGAAAAGGGGATGGACTAATCGTCCCGAAAATTCGGGACGACTAGCCCAGCTAATGAAACATATTGGATTATTCATCCCGAATTTCGGGACGACGAGACACTTCGTTTTCAAAAAGAAAAAATCATTTTTTAAATTGAAATAACAATTTTGAAAACAAAAATGCAATGAATAAATTTTCAGTTCTAAAAATTAATTTTCAACAAACAAAAAAATGCATTGTCAGTGAAATCTTTAAAGTTTTAACCAAATACATGAATTTGCATGAACACCTTTTCTCGCTTTATTATTTTTTTCTTAGCTTTTCTCGTTTGCCCAAAATATTATTTTTACTTTGAATGCAGTATTTAAAGAATAAAACAAACCCTACCCGTCCTATCACAAAGTGATTAATATAAAATTTGTAGGTCTTTTTTAGGTGCATAATTTTTTTTCATATTTTTTAGTATCTTGCATAGTTTCGCCGCAAAATGGAACTTTATATTATTCACTATTTTTATGTTCTGTTAAAAACAGAAAAGTTGTTCAGAAACTTGAAACCTTTGATTTTTGACAAAAAATTCAAAAAGTTGTTATTCTAATATTATAGGGCTTTCAAAAAGCGCCGTTTTTCTTCTCTTTACATTTGTTCATATCGTGCGTTGTTTGACTTAAACTTTAATTTTCGTTTGTTTTTTGAATTTTGTAAATGCTACAACTCTGATAATTTTATTTTTATCAAAAAAAGTCGTGAAGATAAATTGTTCGAACTTCCGTGTACTGCAAATAGTTGTATAAGGAATTTGTAAGTTTTGAAAAAAGTTTTTAAAAAACAAATAAATGCTCTAAATTTTTGAATTATTACGCCAATTATATATTAATTCTTTCAAAAGTCATCTCGTGCTCACAGCCATAAAGGCATACATAGAAACATACATACATACATTCATACACACATACTTGCCAACATAAATACACTCATACATACATACATACATACATACATACATACATACATACATACATACATACATACATAATTCGTAATAACCTTTTCTGAGGAGAATTTTAAAATGGGTTAAAAGTTTAAAGCATTTTGAAATAGGATTTATTAACTATAATTTTAGTACTTTGTTCAAAATTGTCTTCAGTCATTTTTTTCGTAAGCAACTATCCTAATTTTGTTGCCATCATTTTTTATATTGTTTTTTACGTCCTTTTTGTCTTGAAGTTTTTAAATATAGTTTTAGAAAATCCAAAAATCAAGACAACTTAATATATAGTGTACGAGATATGTCTACCAATCCACAGTAGTCATATTAAAATTTTACGTAACTTTGATTATAGACGCAATAAATTAAATTTTTATCAAAAACAAGGTCTTATTTGCTGTACACTGATAAGATTATTACTACACTGTTTCGATATCCACGTAAAAAATAAAATAGTTTTTAAAATACTAGGAAAATATGTATGTATTAGAATTGATTTTCTTAATTGAAACAAATTTCAATTTCAAATAAGCAAAACTATCTTTAAAATTAATAAATAATTCCCTCTACGGCATAATAGGTACAGATATTTACATTTAATGAAATTTGTGTACAATTTTTAAATAGTTGCTGGAATTTGACGATTCATTTGAGTCATGGAAAAAATTTGCGGTTTGACATTTATAATAATTTAAAAACAAAATTCGAAAGCGGTTAATGTCTTCTGCTAAATTTCTGAATTTAGACATGGAAAATTTAGATTCCACCAACTTGTCATATTTGCCAAAAAATCATGGCGAACTTTTTGGAAGTAATTTTTTGTAATGAAAAACAACAGTTGTTAAGTACAAATTATGTAACACATATCATAAATTTTAAGCTCTAAATTGACTTTTTCGTTTCTTATTTGAATATTATTTATAAAATCGTCATTAAAAATATGGTTATATCTGTAAGAATTTTAATTTGACTTAAAATAGAGACATCATGGGTTTTCTATAAAGCTTAACGAATTTTCTGCTGATGAAAATACAGTTTAAATGCTTTTACCGATTGAAGCCTTGGCAGAGATAACGTTTGATCAATAAAAATCTGTTTTTCTGAAACCTTTGTTTAAACTCTTCACATAATGTTGATATAATTTTATTATATAACGCAGTTTTTTCAATAATTATGACTTAAAATAAAAAATCCTTGGGCAGATATTTCTTTACATATCACATATGAACATGGTTTTGATAAATCTTTTTGTTGATTCAACTTTATCTTTATACCAATGCCTTAATTTGATTGCCAACCGTTTTTTATACATAAAAATATTCTCAACGAATCTGAGATACATTGATGAAATTGAAAATTTTTGACTTGTTTTTTAATGATATTTAACGTGCCAAAACATCGATCAATTTTCAACAACGCTTGAGCATAATAACAACAAAAATTTAAATAGGACAGCTTTAAATCCCATTTAAACGATTCTTCTAACAAAATTTCAGGATAAATTAAATATATGAAACTACAGCTTCACTTTTTATGAAATATTAATTTATTAATTATTTTTAGAAACATTAAACTTTTTATGTCGGAAATTCAATTTTTCAGCAGTTTAGGCGACCTGTGGCCTATGCAATATTAAACGATTCTTTAAAACAGTATCTTATTTATCAAGAAAAAAGTTTTATCATACAAAAGAAAGACAAAGAAATTCCGCCAAGTAAAAAGTTTGATGAATTACAGAAATTTTGAGAATGTATTAAAGCTTTTCTTTTTTTTTCTCTTTTAATACATTCTGAAAAATTCTGTAATTTTAATAATCTGCAAAAAATTCTTTTAATTTCTTTTAAAAATATTAAATATATTATAGGTTTACTTTAACAATAATTAATAATTTTGAGTTGACAGCGTTTCAAATTTATATATATATATACGAATGTAGATAAGAATGAATATTAATTGAAAACCTTCAAAATCAAGCAATGTTTTTTAAGATTAAAAAAAATATTTTCCCATAGTTTTCACGATTCGAAAAAATGAAATGTTTAATTACACAGCTTTAAAATTGAATTTTTCTAAAAATGAAACGCATCCGAACTTCATGGATTGTGATATTTAAACTTTTTGGTACTTAAACCTTTTAGAGTTTCAATAATTTCAAGTAAATTTAAATGATGTAAAATTTAATATTTTTTAAGTTTTTAATTATGCTTTTAAAAATTTAACAATTTCAATTTTAATTACAAAATAAAAACTTATGAAAGGAAAAATTCAGAACGATAACATTTTTAGACCTTCAAAATGAAAGAAGAAACTAAATTTTTAAGGATTCATTTTTTTAAATCTTTAACTACAACTCAGATAATATTAAGATATTACTCCTAAAACTAAAAACTAAGAAATGGAAGAGAAAAAATTATCGGTAGGATTCAAATTTGTTAAATTTCACAAACTTAAGGCTTTCATTTCGAATTTTTATTGTTAAAGTTGTGTTCGAAATGTTTTATTTTGTTTTATTCTGGAACAGTTTTAAATAAAAAATTATTTAATTGATTTTCTTTATCTTAATACCTCTTTCAAATTGAAACCAAACAATTTAGAATATTTATATCTAAAATTATTAAATATAAAATTTTAAGGCAATCAATTGTCTAGTTATCAAACATTTTCCAGGTCATGAATGTAGCTTATATTTAATCGAAACATCATGAAGAACCTTAAAGAAAAGAAAAACATTTTCTTATTGATATCAAGAGATATAAATTGCTTTACAAGATAGTCTCCGCTCAAAATCAACTGAATGTTTATTTTGACAAATCAATAATAAATTTTGATTTTTCAAAACGACGAAAAAAACCTAAGTTTCGAGGCCTCAAAGATGAAACTGCTTTATAATTGTACGTTCAAAATTATAATTATAAATTGAAATTATATAGAAAATTTTGATAAATATGATTAATAAGAATTATATCATGTAGTATTAAGTGACATTCAAAGCGATTGAATACATTTTTCTATTAAAAAATGTGTTTTCTGTCAAAAAAATTACTTTCATTTTCACCTTTAAAAATCAAAGAATTTTTAATATTGTATATCTTTAAACTTGAATTATTCTAAAAATGTTGAAAATTATATGCTTTTGTTTTGGAAACTTTCAAAATTGTGCAATTCAAACTTGAAGCGTTAAAAATCAAAAAATTCCCAACTTCGTTTAAAAATCGAAGTATTCTTAAATTGGTATCCTGAAAATAAATCGTTCAACATTTTTAATGCTTACATTGTCCTCCACTGTTTTTAAAATTCAAAAATTTAAATATGAAGTAAAAAATTAATAACTTGAAAATCAAGGGGAACGACTTTGTGCAGATGAAAATCTTATAAGATGTCAAACTACTGTATATGACTCGACTGTCGAAAAACCCGGCTGCCTCGGGAGGTGGTTTTATGCAGTTTTCCTCTCCCCTAGCCGTATTTCCAGGCAAATTAGAATCCAGTGATTCTAAGCTCAACATAGAAAAATAAAACGCTAACAGGCCCATACCCATTGGCGGTATATGTACTCATGCTAAAGGACCTAGTTTTTTAAATAAGGGCATAGTACAATAGGTTTTTAAACGCAGTACAAGAGAAACTTGATGGACCAACCTATAAAAAAGACAATAATAATATATATTTTATTAATTTTGATTGATAAGTTGTTATTTTTTACGACCTTATAATGTGAAATTATGCAATAATTGGATACTAAAATGGCCGTAAAATGTGAGTTACGATAGTGAAATTAGAAGGGGTTCACAGCATAAGAGGCCCGAAAGTGAAGTCTTTAGAAGCGTCTCTTTAGAAATCCTTTCCTTATAAAATCTCGACATCCGTGAGTCAATTGGAAGTAGGTACATGGCACATACATTCTTATTCGTGTACCATCCTAATGGATGAACATCATCTTGATTATGTACGGTGGTAGATCGCCTTTTGAATCACAGCTGTCAGCCATCAAGCAGATTAGTTACGATGCGAATTTTCAAAGAGCCTCATCCAGATTTTTATCCGTTCGAGAAAAATAAGCTAAAGTAGGAATTATACTGGCAATCAAAATATAATGCCCCTTTACAAAAAGGTGATTTAGTACTTAATCATAAAGTTTCTCTTCATAGTATACCTACTTGCGGCATTCTGATAGAAAAGTTTGCGTGGGACAAAAAAAAAACAATTTGCTATTTATAGAATAAATATATATGGTATTTCCTGAATCACTAAAAACGTGTTAGAAACAAAAGACTCAATTTTTTGGAATTAGAAAAAATTATGACGTAGGGTGGGGAAGAGGTTAACGCAGACTGTGAGATCACATATATATCTAGAAAATATAAATGTGAATAACCAATTTTTAAAATGATTCAAAAAATAAATTTGTGATTTCATTTTACCTTTTTTGAAAATTACCTTTCTGCCCCTCTTTTCAAGGAACTTATGCTTTTTCTCGTTTTTTCGCTAAAATGCGAAATGAATTAATATAAGCTTATAAGAAAATGCAAACACTTTCCGTTGAAAGTTAATTCATTTTATTTGAAAAGTCTATTATTATATTTTTGACTAAATTTTACTAATTTCATTGAACTATTTGGTTGAAAACACGTTTTCTCAAGTGAAAATTAATTTTCTTAACTGAAAGCTTAACTAATCCAGTTTTGGCTAAAAACTAACTTTTTTTTGAAAATTCAAAAACTATTTGGTTGGAAGTTGAACTTATTTGTTAAAAGTTCCCTTTATTGACTTATTATGTAACTTTTTTGTTTAAAATTGGTGTTTTTTTGTATTTTTTTTTATTGAAGATTAATCTTGTTTAATAATAAATTTACTTAGTGTCTCGTCGTCCCAAATTTGTAGAAAGATTAGTCGATCGCCTTTTCTGACTCCCCATTTTTAAGGATGACTAGACACAGCTGAAAATTTAATTTTTCTACTATTTTGTTGAAAAATAGTTTTTTTATGTTTGAAAATTAGTTTTTTAACTGAAAATTTTACTATTTAACTAGAACAATTGTAGAAAATTGCAGAAAATTGTTCTTTTTGATTGAAAATTCAACTACTTCTTAGTTCAAAGTTGAATGACTTTGTTAAAAATTCATTTCAGTTGAAAATGAAAGTATTTGTTTGGATATCAATTTCTCGAACTGCAAATTTTACTGCATTATTTTTGGTTGGAATTTCATCCTTTTAGTTTGAAATTCAACGATTTCGCTGAAAATGACCTTTTTTGTTCAAAATTTACATTTTCGGGTTGAAAATGTAACTGTTTTGTAAAAAATCGCCTTTTTGACCTAGAAATTCAACTTTTTTGTAGAGAATTAGTTTTTTTCAATTCAACTAGTTGTTTTATTTAACAATTTTATTTGATTTTAATTTTCATTTTTTTAATTCATCTAGTTGTTTGAAAGTTGAATTTCTTTGTTAAAAATGCAGTTTTTGTTTGAAACGTCATTTTTGTGTTGAAAATTGAAATTCGTACCTAAAAATGTGTGCTTATGTATTCAAAATTCAACTGTATTGTAAAAATTCATTTCTTCACATGAAAATTCAACTACTTGGTTCGCAACTGCTTTGGGTAGAAGGTAGGTCATATTTTTTGTTTCAGAACACGACGAATTGCTTGAATATTCTTCTTTGTAGGTTGAAAACTCAACAATTTGTTTGTTTAAAATTCAACAATTTTGTTAAATATTCATCCCTTTCGCGTTTCGAGTATACAAGACAACTTTTTTTTAACACATTCGATTTTCATACGAATTTTATTATAAGGGTATGTCTGCGCTCATTTTGTTGTTCATCACAATTAATTTGAGTTGACCGTAGAACAAGTTTCCTATAATAACGTAATTTCTTTGATTCTAAACCGAGAAACTAGAAACCCTTTTCAAGTGGCTAATCATGATCTAAGTCTACTATGTAGCTGTCCAATCCTATTTAGAGTCGTAAGGTACAAGAAAAAAGTGAAAAGATAATAACGGTTTAGCTTTAACAAACTTTTTATTAATATCAATTTGTTCTTTCTATATATGGGTAGCAAGTCTAAAACTGGTTAAGTTGGAAAATAATCAATAATAATAAATGTAAAAAATTTAAACAATTTTCAGACGATTTTATCTTTGCGTCTTCAATTTTGGTGTACGTTTTAAAATTTAGTGATAAGTTAAAATGAAAAGCTCATTCAAGGTTAATCATTTTTAACTTATATACGGTCTTAGGAGGTGCAAATGCGAATAAGAAGCTTTCTCAAAAATAGCAACAAAATTTTATAAGTTTTTATAATTCGAGAATTTCAAAATTGAATATTTAAAATTTTAAACGAAGTCATATTGTAACATTTGAACTCAAAATTTCTTCAAAATAAATTAGTTTTAAATAATAAGCTCTTTCATAAATGAACCATTTTAAACTGATGGACCCTCAAAATATCAAAGATATTGACATTTTTTTTAATTTACAATCAAAAATTGGAAGTGAAGTCATACATATTCAAATATGCAGAAAAAAACTTTTTTAAATTGGAAATAAAATAGAACTATTTTAACTAAAAAAGAATGAAAAAAATTGTATAAAGGAAAACATTTTCAATTTCAAACAATCTAAATAAAAGATCCTAAATTTCTAAGCGTTTAAAATAAAATTATTAAACATTTTTGGGACCCGAAATTTAAATTCAAAGTTTAAATTCGAAGTTTAATTTCATGATACCTTTGATAAAATGTTTGATAATAAACCTAAGCTCTGAATTTGTGTAGCTTATCCCCTAATCACCATGCTAAAATTAGGTTCCTAACAGTACATCCTTAAAAATATAAGACTCAATATATGTATAAGCTCAAAAATGTATTCACAAAAAATAAAATCCAACCCAAAACTCTTGAGCCTTAATAACCGAAACCGCTAGTTTGAAGCTGTAAGGCTCTAAAACAACAAATCCTATGCCACAAGGCCCAAAAATATAAATCTCAAATATTAAAGCCCAAAAATAAATCTCAAGTATTAAGCCTTATGAACCAAGCACCAAGTTCCAAACCGCAAGTAAAAACTGCAAGGCCCAAAAATATCATGTTTGGCTTATAAGGTAAAAACTGAACCTCACCAAAAAGTAAGATCCAAATCGAAAAATTCAAACCTTAATGTCCAAAACCAAAAGTCCTATACAATGAAGACCAAAAATATAAGTCTCAAGTATTATGATCCAAAATTAAATCAGCCGTAATTCCCAAAAATGCGAGCCTGAAGCTCTAATGCCCACAACCATGAGTCTTAAGCAGCAAGGACCAAAACTATATTTTAAAATAAGGCTCAAAATAAGGCCCAAACCATAAGACCCAAAAATTAAAGGCCCAAAAAAATCGGACGAATGTACAATTGAGGGGTCGGATGCAATAAGGGGACGAGCGCTCGAAAACGCGTAAAAGTATTGTCCACACGTCTTTTGGTATCCAAATTTTAAAGTTCAAAAAATTAAATATAAAAAAATGCAGACTTTTAGATAATGCCAAGACGGAACTTTTTCTATTTCAAGTTTTTCTTTCTGATGTATATTTTTAATAATAACATTGAAAAACGGATGCTTAAATTTCGCCAAATTCAATTATATTTAAAAAAATAAATCGTC
>JAWWLR010000128.1:36050879-36067793 GCA_035041075.1 Acraspis erinacei | reverse complement strand
ATTTGGCGAAATTTAATCATCAGTTTTTCAATTTTATAATTAAAAATATACATCAGAAAGAAAAACTTTAAATAGAAAAAAGTTCCATCTTGGTTTTATCTACAAGTCTGTATTTTTTTATATTTAATTTTTTGAACTTTAAAATTGGATACCACAAGACGTTCGGACAATACTTTTACGCGTTTTCGAGCGCTCGTCCCCTTATTGTATCCGACCCCGAAATTGGACATCCGCGATAAAGTATTAGGGTTTCGAACTTGGTATAGGGAACCGTGAAAATGAATAATTAAAAATAGGAATAAGAATGTAAAGATTAGGGTAGCCACACCTACCCCAAAGTTTCCATTTCCGGAGAAAGAAAATCCTTAATTTTTGTTTTTTCGAAATTCGAATATGAACACGTGTCACCAGGCACTTCAAAATCCCATTTAATTAACATAGGGTAATTTTCAATTTTCGAACAATTTAACTCATGTTCCAGGGTTTAATCGAAACGTACCAAGTTTTTTTAGGGATTTAAGGGGAGTGTGCATGCAATGGGACCACACTAATACTCTCATTTCTCCCCCCCCCCCGAAGTGCCCCATATATGACCCAAAAATAAAATAAAATTTTTGTTTACGTATTATATTTAATTTATTATTGTAAATTTAATTCGCATCCTACGCTACTTTTTGTTGAATAATTACATGATTTTGAAACATTATTTCGAATCTTTAACAAATTTCGATGTGTTTAAACAATTTTAATTTGCTCAAACAGTTATTTTTCGATAGCTAAAAAAATAAAATAAAATAGAAGATATACAATTAATTACGATTTTAAAATTATTTTTGGAGAAGTAATTATTTAAACAAATTATATTTGTCTAAAAAATTAACAAGTGGTAAATGTATTCTATCTATACCGTATACAGTCAGAAACATAATTGTATATGTTCTATTTTATTTCAATTTTTTAGCTATAAAAAAACCAGCCTGAGCAAATAAAGATTGTTTAAAACAAATAGAAATTTAATAAACATTAAAATAAATGTATCAAAATTATGTTATTATTCAACAAAGCGTAGCATAAGATACTAATTTAAAAAGAAAGTTGATATCTCTGCCTCAATTTTTAGAAATTTTGAAAATAGACAATACATAATTATTTCAATAATTACCTAATGTTTTTAAAAGAATTTACTACTCCAAACAATGACAAACAATTACATTTCAATAAGAAAATACGATTATTTTTTAAATTTTTTGGGAAAAAATAATTTACATTTGTTTAAATAATTTAGAATTGTTTAAAAAGTCATGTTAAATATTCAAATTGTTCATTAGTAATTAATTGTATTGAGAAGATGACGGAAATTGCTAAAAAGTAAGACTAATACTTAAAAATGTAGTTATTTTATTTTTGGGTCATATTTGGGGCACTGCAGGGAGCTTAAATCCCTAAAAAGACTTGGCACGTTTCGATGAAACCCTGGAACATGAGTTCAATTTTTCGAAAATTTGCCCATGTTAATTAAATGGAATTTTGAAGTGCCTGGTGGCACGTGTTAATATTCGAATTTCGAAAAAATAATACTTACGGATTTTCTTTCTCCGGAAATGGAAACTTTTGGGGGGTGTCTTGGCCTGTAGTTCGAAAAGCGTCTTTTGGACCCATCTTGATGAAGATACTATAAAACCGAAATGTTGAGATTTCCTCTTTAGAAGAAATTTAAAAAAATTCATTATAATCAAACTGTTTTTATTTTTTTTGTTATTTTTTTTTGTTGAACAATCAGCGATTATGTGTAACCAAATTTTTTCCACATGCTATAAAAACTCCACGCGCATAAAAATACAAATACGTCTACAAGACAATAAAGAAAGAAAGGCGGAAGAACCGGCATGGCACGGGAAGGCGAAACCCTCTTGGCTCTAATTTTCACCCTGGTCACGAACGAGAGCCAGATCCATACCATCGACCTGCAGCCACCACCATAGATCCTTCTCCGGTATTATTTTGTCTTTAAACGGTAAAACTGAAACAGTAAACGCCATTTACGATTTGTGAACCAACCAGTGTCAGTGCAATCGTCGAACCAGTGAATTTCAGTTTTTAAACAAATAAATAAGCCAATAAAAAAAGAAGACTATCGACATAAATATCAACAGAATTCTGAACGACAGGATCTAACGGATTAAAAGAGCCAAGAAATCAGATTTTTCGGTCAAGAAGATTGGATAATACTTTGGTGAATAGTACCCTCATAAAAAGGATAACATCCTGATGGATTGGAGAAATCAGTTTTCATTATTCGAACTTACTGGCAAGAGAAATTTAAACCAGGTTTATTAGAAAGTACCCTTGAAATCTCATGAGTGCAATTCATGTGTCACTTTAGAATTTTACAAGTACATTTAACGAGTGTCTATTATTTTCGTTTAAAAAAATGGTATTATCCTGATCAATTCTCTGGTACATTTTCCTTCTATGTTTATTCCAGGAAGTATTTATTTTAATGACTACATTGTCCTGCAATTTCTAGATTTTAGAGTAAAATTATTTACGAAAAAGTGATATACCTAAACAGCTATTCTGTGAATAAATTTTTTTAAGGTACCTTAGGGAAAGTTTTCTTATGGGTTCTAAAAGATAAACTTCATAAGAAGTACCCTATAATATTTATATTATGTTCCTTTAGTCCGTTTTTTTAGATTCATATATGTTACAAATACAATAGATAGGATAATACGGTAGTATAAATGATGATCTAAAAATTTCGGAAGCAGTAAAAACTAAAGTTTTACAATAGCAATACTAGCATGGGAATATGCAAATATTTATTGTTTCTAAATTCCCATGTTTCGAGACTATGGACACTTAGCTTTCACTCCATAGAAAAATATTCCATGATGCATTGATTGAGATTCGAGGTTTGGCTATCTGTATCTTGGGAAATGGAAATCGGAGACAAAGGAAAGGACAGGAGTTAAAAGATGTTTATAAAAAAGCTTGAGCTTATTGTTAAATAATAAGCCTTAAATATAAAGCACAAAAATATTATACCAATTTTTCCAAAAGTTAATTATTATTAGAACAAATTTTGTATTTTGAGAAGAGTCGGCGAACTACGTATGAAGGGTATGGAAAATGAAACGAGAATGTCTCTTTTCTTTATATATCAATTACCTTTAATTCGTAAAAAAATCTATCCAATAATTTAAAATTTTTAAAGAATTGGAATTTAAACGAGTTTGTTTATAAATTCATAAGAATTTGTATACAATTCCAATTTCAAATGGTAATGTTTTAATAAAGATTAAATTTTTAATATTTCAAGTTGTCCAATTTTAAAGATTATGCCTATATAATTTATATTGAATTTTCTTTTTAGTGTTGGAATTTTTTTAATCACAACTGATTGTAAAAATGACAGTCATTAAAATTAATTTCATGACTCGACAATTTTGTTCTGCTAGCGAATCATATTTTCTGAAAGTGATGAAAGGGATTCCAAGTTATATTTCTTTGTAAAAATTTTCTTGTAAGATAAGTCCTTTTGAAATTGAATACGTTTAAATTCAAAGCCTTCGGAGTTAGACCATCTTTAAACGAGAAACATTTGAAACAAACACTTTCAAAGTGGAAGTCATTACAATTTATCAATGTTTATTTTGTAGATTACTAAGTTAAAACGTTTAAGCAATACGAAGTTAAAAAATAGAATGTTTACAAATAATTTGAACGTTTGAGATGCTTGAAAAATTTGAAATATTAAATTCATTTACAATTTAAATTTTCAATTTAAAATTTCGTAATGAAAATTCAGAACTAATAGTTTAATACTGGTACATATTAGTACATCAAATATTTGATAATATAATAACTTAGAAGGAAAGCCTTAAAAATAGAAAAAATCACGAAAAACACCAAGAAAACATTTCTTTGATTTAAAAAAAAGTCTTTTAATCACAACTTTTAGTGCATCGCTAGACGTTCAAAGAAAAATTGATTGGATTTGAAGAAATTTCTTGGCTATTTTTTTAATTCAAAATATATGCCTAATGTTGCTTGCATAGATTGAAGGAATTTTATTTAAGGGAAATAAAATTAAGTAAACAAAATTTAGTGTGTAAATCATTTCTTCTCTTCCCTTTTTAAAACGTTAAGTTGGTGGAGGTCACATAGCCTATTTACAAGTTTTGCAATATTTCCATCTTATTGTTTCAATAATTCCGAAAATGTTACAGAATCGCATTATTCTATTAAACTTATCTATATTCATCGAATTTCCCCTTTTCTATAAGCTCGTTTTAATTAATATATACATCCGTAAATAAATTCATATATATTTTCACAAAACAATTAGTAGTTTTTAGTAAAATTTCACTAGTAATTAGTCAAATTTGTGCGATTTTTTACTTAGAAAGCACATTGAAAAAGCTTTCAGTAAATTTAAAGAAATAGTTTTAATGTTATAAAATATGCAGATTAAATAAGTTATTTATTAAATTGTAAGCGATACTTTATTTGAATGCAAAAATCTTTTTTAAAAGGCAGTGGTTAGCCGTCCAGCTTTTTCGGACAAATTGCGAACATCTTGAAAACTGTACAAAAGCAGCAAAATGTAATTATTCAAAATCAAACAACGTTTTACTTTTTTTTAGAGGAATTTTACTCTGAATTAAAAAACGAAGTTAAAAAACCAATTTCTTAAATTTAAACATAACTTTTCTCTGGGTGAAGCATTAAAAACGGTATATTTTAAAATTATTATTATTTAAATTTTTTCAATTAATTTCTTAAAATGAAATCAGCGGAAACCAGTTTAAAACTATTCATACAGAATTGAATTCTGTTAGTTTTGTAAATATTTCAAATGGAATATTTATAATTTGCCTTCCGAATTGGAAAGTATTGTAATTTAAAGAGAAATTTTATGTAATCTTAAACTTTGGGCTTATAGTGATATTGTTTTGCTTATTGTATTATTATTATTATTAATTTTTAATATAAAGTTTCTGGCAGTTTCCGGCGCGTTGTGTATATAATAATGCTAGTTTTTTAATAAGATTTCCATTTTAAGTACCTGAAATTTAAAATTATAAATATCAATTTAATTTAAAAAAAAATGTTTTATCACAACTAATTAGAAATAGAGGCTGCTTGGAAATTATTCAAACAAATTTGATAAACAAATAGTAAATAGTAGCCAAACTGTGAATTTTATTATGAATATTTTTTAAGTAATTAGCAATTGTTATTAATTTGGAAATTATCATAGCGAAGATCCATCGCAAACACCTTCTTAGTTGATTATCTAAAAAATTGAACCCATTCCTTGAAAAATCTCCAAACACTCAATTTGTTCATGAAGATTATTTAAATAATTGATCATTTTCATAAATTTGTAAAGTATCATACCAAAAAGTCATCGGAAAGACATTTTTAGTTGATTTCGTAAAAAATTGAGCCTATTCGTTGAAAAATATGAAAACTGTGGATTTGTTTATAAAAATTATTAAAACTATTGCCAAAGAACATCTATTTTCAATTAATCGTAATGATGCATTGATTTCTCTCTCATTTTATACAAAAAGACTCGTTTTGTATGAACTAAAGATTTCGAATCCCGATAAATAAATTTTGTTAATTAATAGGTTTATAATGTAATAAACACATTTTTTATTTATTTCCATCCCCTGAAAATTATTTCTAGGTAATTTTAGTACTGATATAAGATCTTGTTTAATAAATCTGACAATCTTTAAAAACATGGTACTTATAAAAAGTTTAAAAAAATATCAATTTGGTTGTTAAATAAAAAATGTACGAAGTTTGGTAAAAAAATAAAAGTAAACAAATCTCTTCAAAATATAAAAATCTTTCATATAAAATAAAACGTGCAACTCGAATAAATAGCGTAGGGGTTTAAGCTAAGAATTAATTTTCTACCAAAACTGTTTTGCCACGCTGCTGCACGAAAATGACAATAAAATGTTCAAAATACGATTCCAGCTACAATTGTCAATCGATTCATTTTTTTAAATTAAAGCGTACAATGAGAGGAAAAAATCAGAATTGCAAATAGAATCAAAAGCTCAGGAAGTATTAGTTAAAGAAAACTAAGATCTTTTTTATATTTATCCCACAACACAGAACTTTATTGATGTCATGGTAAAAACTGTGAAAATATAGTTTACTAAAGCAAAACTGACAAAAGTCAAACAAACTACATTATTAATAAAAGTAACTTAAACACCAAATAATATTTAAAACTTGGTATTTGTTTATAATAATTATATTTGTTATGCAATGGCAATATCGTCTAAAAAGGTATCACCAGAATTCACTAGTAACTCTAACAAAGTAGGTTGAAAAAAGTAACTCAAACTCTAAATTTGTTGAATCTGGGCATTTGTTTAGAAAATTTGTTTAAAACGACAAGAAAGACATTTTTTGAATGATTTCATATTACTTTAAATTGGATTGGAAACGGAACTATCAGTTCATGCTTCTCGAATATGCTTATTTATCGAGTACACATTAATATAAATAATTTTGAATTAATTACGTGTTATTGTAGCAAAACAATATCTTAAATTTGTTGTACATTACCATTTGTTGTACATACCATTGTTTCAACTTTATGTTTGAGTAAAGTAAATAAACTATTTTTTTAAATCATTATCCAGAGAATTTTAGGAATTGAGTTCTCTTGTATTTTGAAAATTTTGTCGTCAATTTGCTGCATTGTGTGTGGACCCAAAAACTGAAAAAAATATGCCCCTAATCTTCCACAAAGACTAATTAAAAATTTAATAACTCAGAATTACACTGAATAACATAGCCACATAACGAAAAAAAGTTTCCTGAGCCAAAAAAGCGACCTAAAAATTTGAAAAAAAAACCTTTTATCAATGCCAATGACAAAAATCACACCGTATTTCTTTCAGAATTTCTCTCCAAAATTAATTTAGAACAGCGTGACATAAAAAATTTGCTATGAGTAGAAAAATCTTAAATTACCTATAAGAAATTGGGATTTTCATTGAAAAATTAATTTTTGTAAATTCAAAAGCATGTTTCTACAATAAACATTCATAAATAAAAATATTGACGTCAGAGCTGCTAATATCCGTTGAGCCGTTTATGAGAAAAATGTTAGTCATGTTGAAACATTAGAATTTTTGTTTTATTAACTTTGACATCAAAATGTTTATCGCCATATAAACTTCAGAAAAAATCTTTTAACATGAAAGCTACGAAAATATCAACTCAACAGCTTGATAAAACAATTCCAAGTGCTAAGTAGCTAACTTACAAAAATTCAAGGTCGAATATAAAAAAACTGGTAAGCATAAAATTCCAAAATTTGGAATTTAGACTAATTTAGACCAATGCTAAAACACAATGTAGGTTTTTGGCTCCGCTGACTTTTTTTGTGTGGTCGTGTAATTAAGCATCGCCGACTCTTTCTCTGAAACTTGGATCTAATAATAAAATCACTTTACTAACGATCCGATAATATAATCGCAGAAGCAGGTCATAAAACGGAAATCTACATCCACATTCTACACCACCTGATGATCAAATCTTCTGGGGCAAGGGGTTATTTCATTGAAGGTCGACGACATGCAAGCACGTCCAAGGCGTGACTTCCGGTCCCGTGTCTTCGCATAACCGATCCCTCAACTGTCAAACAACCTATTTCGTCATGGTAGCCGAACTCTCAGGCATTTCTGCTACGACTGCCAAGCAGAAAACAAGTTCGCGAACTTCAAGTGAAAAAGTGGGTGAAGAAGTTGGTGATCTTGAGAAAAACAAAAAAAGGAGGCCCAGATGGATCCAGGCATCCACTCGTGAACCGATTTATAGTGTCCTTGATGGGGATGATGAACGAAGTGGTTCCGGATGCAAGGATAATGCTATCATAATAACTGCCGTTTCCAAAAACCCTGCTGATAATCAGAAAAGACTATCTTGTGAGGAGAGACCTTCTCCGGTGGGGAATTTTGATCCAGGAGCTATAATCTATGTAATTAGTCGACTTGCACTTTTTATTGGTACCCTTAATACATCGGCTATTGTTTTTACCTAAGAAAACTGTTTAGCGAAATAAAAATGACATTTCGTTGTTTTATAGAAGGGAAAAAACATTAAAGATGGTTTGGTTCGGGCCAAAAAGATATATTTGTCTTTATTTATATACTAAACAACCTTTTTGCTTATTATTTCGAACAGTTTTCTTATTGCCGGTCTATAATAGGGAGTAATATAACAGTGCTTGCTTCATTTTGATTGTGGAAATTTAGTTAGACTGATGATGCAGGAAGTTTATTCACTGAGCAGACGAATCGCATGTAAAAATATGATGAAGATGAACTTTATTTTTGATCTTAAACTTGTTTTGGTGATGTTCTGCTTTTTTGAAATGATAATGTATTCTGGGATGTTAAACTGTTTTTTTATATGAAGAGAAAGATAGTTACATTCTTCATTCATACATAAAACATTTCTTCGACAGAACATCATATTCTTTTACGATAGAATATTTAATTATACTATATATACATTTTGTGTATGATAAACTATTCTTAATGATGTAGCATACAAAATTTATATACTTGAAAACTGTTAATTAGGATGAGACATAAAAGAGAAATTATGTTCTCTTCCTGTAATTAATCTATTATCTAACTCATTATAATCTGCTTATGCTTAGTGGATTTATTGCATTACTACCTTTAATGATAAAACAGAAAATGCACAAAAACCGTACAATCCTGTACCATCGTCTAGCTATAGTTCTAAAAAAGTGATATTAAAGAACCTATATAAAAACCAAGATGAGAATATTACCATGAACTTTCTTAAATTCTGTTCCAAAAGTATAATTATTTATAATGATAACTACATAACTTCTATTAAATCATTTTTTTAAATTCTAGCCTAGTTTTATAAAATTTTAGCGAATTAAAAAGAAAGCCGCAAAAGTTTTAACTGAGGTAAAAAGTTTATTTATGAAAACAACAATAGTTTAGAATACTTTTCGTAAATATTCAAAGAATTCGACAGCTTAGATTTATTTGTGTTTTAAATATTTTTTCTGTTGATAAAGGTTAGAAATGACGAATAGACTTTAATTTACTATACCTTACTTTTGGAGGAGTTTAAAAGATTTTGGTAAGAAAATATTCTCATCCAGAATTTATAAATTAAAAACTAAATTTCCAAAATTTCTATCAAAAATGCTTATTCTGGACGCAGTACGAGGAAGACGAAGAAAACGAAGATTCGCAACCACTCTACAGCGTCATCCAGAAAAAGAAACCAGATTCACAATCGGAAGTTCTCTCCAAGCAAGAAGTGCTTCGAAAGTGGTTACAAATTGCCTCGAATCAAATTCCACCATCTCGATTTAACTCAAATCCGTCAAAGATGTATTCCTCAGAATATGATGATCATAAAAATACAAGGGAAGAGTGGAAAAGGCCAATATCTTCTCCAAGGGGAGTAGTAGGTTTAGTAGGTCCTTATAGAGTTTATCAAAATCCAACAGAAAGAAGGGAATATATTTTAGAAGAAGAGGAATTAGTTGAAGAAAATGTTGATTCTGTGAGTGAAGTTCGTTCAAGAGAAGTGAGAGAAGGTGAAGTTCAAAATTATCAGGAAGAACATAGAAGAGCAAAATGGAGAATTAGGGATGATGATGAGGAAACGCTGGTTCCTGGTTTAATGGTGAGAAATCTTCCTGATTGTGGAGATGAGGATTTGGAAATTAAGGATGATGTGGTCCAGGAAGTTACTGATAAAATTGAAGAGTGGAGAAAATTGGAAATGAGGAATGGAGAGGTTTCGACTCAAGTGGAGGGAATTATTATTGGGAAGGAAGAACGAGCTGTGGATGTTCCTGAAGCAGTTGATAGCATTACAAAATCAACTAATGGATCCGGTAAGATTAAAAAATAATAAGTTTAGTTAATATAGAATTTAAACATACAATTAAAATTGGTAAGGTCGCAAGTATCGCAATATCAAATTTTGCTTAAAACTTATTATAAAGTTATAGGAAATAATCACCAATTGAATTCAGCCTGGTGGGGTATACGTAATTATTTGTAAATTTTATTTCTTCTTTGGATTTTAGTTTTCTTCGTTTTAATATGCTCTTTAAAAATTTCTTATGAGGAAGTGTGCGGTTATTATTCACCCTAAAGAAAAAGACCACCGCAGAAAAAATTTCTCGAAGTATTATTAGTTGAAAGTTAGGCCAAAAATGAAAGAAAAAATAACTTTCAAAAATATATAATACTTCAGAAAATTTCAATCTATCTAAAGAAGTGAATCCACAGTTCACAGGACCACTTAAGTTTAATTTGATTAGAGAATTGAAAATGTTAAAAAATGTTAAAATTTCCGAATTTAAAATATTTAAAACAGCTCGTAATGTTAAGAAATAAGAAATTGAATGTTTTAAGTAAAATCAATCAAAAGAGAAAAAAGTTCAAGCTTAAACGATTTCAATTTCAATGAAAATGAAAATTATTCATAAGTGCATATAACTGCAATTTAGAAAAATGTTCATTTAAATTGAAGCATTAACAGATACACAGTTTATAATTAGATATCTCAACATTTAATAAGTTTTTAAATATAAGTAATCATTCCACAATTTTTGGCAATTAAAATTAAAGTGTTTTAAACATTAGGATTATAAAACTGAGAAGATTAATTAAACATTTTCACTAACATAAATTTTATGCCTTAAAGAATGTACAATTTCTAACTGAAAGCGCACACAAATAATTATAATTTGAAACAGGCTATTTTGATATAATAGTTTGAAATCTTTTAAAAAATATTCTTTCTAGTCCAAAGGTACAATATTATTCGAAGAAGATCCAAAAATGTAATATTTTTCGACAACAAAAAGATCTATAAAATAGTTATCAAAATAACAAAAATAGCAATTATTATTGATTTTTCGAGCTGCAAAAGGGGTGGGATGTGAACAAAACTTCCTACTTCCCTTCTCCAATTGGAAAATTACCTTTAAAAATACTATAAACATTAATAATTTATTAATAAAACAAAATTTATGTAACATATAATTTTAATTCTGATTAACAGCTTTTAATTTTCACTATTCTAATATTTCAATCTGTAACAATAATGAAATCTTTGATAGATTCAAATTTCTGTTTTTCAGAAGCATGCAAATGGTTTTGTAAAGAGTTAAAAAAAATGAGTATAAATTATACTTCTATACTAAATTCTATACTACTATACTAAAAAATATTTTTTTACCAAAATCTAACATGTTTTGTTCTTTGTGACTGATACTTTACTTTCGGACTAGAATGAACTTTTTGCAAAATGTTTCAAACAATATATATAACGCTGAATCGGTTTTTTATTTCTACTCATGTTTTAATTAATTTCCAAACTTTAAAAAAAATTTTAATTCCTATCAACAATTATTTTTTGTAGAAGTACCAAGATAGTCATATTATTATAGATGTTAGAAGTCTTATAATGAGTGTGAAAAATGAAATTATAAGTTAGAATAAGTTTTAACTGTTTAAATAATACTTATATGCTTAATTACATAGCTGATTGAAGAAAACCGTATTTCTTTTACAATTAAAGAAAAGTGGATATTCTTATGTATATTTTTGTTCATTAATATTCACCTGAGATTTTTAAAGAAGTTTTTATAGTTTAAATAATGTTTACGTTCAAAAATATGTTAATGGTTGTATTTTCATCAGACGGTAATTTCGTTTATCAGCTGAAAAAGTAAGAATACTCGTTTAAATCATATTTTAATTGCACGTTTTTAAGTATCTATTCTTTCTTCACCATAAATTATTAAACCTTTTTTTTAGTTTAGAAAATATGTAAAATGTTGAAATTTCCCGAAAATATTTTATAGATATAAGCTAACATTCGCGAAGTCTGTGTATAGTAAGCCACGAAATTAATTATTTTTGTTCTTTGAAATAGGAGAAGACGTTAATTTTGCAGGACTAACGCTAAAGAAACTTCCGTAATAATAGTCAGTTCTTTTTTTTAATAATTGTATTGTTAATGTTTTGGCGAAAATTCGCCTTTTTGCAAGAAATGTAATCTTTTTTTATTACAAATGCAACTCTTTGGTTAAAAGTTAATCTGTTTTGCTGCGGATTCAATTATATTGTTGAAAATTCGATTTTTTTAAATTTTATTGAAGTGTTTCTTTATTTAAAAAGTAACATCTTCTTGGTTTAAAATTCAAATATTTTATTGAGAATTCACCTATTTAATTGGAAATTCCCCTTTTTTTATTGAATTCAGTAGTTTTTCTTATTAAAAATTAATTTTTGTTGTTGATTTTAAAGTTACAAATATTTGATTGAAAATTCATGACCATTTACTTGATTGAAAATTTGTCTTTTTTATTAAAAATTAGCCTTCTTCGTTAAGAATGTATTTTTTTTGCTTTAATTCAAATTTTTGGTTACAAATTTATCTATTACATTGAAAATGCGTCTTTTTGGTAAAACGAAATCTTTTTTTATTTAAAATTAACATATATTTTGGGTAACAAATTTAACTACTAGGTGGAAGTTTCAACTACTTAGTTATTTAATATTTTTGTTTTTTTTCTGAAGATTTATAGTTTTGGTTAAAATTTCATGCATTTCTTTGAAAATTCGTCTTTTCTGGTTGAATTAAATTCTTTTTGTGTAAAATGGACACCCTAACAGTTAGTTGAAAACTCATGTTCATATTTTTTTTAATTTTTATTTTTTTATAGAAAATAAGTGTTCTAGGTTGAAAATTCTCCTTTTCTATTTGAATTATAACTTTTTTCTTAAAAATTCATTTGTTTTATTGAAAATTCGTCTTCTTTGATCAAATTCGACCTTCTGTTTTATTCAAAATTTACATCTTTTTGGTTGGAATTGCAACTTCTAGGTAAAATTCGAACTACTCTTTTTAACCATTTATTTGTGTCAGATTCATCATATTGTTTGAAAATATTAAATGTCAATAATTTTGCTTGAAAAGACGATTTTTTTAGTTGAAAATTAATTTTTGTAAAAGAAAGTGTGACTATTTAATTTTTTGTTAAAAATTGGTACTTGTTGTAGTTAAAATTTCTACTATTAGGTTCAAAATCTTTCTGTAAAAAATTAATTTACTTGTTTTTAATTAATTTAACTATTTGTTTTTAAAAATTCATGTTCGTGTATTTTTTATTGTTGAAACTTCATTTTTTTGTGTAGAAAATTATTTTTTTGTTAAAAATTTATCTTTTTCTTTTAAAGTTCAGCTATTTGTTTGTAATTGAATGAATTTTTAACGAAGTATCTGTCGTCCCGAAAATCCAGCTCCCCCCATTTTTCGAGATGACGAGATACTTCGTTAAAAATACGTATATTTTGTTCAAAATTAATTTTTAGGTAAATTCAATTTTTTTTTTAAATTTAAATTAACATTTTTTTAATTCAATCGCTTAGTTGAAATTTGACTGAAAAATTGAACTATTACAGTTGTGATTCTAAATGTATTGTTTTAATTCTGAACTCGCCCGTTTTCGTTGAAATAGACGATTTTTTATTTAAAATAACATCTGCTGCGATGCAGAGATTTTTAGAGAAAAAATATTATTGAAACAATTTTTCGAATAATAAGTAGTTACTTTACAACCTAAGAAATTGCCTGCTTTCTCTAATGAGCACAGGTTAATATTAACCGATTTCGATCAAGTTTTGAGGTAATTTTCTTCGTATCAAGGAAATTCACAGATATTTACTTTGTTTTTCTAATTTTTACATTAATTCCTTCAATATTTTTGCATTATTTATTCCAATACTGATTTTCCTAGAATAGGGTCATTGAGAATATTCGATTTGGTTTTTTTCATAATTTACAATAGTAATTAAAAATGACACAATGTAGGTTGGAAATATCAATTTTTCTAATTAGTCGCCACGAATTGCTAGGGAAACATAATTTAATAATTTTTAAAACCCTTCCTGCTGGTTTTTGAGTTTGAATGAAGAAATTTGAAGTTTTTTAAAATTAACATTTCAACTTTATATTGTTATATTAACAATAATTGTGTATGAAAAGCACAATATTCAATAATCAAAAGGTATAAAAAAACTTCTATTTTCAAAACAAAAGACAGAAGTATAAATTCAAATTTATACGAGTATAGTATCGTGATGATTAAAAAGAAATTTGAGGAAGTAAGATATAAGTAAAGGGATTTTAGTAAAAGCATGTAAGTAATACAAAGAAAAAATATTTGAGGCCAGTTAGAGTTCTTAAAAATTGACATATTAAAATTAATATAATTTTATAAGATTATTAATATGAATCAAAATTTGATTTTCTCATTAAAATTTTAATAATTTGTAAAAAAATAAAAAACAGGAATTGTTTTCTTATAAAATAATTTTCTTCAAAAAGTTTTTCTAACAAAAACTATTAGATAATTTTTCAAGAAAAAAAATTAATTTTTAAATTGGTGAATCGGATAGCGCTATTAGATTTTACGTATATTGCATTTTTGAACAATTTAAGGATTAAAAATTTGCTTACAAAAATGTTCGATGGAATTTTAGGGGATTTTGGAGCCAATAAAATGCGTGTCCGCAGCAATAGAATAGCGCTATCACTTTTCACGCACCCCGCACTTTTAGAAAATTAAAAAATTAAATTTTATCTTACAGCAATGTTTAATGGACTTTTTCGAATGCCGAAGCCAATAAAATGTGTTTAGAAAAAAGTTGTACTAATATGGTTTTGTGAAAAACCCCTTCAAGTATAAGGTCAAATTTATTTGGAATATACCCTTGAAGTAAATAGCGTCTCTCGTATGGCGCAAGCGTATGCACTCTGCTACTGCTATGACGCCGTGACTCTCGCTCCCTCGCGATTTTTCTTTTGTGAATACTTAGGTCCTGACTTCAAATTATTGCAACTTAAATAATTTTAGTCACTGATGTTAATTTTTAGTGAATTATTTTCTTTAAAATGGGTAAGTTTCAATTTAATATTGAAGAATAAGTGAATAGTTGACTTAATTCTAATGAATATTTAATGTGTTTCTTCTTTGACGCAAATTTAAAGTAATATACCAATTTTAAGAACTGCTGATTAGTATGGTCATATTATGTAATTTGATGTACCATTCATACAATTTTGACACTTTTTGTACCATTCCTTGTATTTAATAATTTATTATTTTATTTCAATACAACTCTCTTCATTGTAATATCAGTTTTTATATTTATTTAAAACAATCGTTTAAAATAGTTACAATTAAGCAATACATTTACCAATTAATTTAGTAGCAGCATTACCAATTCCTTTAGTAGGTATATTCACTAATAAATTTAGTCGGTTATTTTTACACATTGAATTAGTATATTTTTTTTCTAATTAGGAGTCAATGAATGGGCGCTATTTGAGTTAGTAGAAAACTGCTACCAAATAGTAGTTTTCTAATAATTGAGATTTAGAAAGCGCAAAAGTAAGGGAAAGGATTGAAGGAATTTGATGATTACTGGAAGATATAAAAAAGACGTGAATTTACCGCTATAAAGGGAATAATTAATTATATGCATGTGTGAGGGAGCCCAGGCGAATACCGTTAATCGATTGCTATTACAGGTGGCACATACCACGTACAATGTCACGTGTCGACATATCGCGTATGTACGGCGCTGACACTTTTTTTCGAAGCATACATAGGTATGTAGGTAATATATCGAGATTCTGTTTATGTTTTCTGTGAATGTATTGTCGCTGTATAACCGCTAGTCGAACCTTTTTGCCCAACAATACCGTACGACACATCTGTTTCGAATAAAAATTTTGTACAAACATCTTGCTTGAATCTTCCACATTCTTTAGCCGAAACTGAGTCATGATTTCACTGTCCATTCAGTTCGACGCGATGAGTTTATAAATTAGACCGGACATTATTGTCTCTGGCCAAATCAATTTAAATTATAAAAATTGCTGATCCTTATTTTTACAATACTTTTAACTCCGTTTCAAAGTTCAAAATGTGAAGTGTCCTAAACTTAAAAGCGTTCCTTCCTTAGGAGCCTTGCATAAATCACGTGATTTCTGTTAACTGTGTGTGGGGTTGGGGGTGTCAAATCATTTCTTACGTAAGATGGGCCCGAATAGAGATCTTTACGTAATGCCTTTGTGAAGGTTTTTGCCTGAGGTGCTTGTTATAGAGAGATTGATCAGAAGCCTGGGTCGAAGAATTGTTGCGGAACGAACTGTTATTTACATTTAAAAAACGGGAATTCCAGACGAATCTACTAATCTATGCCGGCTATAACCGCGTGATTTACGTCCGGGGTTCGATCCCTGAGCCGGTAACTCCGGAAAATTTTCTATGTACCTTTACTGAAGTTCTGGTGGTTTGAATCTCACGTTTTTCTGCAGGTTCCTCTATCTTGCACATGGCTGAAACCCAGTCCGTAAATGATGGGGTAAAAAGGAGGCTTCAGCCAATATGCCAAATTAAGAACACTTATCTTATCAGATCACTTGTTTGTATTACAAAAATTTGTTCATGAGTGATCATATATACCGGGACAGCCCCGTGCAGATTTTTGAAAAAAATAAAATCTAACCCTTACCAAAAATCCTTTTGACATATTGGACAATAACAATTTTGGTCTGCGAATCCCTAAAAAAAAAGTTAAATAAATTGTATTGTAAACAGCTGTATGTGAACGCAATATAGTGCCTAATAATATTAGTTATAATATTACATGTTAAAATCATAAATTCACAAACTAATAAATGGATAAACAAAAAGGGGTCATTTACAAATTAGGTAAATTTTTTTTAATTGTTACCCCCCCCCCTCCCAAGCCCCACATAAGTTACACATAAGTGTTTCGGTTA
>JAWWLR010000128.1:36029181-36040429 GCA_035041075.1 Acraspis erinacei | reverse complement strand
AGGTTACTCAAGCATTTGTAATCGAAGATATTTTTTTCGTTACTCTGAAAACCGTTCCATAATACGGCCCGTTACCTCATTTAAAGAAAAAAAAGTTTTAATTAAAATTAGAAACAATTGAATGCAATACAAAAATAAGAATATTCCATAAAATACTTCAAGTTTAAACGAAAGAAATGAATTATCAGCGAAAAAGATAAATTTTTAACTGAGAAGATTAATTTTCTACTGAAAAAAATAAATTTCCAAAAGAAGACATGAATTTTGAACTGAAGAAGATAAATTTTTTATCAAAAAGTTGCATTTTTAACCAAAGAAGAATAATTTCAAAGTACATATATAGTGCTTAAGTTTTCATTCGCAAAAAAATAATTTTCAACCAAAAAAGAAACGAATTTTCAACGAAATAGTTCAGTTTTTCATCAGGGAGGTGAATATTCAACCAAAAAGACATTTTGTTAACAAAGCAGTACAACTTTGAAAATAACTAAATTCTCAATCAAATAGTAGAATTTTTCAACGAAAACAAACATTTAAACGACAAATATAGAAAAAGGCGGCATTTCTTGAAAATATGAGAAAAAAAGTTATTCTTCAAAAATAGGAAAAAAAGAAAATGTGGGAAAGAGTGTAAAATCTGAAATGTGAAAGTAATTTGAAATTTATTAAGTTATTATTGAACGAAAATATTGCTGTGACATCTTTCACGAGAGTCGCAAACTTTTTTAAATGTTATCATCATGAAACGTATTAAACGTTGTCTAAGTTCACAAGGTTACTTTCATTGGAGCCCCCCCCCCCCTTAGAATTTAATATAAAAGAACACTGGGAATCCTATTTAAGTCCGGTTTCGGGCATTCTCTTAAATGGCCTTGACTTAAAGCGAACTAAACATTCGCTTGCTCAGAATGTAAAAATTCAACCGTTGCGACAACAATTCCGGGAACGGCTTAAATGGGAGAGAATTAAATGGGATTCCAAATGTATTGTTTCCGTGGAAGGAGAACTATAATAATAATAATAATAATAATAATAATTAAAAGGAATAGAAAACAATAGAATCGTTGAATAGAGGAATAGGATACAAATTAGAGATTGAATATAAAAGGATAGAATTTTTGAAACGAGAAAGAGGGCAAAGATTATCAAGAGGAACAGAAAAGGGTAGAATCGTTGGAAAGAGGATTGATAGTCCAAGCATCTCATATGAGAAAAGGTCTTACCGTTTTAAGTAGATAATGCGCGTTTTTTGCTAAACCATCAATCTTCAATCATATTCATCTTCATTCATATCATATCTTCAATAAAGAGGCGAAAAACCCCAATTCTGAAGTTTTTACTTGACATTTGTAACCTGTTGATTTTACAAAAAAAAAGTTCAAAACTTCAATTAAAGAAGACGCAATTTCGAGCAAATCTGAAAAAATGCAATGAACTAGCTCTAATATAGGTCACGAGTTATGACCATGAAACTTTGACCCTTTCCATTCGGAAAGCTTTGTATGTACTGGAAAATGTATTGTGACCGCATTTTACCTTTTTGGTGGCATATATACATTTATAGTTCATTACAAGTTCACTTTTTTCTCTTTTGAGTTAAACAGCAATCAGTTGTTTAACAATTGTTTAAATAACACGCTTCACTATCAATTTTGTGCATATTTAATGTATTTACTTTGTGAAAATCAGTTTCAGAAGATGTGTTGTCCGAATTAAATTTAAAAAATATACAAAATAACTGGTTTTAGATTGTTTACATATAATTTAAAAAATTTTATTAAAGGGATTTGTTTTATAACATTGTATTATTTTATGTTAAGAGTGCCAAAAATTAATAAACTAATCATCGCGGCGAAAACAATTATTGTTAATTGTTGATAATAAAAGAATATGTAAAGAAATTAATTACAACATAATGTGAGTGACGAGGAAAATAATTAAATAATTGACTAATTGATATACTGATAAATAACTGAGTATCAAAAGATAGTCTACATCTAAGAAACTTGAGAGTTGTTTTGTAAGATGAACACTCTTCTATACCACTCCGGAGGTAGAGGGTATTTTATCAGTAAATCAATTAGTCATTTATTTAATTATGCTCTACATCACTTATGTTATTATGTAATTAATTTATTTACATATTCTTTTATTATCAAAAAATAACAATAATTGTTTTCTCTGCGATGATTAGTTTATTAATTTGTGGGACTGATTTTCACAAAGTAAATACATTAAATATGCACACAATAGATAGAGTGAGGAGTATTATTTGAACAATTGTTGAATAATAGATTATTTTTTAACAAAAAGGGAGGAAGTGCACTTGTAATGAACTACAAATGCATGTATGCCACCAAAATTCTCAAATACGGTCGCAGCACATTTTCCAGTCCATACAGGGCTTCCGCATGGAAAGGGTCAAAGTTTCATAGTCATAACTCGTAACCTGTATGAGCTAAAATATATTTTTTTATTTTACGCAAAATTTAGTCCTTTAGAATTTGTTTTCTTAACGTTTTTCTGTAGGATATGTATACGAAACGAGCAGCTTTAAAAAACCTTTTTTTTTACACATAGCTCAAAATACAAAAAAATTATGTTTTGTTGAAGAATCATAACTCTTGATCTATGAAGACAAGAAGATTATATTATTTTAGATTTACGTACAATTTCCCGCCCTACAACTTTTTATATCGCACCACTTATGTAGCTTCACCGATAAGCGAAGTATTTTGAAAAAAATTGAACACCATTAATTTTCCCGGAAAAATCGATGAGAAGTGTTCAACTTTGTGAGGCCATACCTTATGACCTATTAGGGCTAGGTCATTGCAATTTTTCTAGAGTTACTCGAAATTGTGTCTACTTTAATTGAAGTTTTGAAATTTTTTTTGTAAAATTAACAGCTTCCAAGGTACAGGTACAAACTTCAGAATTGGGTTTTTTCGTCTCTTTTTTTCAAATAAATCCGGGATCTTTGGAGGACCATAACTCAGAAAATGATATATCATTTTCTATTATGACTTTATATCCCACTGTAATAAAACGAAAAAACTCTTATATTAAAAGTGGGATTTACAGTGTTATATATGGTGATCTGCTATGTACACATTTTTTGAATGGAAAACTTTTTATGGCAATGTGTGAACTTGCAAAACTGAGTAATGCTGGGCTGGGTCACGCTTCCCCTTCCCTACCTCTTTCGCTTCTCCCACTGACTGAATGTTTCAATATCTGCCTCTCTCTATCTCTCCTTCGCTTCTTTCACTTTTCTCCCTCACGCTACTCTCTCTGTCTCCCCTCTCTCTCTCACATTCTCTTTCTCACGCCTTCTCTCATTCTCTGTATCCTTTGCTCTCATACGCATACTGAGACTCTGACAGTATTAAGCTAGTATAGCGACATGCGCTCTTCTTGAAGGTCGTGGTTCGTATATGTGCGTGAATTGATTAACTACTTTTTAAATTAAACAATTATACATATAACATTTACTCATTTTTTTATGTAATACAATAAAAGTATAATATATTATTTTATATTATATATATACAGACACACTTTTGACCAAGTTAATATTTATGCAGAAAAATGTATATCAATGGAAAGCTAGAGACCTTAGTTAACTACTGGCGAGAGAATTTACTTGCTTCCATAAAATAGAAAAAAATTATTAAGCTTTTTGTGTAGTAATCAATTTTGAACAAAAAATGTTACTAGCTGGTTGTGGGAACCCCTGGAAAAGAACTGGAAATCATAAAATATGAAGTAAACCGCCACTAAATATGAAGAAAAGGAAATTTTTTCATTTTTAAAGGCTTTAGTGGCAGAAGGAGCAACGAAATATAACAAAAAAGCCTTCAGAGCAGAAAAAATTAAATGAACATAAAAATAAAAATAATAAAAATTAAATTATTCATCGCCCGCATCAGAATCGCAATGTTTGCAGGTGTAATAGCCGACATGCATGTCAGCGCACCTCAAATGCACCGGCCGGTGGCACGTTTTGCATTCGATGGAGTTTTGGGCGTTCATTCGAATGGGCAACAGCTTCTCGCAAATGATGCAGAAATCCTAATCCTCGTGTTCATCATGAGATGATGACGATGGAGCCTTCTATGCCTTGGCGCGTTTAGCAGACGGTTTCACTGGTGTTGCTGAAGCTGCTCGCTTAGCGGATGGCTTGCTTACCTTAATTTTTTTAAATTTAGGTTATTTAAAAAATTAGCCTCCTTGACCCTCCCCCGGACAGGGCTCTGCCCCTGGACCCCGTCAGGGTAGAAGGGGGGGGGGGTAGTTTTATATAAATAACGATATTTGACAGTTTCTTAGCCAAACACTCTTTCAGCGAAAAAAAAATAGTTGCCCACAACCAGTAAAATGTTGGTACCCACAACTGGAAAATTCAGAGCTGTCAAAAAATGACCAGCAAATCTTTCGGTGCTAACATTTTGATCAAACCGATATAAAATCACAAAATATATTGAATTTGCTTTAGAAATATACATTATACTAATAATTGATTTTCACACATGAAAAGATGTCGACTGTAGCTACTACACATATGCGTCTGTTCGCTTCGGTGTCAGCACTAAAACATCGTGCTGTCATAGCGCACAAACGACAATTATCAGATCAGATGATTCTGCTCACTGTAGAAAGTTATGCAGGAGTGTTCACAGCCGGATAATTTCCGCAACCGGTTAAATCACCCTATATATTATGCTGCATATAATAATTATTACTTTATGTTGAAAAAGTTGAAAGAAAAGCCATACTTCAATTTAAATCATATGAAGTTATCACTTCTGCCGGGCGTCCCAAGATGGCTCACGTGTTCTTTTTTTAGATTTTTCACTCGTTAAGCATATTGATATGTGTTCACGATACCGGATATCTATATCTTCTGCATCATTAACCATGCTGGTTTTCAATTATATTACACTAGGACACAGGACACTAGTGTGTCGAACACATGGTGCCACCGTTATAGAACATATATACCTACTGCGCTACGTACGCTTTGTCACTGTTACACATAACTGATTTCACGTCATTAGCAATTGCACCGCTACGAAGCACGAAGCACCTCACGCATATCCCGACATTTTCCTTTCACACTGCTATAACAGTTAACCGCTTATTTTGCCAGCATCTTCATATTCCAGTTAAAATTATACGAAAAAATATGCCACTGAGTATGCTTATTATCAAAAAAGGGTCAAACCTTTTGTTCAAAGTGTCTTCTTTCGAAATCCATTGGAAATTTTGTTTAAATTTAAATTCAAGAAATGGCGGCAGTTTCTCTAAAAGTATTCACAGGAAATTTAAAGTTAAGTTTGAAATTTTTTTACTTATTCTTGTCGATACGTGTTGTCTCATTCCCTTTGAAAAGCAACATATCTGAGTTTTAAAAGATTCTGTGACTCGAGCATGAACATTTTGCCCGTTGTGAAATTAATTTCGCCAAAATCTTGTTTGTAATTTATTAAAAATCATAATTAAAACTTATGGATCTCATTAAAGTAATTCCATAATTTTTGAAATGATCTAAATTTTTTAATTTTGGTCTAATTGGAATATTTAATTCAGATAATTTCTAAATATATTCGATTTTTAATGAATATGTCTGCTAAAATCTCTTAATCTGCTAAAAAATATAGTGTTTAGTATTTTTGAAAATTTTTGAGATCGAAAATCATATAGCTGTTTTAGTTCGTATAGAATTTGAAAATGTCGTAACGATAATATGTAAGTCTGTTTTTCATACACCAGAAACTTTGAAGAACGTTTCTGAAATTTTAGAAAAATTTTTGTTTTAAATTTCGAAAATAATCTAAAGTTTTTAATTTTTGTTGAATTATTTGATTAACAAACTTCACCTCCATATTCTTTCATTCCAAAGTTCAATTGTAAGTCAAATCTAACTGCTAAGTCAACATTTTCATTTTTTGTATGTTTTTTTCTGGAAAATTAGACTTTGTCTTTTTTTTTAAAGAGGAAAATTTTTTATCTTAAAGTTTTTCTCCTTTCTCGCATAGTTTTTCTGGAAAATTGAATTTCATCTTCTTTACAAGCGTCATGACGTAAAACAAAATATATTTGTACTACAAAAAAAATTTTCTGAAGAAAATTTTGTCTTGTATCTCGTATAGTTTTGCTGGAAAAAGGAATTTTTTATTTACGAAAGAGCTTTTTCGATGGATAAAAGCATAACATTTGGTTAAAAATGGCTGTTTAAGGAACTCGCATTTTATTTTCAAGCCTTAAAACAGTGTCCTAAGCTCTATCCAATCCGATGAATTTCTGGAAAGTTATCGTGCTTACAGTATACAGACAGACATCTTCGTAAGAACAATTTTTTTCTAACTCAGAGGGTCCTCAAAACGTGGATATTTGATCAAATAACATATATTATACTATATAAAGTTATGATATAAGTGGCATCACATTTTGACACAGATTTATTGATTGTAGATCACGAAGGATGGGGGGAGGGGCTTTCACAAAATTAATAATTCGCCAAAATCATTCATTTTTATATTGCTTGGACTGGCGCTCTCGCAGAAATATATTTTTTACAAAGTCGTCCTAATCAGAAGGTACTAATCTTATGTAAGTAAAATTGTACTTCGTCGCTTTTCATCAAATCTCCACGTTTTGAAACACACTGAGACAGAAAAAAACGATTTTCACAAAAATGAAAAATTCCATTTGCCAACAAAACTGTACGAAATATGAGAAAAAAGTTGAAAAGCAACATTTTTTGTCTCAAAATGTTGAACAACTTTGATTGAAACCATTTTCTTATAAGACGTATTTCTTCTGTTTTAATCTTGAAGAATGTTATTAAAAATCAAAGTTCCACTTTGCGATCAAAAAATAAAAGATAGGGAAAACAAAATGAAGAAAAAAATTGTTAATCCAGTAAGGGTCTACACATTTGTTGTTAATCATTTTTTGTTGGATGCCCATTTTTTGTTTTAATTGTAAAAAATAACATTAAAAATCTAAGGAATAACTTTTTTGGAATTACGACACAGAATACAAAAAATGAAAAAAAATTATTGACGTAAAAAGAGGTACATAGAGAAAGCATTTTAAAATAATTAAATTTTTCGATGCACAACACAAGGTACGAAAGAAAATTAATAGATACAAGTTGTTCACCAAAAATATCGAGAAATTTGTTTTAAATTATTTTTTTGATGTGACGAGTATTTTTTGTTTTAATTATAAAAAAGAACATTAAAATAAAACATTTGTTTTGGAAAACGACACAAGCTAAATAAAATGTTATTCAACAAAATTTGGTCCCTAAATAATATCTACAAAATTTCTTTAAACTATTTTTTATAGAACGCACACTTATTTAAATTATAAAAGCAAGACAATGAAAATGCGTCTATTTCAATACCAATTTCGGACAAAACGTAATCAAGCGTGAAGCGCGATATACGTTATGAGAATGTATTTGTTAAAGCCGAAGGGGCTTTAACAAAAAATAATTCACAATCCTTAAATTACAATGGTCGATTGTTGGACCTTTAATTTTAAAAGGACTATGAAGAAATGTGGGAGAAGCACAAAAAACGCGAACTTGTTTAATGAACGTTTATTAATTACGCAAGAAAGAAAAGATTAAATATGAGAGAGAATAATGGCAATATATTAAAATATATGAAACTTGTTTAAAGAAAAATATGGTAACAAAAGTTTTTCGCGTCTTGCACTTTGTTCGCAGAATAAGCCGTTTGAAATTTACATCGTTACGAATAAATTATATTTTTAACCACATTGACCTACTTGCGCAGCTGCACATCAGAATCTGTTGCTCAAAAAATTTGAAACTTGTAGATTGTCTCTATCGAAGCTAGATCTCTTGAAAGCAAAAAGGAATCTTCCAATGAAATGAAAACTTTTCTTCG
Organism: Acraspis erinacei; assembly: GCA_035041075.1. Classification (NCBI taxonomy): domain Eukaryota; kingdom Metazoa; phylum Arthropoda; class Insecta; order Hymenoptera; family Cynipidae; genus Acraspis; species Acraspis erinacei. Next base: position 36,032,501 of record JAWWLR010000128.1, on the reverse strand, counting down.
TGAATTGTTGAATCAGTCATAATTTGCACTAAATCTGTTGCAAAATCTATAATTATTATTAATAACATTCTTTATACGTCATAGACTCTTGCTTCTCAGTTTATAACCATTTTTATCAATAAAAACCCTAATTGAACAGAATTCCTTTTTTTTAATTTGTGTATTATATTCTATTGATCCATTATAATTAAATAAAAATCTAATTGTTCTTAAATATGTTCAAATAATCAGATGGCAAGATTTTGAAACTGGAAACAGGCTAGGTCACGTTTACAATATCTAAATAGGGCCTTCTTATTGTTCAATTCTATAGTCAAAAATTTTATAATATCGCGTTATTTAATAAAATTTTTCTATTTTTCATTTTTCCTATTTGTAGAACCTTCTTTACATTATCATCCTATTGGTTTTATGTAAAATTTCACATTGTCGATTTTCATCGAATCTCCACGTTTTGAGACCCCCTGAGTCAGAAAAAATTATTTTTACGAAGGTGTCTGTCTATAGTCTGTATTCTGTAGGCACGATAACTTTCGAAAGATTGATCAAATTGAATTCGGCTTTGGTACACTTTTTTAAGGCCTAAAAAGAAAGAACGAGATCGTAAATCAGCTATTATGGATGAAAATCCAAAAAGTGAGCGCATTTGCAAAATATTTGAGACTATTCTTTTTCAAGATTTAAATATTCTATGTAAGCTGTTTATAGTAATCGGAAACTCGAACAATTTCTTCTTCAAACTTTTTTCGATAAAATGAAAATTATCAGAGTTATGACAGTTTCAAAATCTAAAAAAAAAATGAACATTTGAAGCCAAACAACGCATGATATGAAAAAAAGTTCAGAGAAGAAAAACTCTGATTTTTGAAAGCCCGACAAGATTATCAGGACAATTTTTCTCATTTTGTTGAAAAGTTCAAAATTCAAATTTTGATCATACAAAAAATGATGAAAAATAAAAAATTTCATTTTGCGGTCAACCTATGCACGATACGGAAAAAAAGTTAACTAAAATTGCGCGCCCTGAAAAGATCTTCAAATTTTTCTTTAATCACTTTTCAATAAGATGCATAGTTTTTGTTTATAGTCGTAAAAACCAACATTAAAAATAAAAAAATTAACGTTTTGGACAAACGGCCCAAGGTATGAAAAAAAATAAATAGACATAATTTTATTTGCAAAAAATAACGAAAACTCATTCAAATTAAAGATAATAATTTTTTTTAATTTTTTGAAAAATCGACACAAAAGAAGAACAAAATTAAAAGACAAAAGTTGTCTAAACAAAAAATATCTACAATTTTTTTATAAACTACAACAACATTTTATTTACTAACATTTTTCGCCTTAATTACATCCAAAGGGAATATAACAAATTAAATTTGTAGAAAAACGATACAAGTTGCAGTAAAATGTTTAATAACAATTTTTATTTTAATAGAATGGGCATTTTTTAATGAAAAAAATAAAGCAGTAAAAATACTGTTGTTCCAGTACTAATGAATATCATGAATGCTAAGAATATATAGATTTCTTGAAATTAAATACATTTTTCAGGATAACTAAGAATAAATTTTAATGTAAAATAAGAAACAAAAATATTAAATTAATCATTAAAAAGGAGATTTATACTTTATTTTGCAATATCTGAATAAAAAGCCCTAGACTGAGGTACAGAAATAAATATAATTTACATTTGATATAATAGAGTTGAACAGAATATAGAAAAGTTCACATTTTCGACGAAATCAAGTGCGAAGCATGAGATACGTGATGAGAATATGTTCTCTGAAGCCGAATGAGCTTTAACAAAAGAGAATTCACCGACAGTTGTTGATACTTTGACCTTAATTTTAAAAGGCTTGCGCAGAAATGTGGGATAAATAGAAACACCGAGCGCGCAGCGCGAGGTGAATGCATAGTCGAGCATAGTCAAGCGCAGTGGGCAGATTTTTTTTAAGTATAATTTTAAAAGTATAAGTAGTATCTACGGTTCTAATAAGTCTATATATTTTTACGAAGCAATTAGTTGATTCCCACTATTGAATTAGGCAACATCTCGACTAATTGAATTAGTATTTTTCTACTAATCTTTAGTGGCAAAATTTTCGCTAATAATGAAATCTGTAAAATTTCACTAATAATTAGTTAAGTTTTAATAATTCTGATTTAGAAAGGCAATAAAGTATTTATTTCCTATGAAAAAAGCTACACAAATAGAATAACCTTCTTTAGGTACTCAATGTCATACTTATTCAAGTATATGCTTATTCAAGGCACATCATTATTACACATTTTACTAAATAATCGCAACTTTCCGTGAAAAATGAGAAAAATGTACAAGCAACAAAAATGTGTTAATCGAAGACAGAAAACTCTGTTGAAAAATAGCGCATGAGGACCCTGAATATGCATAATTAATTTATAGCACATGTTGATCAATTATAATTTTATGTTTCTAAAAAATTATTATTTTCTTAACTTTGTATAAATGGTGGGAAGGCAATATTTTTATAATGGAAACAGACGAGGTCACATTAAGAATCTCTTAATATGGCCTTCTTTATGCTTTAATAGATTTTAAAATGTTGCACCATCACGTTGTTTTATTTAATTTTTCTCTTTTTGACGTTTTTTATACTTATAACTTTTTTAAATTACTATATACAGTCCTCAGGTAACAAGTTTATATGGGTGTGTGTGTATTAGGTGAACGACACAATGATATTCTCCATCTGCTTTATACATTTTTTGTATGAAACAAATGAAAAACATCCGTGTTTTGTTCAATATATATAAACTAAATAATTTTTTCACCTGGGTCTAAATCCATTTTTTTACCAAGCAATTAGTTTTCCCCTGTTTGTTCAGGAAATATCTTGACTATTCAAATTATTAATTTTCTACTGTTTTTTTATTTGTTATATTACTCTCTGACACAAAGTAAACAATTTTACTCTCGTAACATTTTCTCGCGCGTTCTCCCATTATTCATTCACAATCTTATAAAGAATATATTTTTCATAATTCTCCGCTTCCCTACAAGCTAAATTTTTCATGTTATCAATGTATTTTGATATCTTATAATATTATAAAAAGTATTTTCAACAGCTAAGAAAGGATTCAATTAGCATATGTTAAACAATTAATTATAATGAGAAAACTTACGTAAGAAGTGCTTTGGAGACACCCCGTCCCACACCTCCTTCGCCAAGCAAAATATTAACAATTTGATTTTTCTTTTTAGAGGCAGGTTTTTAAAAATACCAAAAATGAACATTAAAAAAATGATTTTCCTACTCATCATTTATTCAGTCCTC
>JAWWLR010000128.1:36018746-36028980 GCA_035041075.1 Acraspis erinacei | reverse complement strand
AAATTTCCAATTTGAATTTTCAGTCGTCAGGGGCCAACTCCGCCGCGCTAGAAAAATCTACGTCTTGTTCTTGCATGGGGACACTCATTCATGTCCGCGTTTGCATTTCATGCGGAGACATCCATATAAACATATATTCAACTTTAAATATATATATATATAAGGTGCGGGTTGAATTCCGAAAAAAGTAAAAAAAAATGGATATCGGTTAATATCTTCTGTTCCCTTTTTTGCTTTGAAAATTACAAAAAATTTTTTGCTCAATTTAGAATGATTTTGAAAAAAGTTGTATATGTTGAACTTGAAATTTCTTTAGCTTGAATCAAAGAAATATGCTGTTATTTTATTGTTTCAAACAAGAAAATTTAGTGACGTTTCAAGCGGTCAAATATTGTCAATTTTACCGTTAATTTTGAATCAAAAAGCCTAATTTTAGAAAGTCGTCAAAATCACTGAAAAAGACGTAAAATTGGCAATATTTGAACGCTTGAAACCTCACTACATTTTTTAAAACAAAATAACAGCATGTTTCTTTGATTCAAGCTGAAGAAATTTCACGCTCGACATATTCATCTTTTTTCAAAATATGTGCATAGGAATCAATAAAAAAACATGTTTTTCCCCATTTGGAAAAAGTTCTAAATTAAGCAAGAAATTTTTTTAATTTATAATTTTTTATAGGTATTCAGTAGGAAAAAAATTACATAGAAAAAATTCGCCATAATTTTCGAAGCAATGGGGATTTTTTTGGGAATTTTCAAACAAAAAAATGTGCTTCGCTCGCAAGCTTGAGCGCACCTAGAGCGCGCGAACATTGGTTCTCGCGCTGCGCACTCGATAATATATTTTTCTCGCGCTTCGTGCTCGATATAGTATTCATCTCGCGTTCGATGATGCATTTCACCTCGCGCTACACGCTCGGCCTTTCTATGCACCCTACATTTGTGCGCAAGCATTTTAAAGTGAAAGATCCAAGCATCGACAACTTTCATTTGGTGATTGTGAATTTTCTTTAGTTAAAGCTCCTTCGGCTTTAACGAACACATTCTCATCGCGTATCTCGTGCTTCGCACTCGATTTCGTCAGAAATGCGAACTTTTCTAGATTATGTTCAACTCTATCAGTATATGTTCAACTATATCAGTATCTTGTGGGGTGTTAAAAATTAAACGTTTTTCTGCCTTTGATTTTTTTGTCATATCGTGCGTTGTTTCGCTTAAAATGTACATTTTTTATATTTTTTGGAAATTTTGTCAATGCTATAACTCCGGTAATTTTGTTTTTATTAAAAAAAAGGCATTAAGAGAAATTGTTCATCTTTTTAAGTACTACCAAGAACCGTAGAGAAAATGTTTAAAATCTTGAAAAAATGGTCACAACATTTTTCAAAATGCTCTAATTTTTTCAGTTTTTATCCAAAATGGCTGCCTAACGAACTTAGCCTTTAGTTTTCGATACTGAAAGAGTTTACGAAAGTTTAATCCGATAGATTAATTTTTTCGAAAGTTACAGCTCACACAGAAATACAGACAGACAGAGACATTCGTAAAAACCTGTTTTCTGAATTCAGGGTGTCTCAAAATGTGGACATTTGACAAAAACCAGGCGGGACAGATCTTACACAAATCTAATATCTTTTCTTGATGAGAATGTAAAAAGAGAACAGAACCCACACCTTTTTTGCTCAGAACAAACGATCCGTATATATATACTGTAACAGTTTGTCGAGCGATTAAAAGGGTCGAGCGATTAAAAGGGCTTGAAATAATTAAAACTGAGAATTGAGATCAATATACCGGAACTCGTTTATTATAATGTCAGATAGAGATAAGTAGAACAATCATGTTTAGCGGTCGGCTTCGCACTGCCTGCCAAAGGCCAAAGGCTCTTCGACGATCTTCGGGAAAAGTCGCTATGGTTCGGCAATCTTCGGGGAAAGTCGCTATATGGTCCCTTCGTCATGCAGGGCCATCTCTATAGTCTATACATATCTTACTAATACAAACTATATTCTACAATACTAAAAAGCGACGCAAATTTTTAGGACCAGTCCGGGAGCCCAAAGAATATACGTGCAAAATTTGGTGCCGCGATTGGTCAAAAACTGTGGATTTGCATAAGCATCGTCCATTTTAGGCCACTTTATTTTATATATTATATTATTATATTATTACTAATATACATTAATAAATGAATATAATACAAAAATTGTGGACAAAACATTTTTTTAAATTTTTTATGTTTTTTATATCAGACATTAAAAATTTAATAAACCCAACAACCTATATCATATTTTCTTTGAAAAGTCAGTTTCAACCGTTTAAACATTGTTAAGACACTTAACATTTGAAAATTTGCTATTGTGGATTTTTAAATTGTTTATATTGTTAACATTAGAAGACAAAAAGCCAGAGAGATAAACGCGGGCCTCTCTCGCGTCGATTTACTTTTAATACTATATAATTCTTTTAATAGCAGTACTTTAGCAAACTCACGAGAATATTACTGGTTTGAAAAATATTGTTGTGTACCTTGCGGTATTGGAAATTGCCTGCATCATCCTATAGTCGTAATTACCACCGTTACTGTTATGCCTCGGCTAAGCATAAAGTTTAAACGATATCCCCAGAAGTCGATGTCTCTTCGATGTGAGAGCCTTTTTCCATTCTGTCTTCCGGATATCCCAACATTCAGTCTTGTGACATTGTTCAGCGCGTTTCTTCGTGATCACAGGACCGTTAAAGGTAAATCCGAATTTTCAAATCTCGAATCATTCAAGTGTCCGAGTTCCGCCGGTTGACATTGAATAAAAATCGTTATGGTGACTAAACAAGAAGCAAAACGGATCTTTTAGTGTACAGGTGTTCCTAAAAATTCCAAACTTAATTTAACCTTTATTACGCCCTTTTGAAGTTATTCTATATAAGTAATAAGGTCAAAACATCAGTACTGGGCCACTTATAATGTTATAATTATATTTCTATTCAAAACTATACAAAAAGTGATTGTCAAGTTGGACAAAGATGAAATGCATTTATCTGCATTCAGGACATTTTGCAAAATCATCAAAAGTAAGCCACAAAATTTGTAATATTAACCACAATTTTGTTGAAAATTGAAGGGGCAGACTCACTACTGAAGGCTTGTTCAATTTTGGTGCCATTACCTTATTTGAATTAATTATTAAATTAACAAATGAATTTGATGATTCTCAATGCCTAAATTATGAAATAATTGTGTTTTATACTTAAAATATATAAATTGTATAGTAAAAATACAAATGTATAATTTTTCAATGTTCTGGATTCTAAAAATAGTCTCTGCATCTGAATTTTGAGATACACATTTTAAAACGTGACGTTTCTCTATTCTTCTTTTCCATCTCCTTTTTCTACTTGCGACGGTATACAAATTTATGGAACAAGTTTCTGAAGCGTCCGTAGTGATTCTCAGCGAGGTGACGTGAAGTACCAAACTTTCTAATACAAAATTATTCAAAATCACTGTTCTTTCAGAATACATTTACCTATTTGCCTCTGAAAATGAAATAGAATTTATATCACAAAAATGTAAGCTTTTTAACAGTCAAAACACAACTTTCGTTTTAAATTATTTTCAATTAACCATTGAAATCAAGTTTAACTAAACTAATATTAGTAGTCAACCACGAATGCGGTTGAGAGACCCTTTTATAATAACCTAAGCCTAAAAAACATTTTAATTTCATGGTTAAATTATATCTGATTCAATTAGTCTCCTTTTGAGTCACGTTTTACATGTATTTTAATTATTTGCAAAGCCACGCTGAAAATCATTCACAAATATCTCTGTTAAAAATATTTGACTGGAACTTTAATTACTTTCAGTAAGTGAATTTCGAATTTTCAAGATAAATGATTGGATTTTCAATTACTTCAGTAACTGAAAAATGATCATACGAAAATCGAAATTTCCTTTACACTTGTAACTGGAAAGGTAATTTAATTTTCCAGGAATTTCTAACAGTGAAGTGTAAATTGATTGTGAAAAGACTCTCATCAGCAAAGAGTGATGCAAATATTGCAAAATTCGTTCCAGTGATAAAATATCTATGAAGAGAAAAAATAATAGGTAGATCATCCTGACTATTTAGATTGAAGCAAAATTCTCGATCACGGCGAGACGACGTGCATCCGCATATGGATTTACCACCGACAGCCTTTACGAGTCAGGTAATTCAAGAAAATTATTTTCTAGATTACGAACCATGTAACGAGCGTGCTATTAAATCGAAATCAAGTTTTACTTAAAAAGAAAATAACTTTTTTTTTACATTAAATTATCTCTGAAAAATGTGTTCAGCATGTCCATTCAAAATTTGGGGATTCTTATTTGGATAATCTAAATTCATGTTTTGGAAGTTCATAGTTTTGAAATTTGTATTGTCTTAGATTATTTGGATATGAAATTCATGAGTCTTTCAATTTCATACTTTTTAGTAGTCATAACTGAGAATTTTTGGATTTTTTCCCCCTTTTGGTACTTTTTTTCATTTTTGGAAAGGTTTTTGGAAAGGTTTTATTTGTATATTTCTTCATTTCCTCATTTAAAAACACTTTTAATATCAGATTTAAGTTTTGTATGGACCTGAGTGTTCTAATTTTAAACTTTACATATTTTGAAAGCTTAAACTTAACATTTCTTTGGTGTACAGTTTTCTCTTTCGGAAACATATCCCGGATTTTAATTTTTGTTCTCCGGAATATGGTTCATAAGGCTATTTTGATATTATTTATTATTCTTCAAAACCTATTCAATTGAATAATAGCATACCAGAAGAGTTAATTACAAACTTGTTGGTCAGATTTATAAAGTGAATGACAAGAATGACAAGAACCACATTTATCAGAACACATTTTATCTCGTATTTTATTGTTTTAAAATTCTCTAAAATTGCAATACATACTGTAGTTTAAAATTTTCTTTTTAAAATTTTTTAGACAAGTTTTATTTTAAAAACTTGTTTCTATACTCCATAAATGGAAAAAGAAATAGCGCTATTCGATTCTTCGGAAAAAATCCACGTATTATATGGGACAATTTTTTACTTTACCCAATTTATGTAGGCGTTATTATTTTTTCCGTACAGTTTTCTGTAATTTTCTTGAAAAATTAACCATTAAATTTGGCGCCATTAATTTTCCATATATTTCAGGACAAAATAATTTTTGTTTTAAGTTTTAAAAGATTGAAAATATTGTAATGTTTTAGTTTTGAGCCTTCTATATATATTTTGTATTTGACTGACATATTTTATGTTAGAGTACTAATATATGGCGCTTTTTGGCAATTTTGGTTTCGAAAGTGTTAATTTTTACAACTTTTTTATAGATCTAGAAAGCTCTATCAAATATATTTTCTCATTGTTTCGTTTAATGATTCAAAGTTTGAAAACGTTCTTTATCTACTTAGCAATGTTTTTCTGGGTACTTAAATGGTTCTTCTGTGAAATGCTTTACAGATTAAAAAAATGTTAAATTTATAAATTTTGAAGTGCTAAATGTTTTCAATTTAAAAAATTTTTCCAATATTCAAGCTTCAAACAGTTCAATTCTAAACATTTCTAATTCTATATTGTTTTAATATGAAATAGTTCAATTTGGAAATTGTTAACTTTTAATATAATTACAGATTAAATAATTTACATGCTTGAACATTATTTAAATATAATCTATTTTTAATTTAAAAATCTTAATTATCTCCACTTTTTTAATAATGAGGTGATAATAATGGTGGGAAATATATTTTTTAATATACAGGATTTTTAATAATTTGAACTCTTACAGATAAAATTACTTTCAATTTTTTGTTTTTTGAAGAGACATTTCAGATTTACCTTCTTCGTCTGACTTTTCCAATGTTTTAAAGTCTTAAAATGAGACCCAAATGACTAAACTTTTTTTAGATTACAATATTCTTTCCTTTTGAAATTTTTTTCTACCTTTCGCTTTGTGGATACTCTAAAAATCCTATTTTTTAATCTTGCAACGTTTTAAAGGGCTATTGTTGGTATATTTTTAATTTTGAGATGTTTTTTCATTTATAAATGACGAAAAAAATTAAAATACAAAAAATTGAAAAGACCGATTTTTAAAATATTGAAATAACATATTACAATCGGTAGCAGATGCATTAAAGAACCTTCCATTTTTCTGAGTAATTATTATTTGAAACGAAGCAGAACGCGGAAGATCCATAGTAAGGGGACAAGCGAAAAATAATTTCAAGTCTACCTGTTTACTTACGGGCAGCTAAACCGAAAGTTCATCTGCATCTCGCGAAAGATCCGTTCATTCGAACTTTGTGGGGTGCTCCAGAGAGCTATAAAAACAGTGATTCTCAACTTGCCCTAAAATTTGCATTCAAGCATGCATGCTCTCTAAATCTGAATTTGTAAAAAACTAAAAATTGGTAGAATTATTCTACTAATTCAAATAGCGCTGATTCGCTTACTGCTAATTCGTAAAAATTTACTAATTCAGTGCATAAGAATAACCGCCTAAATGAATTATTAACTATATCTCCTAAAGGAATTTGTAATGCTATTACTAAATGAATTTGTAAATGTATTGGCACTAACTATTTTAAACTGCAGTTTTATAAATAAATTTAAAAACAGATTTGACAATGAAGAGAATTTGATTGAAATATGAAATAATAAGTCATTAAATACATAGAAAAATACAAGAAATGTGAAAATTGTATGAAAGTTACATGAAATTGCGTGTAACCACACTAACCATCTATACCTGACGTTGTAGGTTTTTAACATTTTTATATTATTTTAAATTTGTGCACTAGAAAAGGCACATAAATATCCCAGTGTCTTAATCTAGGTGTTTCTGCTGTACATTTGCCAATCACTGCGCACTATAAACATCGCAGAGCTTTAATTTTTCTGAAAATACACTTCACTTAACCTAACTGTTTTCAAGGACACTCTCCCAATTCCCTTTAGAGCCTTAAAACTGTTCACTTATTCTTCGATATTAAACTAAAACCATGGACTAATAGTAAGGAGACCAAACAGTGTGTCAGAAATTTGGTCGCCATTTTTCCGGACATAATTCAGGAGAGGACGTACGCTGAATTGTAAAGTTTCGCCTCATTTAGAGTGGAATATCTGCGACTGAATATCTGAAATGAATTTTTTTTTACTTACTGTATTTTCCGTAACGTTTTCTTTTTCTCGCTTTATACAATGAAGTCTAGATCAAATTCACAAAAACAGAATGTCCCATCTCACAACAAAACATTTTCAGCTGTCTGCTCTCAGCTCTCAAAGATATTTCACTAAAAACGAAGCGAAACTTTACAATTCAACGTACACAATCCCCTGAACTGTGTCCGAAAATTCGAGTCATTTTTCCTTCGCGCGCGCATGGTTGTTTGGTCTCCTTACTATTACTCCATGACTAAAACTTACCCAATTTAAAGAAACTTCAGAATTCTATATAAAATTCCATTGCACAGTTTTGTAATAAAAATTGCAATTTTTAAACTGTTTAATAATGCGAGATACGTAACAAGTAATAGCGTAATTCGATTCTTCAGTTTAAAAATTAATATTTTTCTTGACAAATTATTTATTAGTTTTTGTCTCATTAGTTTAACAATGATTTCATGAAAAAAATTTCTATTACTTTTTACAATTTATTAAAATTATAATGAGAAAAATCTTCATTTCATAAGAACAACTTTATAAAATTATATTAATTTTAATATGTCAATTTTTAAGGACGCTAAATTGATTTTCTGACATTTTCTTTTTCTGTATGGTCCACATACTTGGGGATTTAGGGCTACTTATTCACTTATTAATTAATTATTATAAATGATTCAATAAAAAAATTAAGTTTCAATTTCACATTTGATTTCCTTAAGAGTTAATGATTACCAAAAAATTAACTTCAGGAAAAAATCGGTTGTTGATGAACCTAATAGAGGATAAACAGCATTGGAATAAATAATGCAAAAATACTAAAGGATTTCAATGTTAAAAGTAGAAACATCTTTGAATTCCCTTATTCTCTTTACAACCGTTTGAAAAATTCAATTTAAATCCATATGAAGGCTTTTTGGAATCTCCTAAAATCACTTAACGCCTTTATGAATATTTTTAAATTCATTAAAATATTTGAAATCCATTGAAATTTGTAAAAACCTCCTAAATTTTTCAAATAATTTGAGGTCCTATCTTATGAAATTCTTCGGAATTTCTTGAAATTTTGAAAAACTGTGCCAAATTCGTTGAACTTTAAAAACAAAATACATCTTTTGAAATTCTATTTAATCTTTTTAAATAACTTAAAATCTTGAAAAGTAATTTAAAATCTTTAAAATCATTTGAAACGTTTTTCATACTTTTATGAAATAAAAATTATATTTATCCCGTAAAGTATTAATCATTTAGAATACCTTGAAAATAAATTGAATTAAACTTATTTTTTAAAGTTCCCTAGAAAATTTTTTTAAATCCCTAGAAATCTTTGAAATCCCCTGGAATCCTGGCATATTTAATCAAATCTGATAAATCTTGTAAAATTCCTTAAAATACCTTAAACACGCCTTGAAATGTGCCGAATAGATATAATGCCATGAAAAACATACCATTTATAAAGTATTAATTATTTGAAATCCTGGAATTTAATTGAAATTAAACTTATTTATTAAAGTTCCTTTAAAACCCGTTTAAATCATTCGAAAATTTTGAAATCCCTTGGAATTTTGAAAGGTTATTTAAAATCCTTTAATAATTTGAAATATCTTGAATATAAATTAAAGTAAAATTGTTCATTAAATCCCTTCAATCTTGTGAATTTCGTTAAATTTCCTTAAATTCCCTTGAAATCTTTGAAACCATTAGAAATCTCTTTAAATTGGATTAAATTTAATTTATTTTACAAAGTTCACTATAAATATCTTGAAATATTTGGAAATCTTACATCCATTGACATTTTTTAATCTATCAAAATCCTTCGGAATATATTAAAAAGTCTATAAAAGCCTTTAGATCCATTGGAATACCTAAAATCCTCCTGATATATTTAGAAATCTTTAAAATGCCGTGAAATTTTTATGAAATCTGACGAAATCGCTTAAAATCTATGGAAAGTCTCTGAAATTTCTTTAAATTCATTGAAATTTTACATTAAATAAATAAATAAACCATTTTGTACATTTTCTATTTCTGCATCAACTCCCCAAAACATATTAACATTTTTTCTGTCTATACTGATTTCCTTCTAATGATTTTTCTAGAATCGCAAACCAAATTTCCTATATAATATTTTCTCTTTAGATTGCATAGGATTTCAGAGAAAATTTACCCCAGATTTCAGGAGTATTTAACTCCACGGATAGCAATAAGTAAATAGGGAATTTAATAACAATTATCACCAAAATAGGAAATTTGGAACCGATGTTAGAAGATTAGAAGTGCATGAATTAAAAACCATAAAACTGAGACAAATTATTATTTGACTTCTCAAATGAGTCTTGCTCAGATTTGAGAAATCTGTCAAGAATTGTATTAATAGAAAAAAATAAATCCTATTTGTCAGCCGAATTTTTTCAATTAACTTATTCCTTTAGAAAGTAGATATTTCTTCTACCCACATGGCACAAAATCCATGAATAGAACTGATAAAATCGCACTTTATTACTAAAATAAGGAGACAGTTGACATGAATTAAGTCGATTTCACAGGATTCATATTCTAACTTCAGATTTCTAAAAATTTAATGAATTTAACCAATTTTTCACAGACATAATGGACACTTTCTACCACAACTACTTTGATTAATATTAGTTCTTGATTATAGTGATAAATTAGAGTGATCGAAAAAGAAGATTTTCTAAGCTGATTACGCACACTATAACCTAAGTACGTTTTAGTCAATAGATTAAAAAAATTAAAAATCGGACATAATCGATACCGGATATCGTGTTTACGTTGTTTTTAGTTTCTTAATATGTTTTTCTTGCTTCAGATTTTTCTATAATAAGTAACTTTTTAAAATTTACTTATTGTATTTTGTAATTGACACACCATATGTCAAATTTGTATGGAAGAATGGAAAAAAGTAAGATGAATTATGCACAATGATGGTAATGTAAACGGGGATAATTAAATATATATATATATATATATATATATATATATATATATATATATTGACACATCGGAAAGAAG
>JAWWLR010000128.1:35986163-35997787 GCA_035041075.1 Acraspis erinacei | reverse complement strand
ATATTTTAAAAGAATTCTCTAGAAAGTTTGTTGCCATTGTGCAAAGTTACTTATTTCTAAACTGCACATGCGCGTCCATTCGCAAAATACATGTGTTTCAAAGTGCGCATTAGGGTGGTATAATTTTTTTAATTTTTATGCACATCGCCCTCGAATCGAGTTGCGACTCAATATTTCTCTTTAAAATTAGCTGTAGAATTCAAATAGAAAATTGCTTTATAAATATGGTCCCCAATATTGTTTATTGTAGGATCCCAACAAACCCCATAAATCGAGCCATAAATGAAGAATTGGATTTTAAGAGTTTCTGGTGCTAATTATGATTTTTTTCTGTTTTTTTTATTCAAATTGTTTTTAATACATAAAATACTACTTCCTACTGATAATAAGATGTTTACATATATTGTTCAAACAATGCATTATTGTTTTTAGAAATTTTCTCATAGAATAGAGTTAGAAAGTCGCGGTTTTTCGGATTTTTCCATTTATTTTCAATGTTTCAGTTAGAGCGAGAAAATAATCAATTATACTTAACAGAAATTATTGATTAAACAATTTATTATTATTTATAATAATATTTTCTTAGAATAATGCTAAAAGTTACAGTTGATTATAAAATTTTCCACTATTTGTCCATTTTAAAAAAAAAGTCAGGTAATAATTATTTCAAATTAACGCAAATGATTGTTTAAACAATTTACTATTATTTTTAATAATATTCTCTTTGAGTAAAGCCAGAAAGTTGCGAGTTTGACAACAAAGTTGTTTGAAACAGTTATTATTATTTTTATTAATATTCTCTTAGAATTATGCTAGACAGTTGCGGTTTTTTAAATATTCAATATTTTGTCAACTTTTAACTTAAAGTGAAGTAATAATATTGATGCAATTTAACAAAATTAATTGTTGAAGCAAATTAATCCTAGCGAGATAATAATTAATCCAAGTTAATAAACCTAGTTGTTTGAAAAATGTATTATTGTTAGTAACTATCTTCTTTCCGAGTAATGCTAGAAAGTTTCAGGTTTTCTGAAATTTTAAGCTTTTCTTTTACCTTTAAGCTAGGAAAAAATAATATATATTATTATTAAAATTCATTTAAATAAAAAGGCTTTCAGTAACTACTTGAAAATTTAGAATTATTATGGTCCATATATTCACGAAAAAGAAAGATATGGTTAAAAAATGATTCTCTCTTATGTTTATTTATTATTTGTTCATAACTTAAGAGCCAAATCAAAGTTAAGAATTTCAGTTACCCGCAACTTTCTAGCAATTATCAAAGAGAATATAGTTTTCAACAATAATAAATTGTTTAAATAATCATGCTTGTTAACTTATATTAATTATTACCTCACTAAGTAAAAAGTAGACAAAAAGTTGAAAATTTCAGAAAAAACCGTAACTTCCTAGCATTATTTAGAGAGAATATGATTATTAATAATAATATTAATAAATTGTTTAAACTGTTTTGCTTGTTAACTTAAATTAATAATTACCTCATTCCAGTTGAAAAGTGGACAACAGTGGAAAATTGGAGAGAAAACTGCAGCTTTTTAACATTATTCTAAGGGAATATTATAATAACAAATAATAAATATTTATATGTTATTATTAACTTTTCTTAATTTTTAATTTATACGATAATTGCCTCGCTGTAATTAAAAATGTTGAAAATAAGTTGTACAATGTGGACAAACAGCTACTTTCTAAGTCTATAATAAGAGAAGATTTGGTTGGTTTCTTAAAAAATACAAGTTTCTTCTGCAAAACTTTATAACTTTTGGCTAAATGGGAAATTTATGTTTTCTTTCGTGACTCTGGTGCCAATTGTCTTCCAAAGAAAACCAAAGGAAAATTAAAAAATGACAGTGATTTTTCTGAAAACATTAAAAGTGGATTTCCTCATAGATGGAAACCCTTTTTTTGATGATATTTTTTTAGTGAATTGCATTTTTCTTACACACAACGACAGATTTGACAAAATTCTATGAAAAAACTTTGCTCATTTTCAAAAGTTCTGCAAAAAAACCTCAAAATTCTACAAAAAATAAAAAAAATACATTGTATCATTCGCGTGAAACATAAAAAAAGTTTTTTAGAAATGTTCGTGGCAAAAAAAAATAATTTTATCTGTATAAAACTCAATCAATATCCTCTTTATGTAAACCATATTTTCTTTAAAATTTGGATAAAATAAAGAAACTAGGATTATCCATTAAATTCGTTTTCATCTTACCAGCTAAAATTTGAAAACATTTGATCTAATATATTTTTTTTACTTCTAATAAAGAAGGCATTTTGTAAGTTAAAACAATCCTCAAATATAAAATGCATGGCTGATTCCAAATTTTTTGTTCGTTATATCCCGTAAACAATTTAGTTATTTAAAAGAAAAAAGTTCTGTTCAACAATCTATTAACCATTTGGAATATAGCCTCAAAAAAAGAAACGTTTATAGTAGTTACAGTATTTGAAGAAACTGGTTTTTTATTTATTTTTTCTCGATCTATAACAATTTTAAACCACTTTTTGCAATACCGTTGGAAATTCAGATTTAATGGAGAAATCTCGACTTTTTTTTATCTTTATGATTATTACGCCTGGCTATAATGTTGACAAAAAATACGAAAAAAAAGTAGAGCGGTGATTCATACCCTTGAAGACAATTTTTGTCTATGGTTTTTGATTTCGAGCTAAATAACTTTTCCTTACAGAATAAACTTTTTTATTATTTATAGAAATTAACATTTAGTATATCTTCCTTAATTTTATTTTTTTTTATATTGCTGAGTTTGAAGTTCGAATTTTGTAATGCAAAAAGTTGAAGAATTTCTAGTTGAAAATCAACAAACGTAAACAGCGTCAAAATCGATGTTCGAAATTAAATTAATTTTTAGTTTATTCCAAATTATTTCATTATTTATAAGTCAATTAAAACAAATAAAAGAAATTGTAAACCGCAAAGAACTTGTTTTTAGAATAAAGAAAGATAAATCTATAATCAAAGAGATTTTTTATTTGTAGCTGCAAACATGTAAACAACTTTCTTCTTAAAGCAATGGAACGTTATGATTAAAAAATTGAAAACGTTTTAATAAAGTATTTAAAAATTGCAATTTCTTAACATGAATGAAAATCTGTAATTTTAAGTGTTTAAAATTTTTTAATTCCGTTTGACGTCTGAGAAAAAAAATTTGAAGTTCCAAGCATTGAAAGTTATGTCTACATTTGTAAATTAAAAGTTCGAAATGTTAAGGAATGCAGGAATAGAAAAAACTTTTAAAATTGTAAAATATTAAAATTTAACATTCATTTTGAAAAATTAAAAAATAGAGTAAATGAGTTGGAAGCGTACTTTTATGGGAAATATTACATAATAAGTTCGAATTTTGAGAGATTGTTTCGAAAATAGTAATTCTACAGGAAACAGTTATTACTAGCTGTTATACAAAAGGGTCCATTCTTTTAATGCTTAAATTTAAAGACAACCCAATTTCTTTCAATCCTTTTTCAAACTTGTTGTTGCTCAAGGGTCCAATATCAAAGTGTTTTTTTTTTATTTTTTAAAACAAATTAAAGTATATAAACATTTAATTTTATTGTAAAATATGTTTTTAATGTGAAGAGGTCTAAATAAAATTAAACTGAACTTGAAAGTTGAAACTGCCGTAAAATTGATAATTGAATTTTTTTTTTTCAATGTCAGACTAATTCGAATATATGCAAATTAAATTACATTCAAGAAACCACTCGATATTGAAGATTTACAAGTATTACAAATCTTTTATAAACGCTTACAAATTAAAAAAGTGTTTCGTAACCCCGACATAAATCTTCTAGCAGTTTCTTATTGTTTTAACCATTATCATATGTAGCAATTAAGAATGAAACTTTTGAAAAATGAAACGTGAGATAGGAGAAAGCTATAGTTTATAAATCATAATTTCCGATCAATTCGAACTATTTGCGTTCTAACTGTTATATTATGCGATGGAATGTAGATTGCACATAATTTACATGCTGCAAAAGATCTTGTTCCGGTTCTGCTTTTTTCGGTCGTTAAAACGTCATAATGCTCGTAACAAGTGTTGCAACTAACTCTACCTTTATTAGTTCCTCCGTTACTTTTTGTGCTTTATCTCCGCAATAAGAGGATCACTTCCTCAAATTTAGAAACTCCCGTTTAAGAAAAAAATCTTAAAAAATACTCTGTGTGTTTTCAATTTCAGTATACTTTTTATCAAATCCTATTTAAAAATCTTTCGGAATTTTGTAATTACTTAAAAAACGTTCGTATAAATTAATTTCAAATATTCGGAAATCCTGAGAAGTTCATTTAAATTGGTTGAAATCATCAAAAATATTTTTCTTCTGAATTCTCTTGAAATCTTCTGATATTCTTTGAAATTTTGTTTATTTCTATATAATACTCTTTTAAAACTTGAATCAATTTTTGGTTTGCTAATTCGGTTTTGAATATATATAATATTTTTAATTTCTTTTTCAGTTCTCAATTATGGATCGTACTATCAAATGTATATGGGGAGCTCGTGGTGATAATGATGATGGCCCTCTGTTTGGCAGAAGTAATGGATACACCTGTCCCTCTACTCAGTTTACAGGTAATTCAGCTATCCAGTAATTGGAATCAGTAAATTATATTTTCATTAAGTTAAAAATAAAATCAAAAAATTGATGAAGTACACAAAAATGTATTAGAGGACATTAAGATAAAAAAATGATAATGAGTTACACTGGGCTCAAGACCATTTAAGGCAGACTTACATTGCCAGAGGCAGAGATTTGACTTTCACACTTTTACCACACGTGCATCAATTATATGTTTTTATATCGTATGAATGTATTTTAAATGTGTACATTTCGAAACCGGTTTTTTGCTGCATATACGGGATTAATTGATCGGATGTCAGAATTGCAGCATACCACATTAAATTATACTGAATTATCATTTTATCTCCAGGAATAAGACGTGTCACTTTAACCGAATTTGACTACTGTTGAAATTTTTGTGAGATTATTATAATTGATTGTAATGAAATTTATATATTGTTTTTGATCCCAAAAATGTCATTTTGGTGATTATTATTAAGATTTAATGTAAATTTTATTATTCATGATTTAGTTTAATTTTAATCCAAATTAAAATTAATCTACATTAAATTTTAAGTTCTGGAAAAATTCAACTTTTTGTTTTTGGACAATTTCAAATTCCCGCGCTTTTAATTAAGGGAGAATTTCAATATTAAAATCCTATGAACTCTAACAATATCAAGTTTATGGCTATTTCAATTTTAGGCAAAATAGAATTTTTAATTTCGGAACAATTCCGAATTCACGCGTTTTCAATTTCGGGATGATTTCAGTTTTGGTTTATACTTTTCGGTAATTTACATCCTGGAACAATCTTTCTTGAGGACAGTTTTTTGGCAATTTTAATCTTAGGAAAAAACAATTTTGAATTTCGGAACTTTTATCAATTTTTAGTTTATATCATTTCACTGTTTGGATTACTTTACAGTTAGGACCATTTGAATCAAAATCAGGGAGAAGTCAAGGAATTTTGTTGGTCAGGAAAGTCAGCATAATCATTTTTAAATGGTTTAATTCTAATTTAAAATCTTTTATTCCACTTATTAAAGGTTATGTGTTAAAAATGTTACAAGATTGAAATTCTGGTCTTTAAATATGCATAATCAGGGTAAATTCTGTTTTTCTTTTTCTTTGTTGTAGTTACTTTCTTTTGATTGTTGTATTCTTAGTTCAAAATTGTCTTTTTGAGTTGAAAATTCAAATATTTTGGCATAAAATTAACTTTTTGTTGAAAACTCATACTTTTTTGGTGGAATTTCAACTGAAATATTTTTTGAAAATCTGTCTTCTTATTTAAAAACATCATCTGTTCTAGTAGAAATTTCGTCTTTTTTTAAATAAAAATGCAACTGTTTGATATTAAATTAATCTTCTTTCCTTACAGATGTAACTATTTTGTTAAAAATTCTTATTTTTTGACTGAAACGTCCACTATTCCATAATTAGTTGAAAATTCACCTTTTTTGGTTTAAAATTCAACTAATTGATTGATGGATGAAGGACTTTATTCGAATTTTTCTTGCTATCAGTTGCATTTCTTCTTTGAAAATTTAACTGTTTTGTTCAAAATTTATCAACTTCAATTGCGAATTTAACTGCTTGGGTAAAAGTTGAACTACTTTATTAAAAATTTACTTTTTCTTGAAATATTATCTCTTTGTTTGAAAATTCGTTTTTTTTGTTGTTTGAAATTAATTTTTCTAACAAAAAATGTAACTTTTGAATTAATGATTAAAAGTTGATATTTTTTAGTAAAAAATTCCTTTTTTTGTAGAAAACTTAGTTTCAATCAAACTTCTTGATTTAAAATTTCAGCTTTTTGGTTTAAAATGCAACTTTTTGTTTAAAAATTTCATTATTTGTTTGAATTTTTTTTAAATTAATTTTTTACTGAAAATTCAACTTTTCTATTTTTTGTGAATTGATCTTTTTTAGTTGAAAATTCAACTATTGGTCTCAAAATTCATGTATTTTTATGAAAATTCATCTCATTTGCTAGAACTTTGATCTTGTTTTGTTTGTAAATGCAAATAATTCACTTTTTATTAAAAATTCATCTGTGTAGGTTGAAAATACAACTGTGTAGTTAATAATTCAACTATTTTGTTAAAAATTTAATTATTTTGTTGAAAATTCATCTCTTTGGTTGAAAATTCGTTTTTTATATGTTAAAATATTTTCGTTGATAATTCCACTTATCTGGTTAAAAACTCAACTATCTTCTTAAGAATAGGTAGTTTATTTGGCTTGAAAATTTAAATATTCGGTTAAAAATTTATCTTTGTATTTTGTAAATGTAACTGTTTGGTTGAAAATTAATTCCTTTTGTTCCAAATTCATCTTTGTTGGGAATTTAACTATTTTTGGTTAAAATTTAATCAAAAAACCTAAAATCAAAAATAAATTTAATATTTTTTGTTTGAGATTTTGACCATATGGTGGAAAAATCATCTTTGTAAATTGAAAATTCATCAACTTAGTTAAAAATTTAACTATTTAAAAAAAATGTAATTAGTTTGTTGAAAATTTAATTATATTGATAAAAAATCATCTTTTTGTCTAAAAATGCCACTCTTTTGTTGAAAATCCATCCTTTTTGACTGAACAAGCATCTTTTATAGTAGAAAAGTCATATTTTTCCATTTATAAAAGATTCTATGCTAAAAATGTTGAACCAATAAAATGCTGCTTTGAATATATTAAAGGTAAGCAAAAATTAAAGCACAGTCAGTTTAAAAGCAGGGAACAGTCAGGGAATTTTAAAAATGACATTTTTTGGTCACCCTGTTATTTCAATTTCAGACATAGTATGATTTTTAATTTCAGGACATATCTAAATTTATGCGTTTAAAATTTTTGAACAAGTTACACTTAAGGGCTATTTTAATTTTTACGCAATATCAGTTTTATGACCATTTCAATATTATGGAAAAAGAAATTAAAATTTCAGAATATTTTTTTTAAATTTTGTATTAAAGGCATATCTAAGGTTGTTACTATTTTAATCTTCATTCTTGGAACGTTTTAAATTAACCGTGTTTTCAAATATGAGAACATTTTAATTTCAGTAAAGGTCAATTAGGCTGTGATACCATTTTAATTGTGAGAATATTTTAATTGTAGGGTTGCTTTAATGTTGAGGTCATTTCAATTTCTTAAGAGAATATCAATCATAAGACCATTTCCAAGACCATGTCTTTTATATTATTTATAAATTATCTTAATTTTTTAAACTGTTATCTATGACAGGTTTTAATTTTTGAGTGATTTTTATATAAAAGGAATTGATCATTTAGTATATTTTGCGCGACTTTTAAAATAAAATTTTGAATCTCCTTTTTTTCATTATATTTTTAAGAACTTTTAAATTCTAATCTCTCCTTTATAGACTAAATCTCGTTAAGTTTTATAATTGTAGTGTTCGTGTGATTCTTCATTTTTAGAATTAATTTCAAAGAGAGAATGAGAAATACCTATGAGGTTTTATTGGAGCGTGCTGAAGGTTAATCACTTTCGCTCGTCTCGGTTAAAGATTTCAAGATCGTTAACAGGAAGTCCCGCAAGATCAGAAGCTACGATATTGTACATAATGGATAACTGCATTTTTTAATTTTTTAACTTTTGGAATTATGTGAACATTTTTGTTCCGGTTTGTCAGATCAGATTGCTTTCACTTTATTATTAAGTTTTTTAATTTTAATAATTTTATCATTAGGTATAAAAATACCTCCAAATATACCACTTTCTTAAAAAATATAGTATATACATATGACGGTCGTGAGAAGAGGCCATAGGCGTGATTTGCCGCGGTTCTACTAGTCGTATTTCTTAAACAATTAATTTTTTTTAGATTTTCTCAACATGAAATTTTTAAGAGAACTGTGGTTTGAAATTTGCTAATTTATTTCACTGGGCAACGATATAAAAAAAAGTGAAATCATTTTTTATAAATAACAATTGTTATCAATAAACTCTTGCTAGTGTTTTTCGTTGATTGAAAAATTGTGTTTTTTTCACCGTAGTTGCTAAGATTATTAATAAAAGTCATAATTTGTAGCAAAAAATTAGATTAGGTTAGCGGAAAATAAACTAACAGTGGTTCAAAAATTGAATACGGGACACTAAATAGCCATTTGTGTAATTTTTAATAATAATTTCCACACAAAAATGTTACAATCTCCCATTTGACTGAAAAAAAATTATTTTTGCTTTAATAATTTATGTAATAAGCTTTATTGTGATATTGAAACAGCCAACTTAATTGGTCATTGATATACCTGTTTATTATAAATAGTTTTGTAGACAGAAATATATGTTTATCATTTTCACAAAGAAAGAAGACTAGCAAAGTGCAGTAACAACTGATATTTATGACAATAATTATTTTATTATAAAAACTTTGAATAATTAAATTAAGATTTAGCACTCGAAGATAAAATAACTTTTTTCTGCGATCATACCATATTTTAATAGAAATTGTTATTAGCAGTAACGCAAATTTTAATGAAGTGTCTCATATCCAGTTTTTTAATCACTGTTAGTCTATTGTCGTGTAATTTCAGTGAAAAACTGTCTCTTTTGTATGTAAAAATGAGCAATCAATTTCGTTTGTCAATAATCGCATTTAATTATATTCCAATTATAATTGAAGATAAAACTTTTTTTTCTACGAAGAAACGGCCGTTTGGGACATTTGTTTAACGAAATTGTTATTAAAAATCAATATTACTTACTTCTGATAATGATCGAAGTATATAAATGCCTTTGAAGACAATCGTAAGTCACTTTTACTCCTTACACATTTAGCTATGAGAAAAACTCATTTATTGAAAATTTTTTTATAAAAATGTTGATAAAAATAGTAAATGTTAACTTCTGCTAATTTTCCGTTACAAATTATGACTCATATGAATAATCTTAGAAACTACCGTGAAAAAACAATTTCTCATATAAGAAAAGACAGTAGTAAAAATTTGTTAACAAAAATAGTTGATAATAATTAAGTTAAATATTATTAGAATAATTTCTGTCCTTTGAGTGTAGGGCCACTAGGGTGGTCCAAAAATGCATGGGATTTTTTTCCAGTCTTGATACGTATCCCCCGAAATTTGTTCGAATCCACAAAAAATAAATACATCTTTTTGAATGATATTTAGAGTTGGGCAAGCCCCGTGAAAACACGTATTTCTCATAAGAAAAAAGAACCTTTCCGCATATTTTATTCAGGATGATTGATATTACCTGAATTGAGTTGAAACTCAACATTTCTTTTCACACTTAGTCATAGGATACGAATAAGATATTACTTTTTAAATATAACTCCCATAAGTCTGTTTCATAGGGTACCCAAAAACCCCCGTAAGTCTCATTTATACTGATAATTAGATGTTCACACAAATTATTTTTTTAAATTATTAATTGTTCGTGGCAATTTCCTCTTAGAATATAGGTAGAAATTTGCGGTTTTTTTTCTCCTGGAATTTTTAACTTTTTGACCTATTTTCACTTGAAGTGAATTAATATTTAATTCAATTTACCAAAAATAATTTTTTAAACAAATTATTATTGATTACAACTATTTTCTTCTTTAGTGAGGCTAGATAATTTCGTTTTTTACAGAACTTTTTAATTTTTTTGTTCACTTTAAATTTAGTTAGGTAATAGTTAATTTAAGTTAACAAACATGATTGTTTAAGTAATTTATTATTGCTTATAACTATCTCCTCATATAGTAATGATAGATAGTTGCGGTTTTTTCTGAATTTTTTTAACTTTCTGTCCACTTTTCACTTAGTGAGGTAATCATTATTGCAAGTAATTAACACCTTTTTTAAATAATTTATTATTGTTTATAGCTATCTTCTCTTAGATAAGTGCTAAAAACTTGCGATTTTTTAATGTTTAAATTTGTTTTGCCTTTTTAGTAATGAGCAAATAAAAAATAAACATTAGTGAGAATCATATTTTTTTAAATCTTTTTCTTTTGTGTGAACATATTTTTCTGAAATAAAAGAGATATTTGAAATATGCTTCAAATTTTCTACAATTCTACATGGATCTCAGCGATTTCTCAGGGTATCTCTAGGGAAGGGGGGGGGGGACAAAACTAAGGATTTCAGAAAAAAAAACTTTCTAGCACTACTCTAAAAGATATAGTTATAAACAATTATGATATGTTCAAATCATTATGTTTGCTAAATTGAATTAGTTATTAACTGACTCCAAGTGAAAAGTAGATGAATAGTTGAAAATTTCAGAAAAAACGCAAAATTTTAGCACAATCCAATCTGAATATTATTATAAACAATACAAAATTGTCTACGCAATTAATGTTGTTAACTTTAATTCATTATGTACGTCACTATTCTTGGAACTTGAACGAAAAGTTGAAAAAACTGCAAATTGCTAGCATTATTGAATGAGAATATAATTAAAAATAATAATTAATAGTTTGAATAATTACGTTTGTTAACAGTAATTGAGTAATACCTCACTTTAATTAAAAATGGGACAAAAAGTGGAAATTTCTTTCAAAAACCACTACTTTCTAACTTTAGTCTAAGAAGAAATGGTTAAAAACAATCATAAATTGTTTAAACAATTTATTAAAAAATCTAATCATCAGTATAAAGTAGTATTTTATGTATTAAAAACAATTTGAATTTAAAAACTTGCAAAAAATTATAATTTTATTGGCGCCAAAAAATCTCAAAAGGCTATTTTTCACCTATGGGGGTTTTCTGGGACCCTATAAAAAAGACTTATCGAGGTGGTATTCTAAAAGTAATATTTTATTCGTATTCTATGGTTCGTTGTGAATATAAATGTTGAGTTTCAATTTTATTCACCGAATATTGACGATTCTGAATAAAATTTGGAAAAACGTATTTTTTACTTATGGGAAATACGTGTTAAACATGAAGTTTGAGACCCCTCTAACTATAATTTTTTTCAAAACAAAAACAAAAATGGATTTTTTGTGTCGATTGGAACAAATTTCTGGACTGAAG
>JAWWLR010000128.1:35921069-35935428 GCA_035041075.1 Acraspis erinacei | reverse complement strand
ATTTCAAAACATTTACAAACATCTAGGATTTCCAAATATTTCACAAAGATTATAATTATTTCACAAAGATTTCAATTATTTCACCGAAATTTCAAACATTTCAAAGATTTTACAAATTTCTAATATTTAACCAAAATTTACAAAGATTTCATAAATTTCTAAGATTTTACTTTCTAACAGTTCAAAATATTTCACAAAGTTAATTTTTTTCTTTTAATTTATACAAAATTACACTATTACTTTTACATAAAAACGAAATTGTTTTTTGCCATCCTAGTAATCAACCCCGTGAATATTTATAAAAATATGATTATACTCAGTGACGTAGTCGAGGGCTGGCGGAGGGTACTTTTTTCAATTTATTATTTTTTTCATCCATAAACTACGTAACTAATTTTTTTTACCTTCCCCAGTCCCTAAAGTAACGTAGCTGTTGGCTAAAGGTGGATTTTACGTTTATAAATTATTTTAAATAAAATTGATGTAGATAAAATATTGAATTCAATACGCAATAAATTAATCAATTAAATTCAATAATTTTTAACAAAAAAGTGACTTTAAAACCAGTAAAGATATATTTTTAACCAAGTAGTTTATTCCAAAAGGATGAATTTCTAATAACCTGGTTGAATTGACGACCAAAAATGATGACTAACGAAATAGTTGAATTTTCAACAAATAATTAGACTTTTGACAAAATATTTCAATTTTCCAAATATAATTCGATTTTGAACAAAATAGTAGAATTTTCGGCATACAAAAATGCATTTCCAATGAAATGGCCGATTATTAAAAAAAGATTAAAATTCAAAACACAAAAGTTCATTTTCAACCAAGAAAGATTACTTTTCTAATATAAAAGATGAATTTGTAACAAAACAGTAAAGTTTTTAAACTAGTCAAATGTTTAAAAAAACAGTGTACTTTTTAAATCTAAAACGAGAAATTTTTAACAACATAGTTGAATTCTCAACTAAAAAGTTGAACTTTAAACAAACAAGAATGATTTTCTATCCAAACAGACAACTTTTAACAAAATGTATACATTTTCTAAAAAAAATTTGAATTTTCAATCAGAAAGTTGAACCTTCAACAACAACAAATTATTTTCTATCCAAAAAGAAGACTTTTCAACAAAAAACATGAACATACATGATGAAGTTTCAA
The DNA here is from genome assembly GCA_035041075.1 of Acraspis erinacei. Lineage (NCBI taxonomy): Eukaryota > Metazoa > Arthropoda > Insecta > Hymenoptera > Cynipidae > Acraspis > Acraspis erinacei. Next base: position 35,934,261 of record JAWWLR010000128.1, on the reverse strand, counting down.
GCAAATTTGGAATGGTTAAATTTACAGATAAAAAAAATATATTTTTCAACAAATTTGTTGAAATTTGTGGAACTTTTCAAACAAAAAAAATGATGTTTTGACAATATAAATAGTTGCATTTAAAAAAAAAGTTTTTATCTAAATAATACAATTTTTATCCAAACGAAATGAATCCCTGACAAAAAATCTAATAGTAGGCTTTTCAAGAATAAAAAAAATAACTTCAACCCAAAAATACGTAGTTTATGTTTATGAAAAGTAGCGTCAGGCCGCTCTTTCTTTTAGGACTACACCACTGATTATTATTAATAAAACTTAGCAGGAAATTAAATACCTTGAGTTCTACATCGGTAATCAGTCTGATAAGAGAATTCACTTGATCTCTTGGATTTGGACCCGACTCGGGACAGGAACTACTCAAAAGTAGTTTCACACAATGAGCTAAAATCCGGTCCGATATAGCGCTTGAATCTGGAGCTCCAGAACTTCTACAACATTTTATCAATTGCTCTATCGAGTTGATTTTTTTCTCTAATGCCAGCACATGACCCACCAACGAATAGACTTTCTGCGGTCGGAGATTGTAATCTGAAATTTTTTAATAATATTCCTAATTCAGGGTGCGTTTAAAAATTCCATTTTTCAATCTATAGTTGCAGTTCGAATTTATATTTTCAAATTATGAGATATAAAGTTTGAGCACTTAAAATAAAATAATTTCAAATTACAAGGTGTAAAATAAAAAAATTAAAAAATGTAAGCATTACAAATTTAACAATTTTAAGTTCCTACAGTTTTAAACCAAAGTCTTTTAGTAGCCAATAATTTCAAATTACGTAAGACTTTCTAAATCAAACCATTTCATCGTTTGAAAAAGAGCAATTTCTGTAATTAGTATAACAAATTTAATTTGTGTCAGTCAAAATCAAATGACTTGAAATAAATGTAAAGATTCGAATTTTTCACACAAAATTGGTAAATTGAAAAATTTATAGGACGAATCCATTTCAAATCATGCAGGTTCTTCACTTGAAAGTCCAAGCAATAAAAGAAATTTTTTGTTGAAACCTCTATAACTTTTTATTTAACTGAGATTGCTCGTTTTCTTTTAATAGCATTTTGAAAGCATTTATCGTCTTCTTATGAAATCCGATGGAAAATTTTACAAACGTATTTCTCAACAAGCCCACACTTACATTTTTTGCTATTTTCATTTCGAGTTAAATTTGTAATTTCATAAGGAAGACATCTTGTGAGTTTTATTCGGGCTAAATTGTTTTTGTAGGTAGGAGAATTTTCTTCATAATACAGAATCTTCTACTTTTTCTCACAGACAACTACAAATACGAAAAATTGTTAAGACAACAGTTTTCATGTCTCAACGAAAAGATGGGGTTTCCAATAAAAAAAATTTTTATGTTTTTAAAATTTGAAGAAAAAAAAACTATAAAACATTTTCTGGAAAACACCCACCTTTTATTTTTACCCATATTTTTGCTTTACAATTTTTGTTTATATGAAGAAGATATCGTGTATGTTTTATGCCGGCTAAATCATTATTAAGGCCGGGAGAATTTTTTTTCCTACAAATATAATTTTTGAATTTTTCTTGTAAACGATGCAAGATATTGCAAAAGATAAAGAGTTATTATTTATAGAATTTTTTTAATTCCTTATGAAAGTACAAATTTATATTTAAAAAAATGGAAAAAAAATATAATTGTGAATTTTTTGAGAAAATCGAATTTTAATATTTCAGAAAAACCAGCGGCATTATGTTTACTTTAAACCTTTTTAAAATTTTCCGACGGTTTTTGAAAAAAATACAAAAACAGCTATCGAAATCAGAAAGAAAGCTATAAATATATCAGTTAAATAAAAAGTAATAGAGGTTTATAGTCCCCGCCGAGAGATTGCAGGAGGAAATATTTTAAGCAGAGAGCCTTAAAAAAATAGCAATTTTATGCTCAAAGCCTTTCAGAATCAAAGAAATAAAAATCTTAATAGTTAGACAATAACAACACCAAATATTCTAAATTATAAATAAAATATGCAACGATTCACAGGTTCAAAAATCTGAAACCTTTACAAATTCGAAAATTTTGAAAATGAAAAAAGCTTTCAAATTTAAATCTGATAAAATTTTAAAAAAAATGAAATTCTAACGGCTTTTTCCCAATTTTAAATTAAAAGTGGTTCCAAATTTAATCATTCGTAAAATAAAAACAGTTTTGTAATTTATACTTGAAAATAGAAAAATTTCTACTTCAAATCATTCAATACCAATTTTTAAATTTAAATATATGAATTTTATGATTTTCAGAAACTAAATTTAAAGTTAAAAATGTTAAAACTTACAACAGAGTTTAATTTTTAGAATTAAATAATCATAAATTGAAAACTTGAAGATTTAAATTTTTTAAATAGTTCATTCTCAATATCCGTTAACACAAATGAGTAAAACACTGCAAAATAAATTAATTTTGCAACAAATACTTAAATTTTTCACTAAAAACTATCAATTTTTTACAACAAAGAATGGAATAGTTAAACTTTCAGTTGAAAAAATTAATTTTCAACAACAAAAAAGATGAATTTGCAAATAAAGTTATGAATTTTCAACTGACATAGTTAAATTTTAAATACAAAAGATGAATTTTTAAACAAGAAAATTAATTTTCTAACGAAAAATATAATTTTTCATCAAAATATATAAATTTTTAATTAAAGAAGACAAATTTTCAACAACATAGTTGAATTTTAAACTAAAAATAATAATTTTTAACCGAAAATAGAATAATAGCAATTTTACTTAAAGAAAATAATTTTAAACTAAACATAAGAGTTTTTAACTAATAAAAATGAAAGATGAATTTTTAACCAAAATGATGAATATTTACTTGGAATGATTGAATTTTTGACAAAAAAGATTAATTTTCAGCCAAAAAATTAATTTAAATAAATTAATTTCTAACAAAAGAGTTTCGCTTTCAACAAAATAATTTTATATTCAACCTAAAAGATGAATTTTCAACTAAAATTATATATATATTTAACTGGAACAATAGAATTTTTACCTGCAAAGCTGAATTTTCAACAAAAAATTAAATAGTTCAGTTTTCAGTTTAAAAAATTATTTCTCAACCAAACTGATGAATTTTCAACTATAATTATGAATTTTTAATCATAAAAAAGAGTAATTTTCTACAAAAAAGGCAAATTTTTCACAAAGTCGATAAATTTTTGAACAACTAGTTTAATTTCTAAATAAAAAATATCAATTTTTCAATCAACTGGTTGAATTTTCATCCAAAAGAGATACATTTTCAAATAAAAATAGAATGTTTCATTTTTGTGTTAAAAATTTAATTCTTAGCAACAACAAAAAGTGGATTTTCAGAAAAACAGTTCAATTTTATACTGAAATAGGTTAATTTTTAGATAAAAAATTGATTTTCAAGAAAGTAGTTACATTTTTAGCCAGAGAGGAATTTTCCATTAAAGTTATGAATCTTCATCTGCAATAGATTAATTTCAAACCTAAAAGATGAATTTTTATCAAAAGAGTTTAACATCCAACCAAGTAGTTTCATTTTAAACCAAAAAAATCAATTAAGAAATAAAATGATAAATAGTTAACTAAAATAGATTAATTTTCAACGAAAAAGATGAATTTTCAAACAATAAGGTGAATTTTCTACCAAAAATTACGATATTTCAACAAAATACATGAATTTTCATCGAAATAGATGATGCTTGAACTAAAAAAAGATAACGTTTGAACCATATATGGAATAGGTAAATTTTTAGTTAAAAAAATTAATTATCAACAGAAAAAAATTGGAAAAAGTAGTTAAATCTTTAATCGAATTGATGAATTTCCAACTATAATGAATCTTTAACTGAAATGATGGACCATAAACTGGAAGAGTTGAATTTAAAAAAAAAATATGAATTTTCAACCAAACAGTTGAGTTTTGAACCAATCAATTTTCAACAAAAAATGGAATAGTTCTAATTCTTAAAAAATAGTTACATTTTCAAAAAAAAGTGATGGATTTTCAACTAAAATGATGAATCTTCAACTGGAATAATTAAATTTTAAATCAAAAGATGAATTTTCAACCAAGAAAATTAATTTTTACCAAAAAATACCATTTTTCATTTAGAAAAGGTAATTTTTCATCTATAAAAGATTAGTTTTCAAACAAAAATTGAATAGTTACATTTTCATTCAAAAAAGGTAATTTTAAGCTAAAAAATGAATGTTCTAATGCAGTGGCATAATATTCAACTGGATTTCATTTTTGGTTTTTAAAAAATAGGGAAAAGAAAACAAATAAAAAATTTGCAACAAAATTGTTAAAGTTTTAAATATTATAATTAAATTCTCAGTAAAAAATTAATTTTCATTCAAAAAAAAAAATGAATTTTTAACAAAACAGAATTAAAATTATGAACCCTTAATAACAAAAATTATTTTTTAACTAAATGGTTTAACTTTTAACCAATTAATAAAATTTTCATTAAAAAACAAATAAATTCTGAACTAAAAATATAGTAGTTAACATTTCAATAAAAAAATCAATTTTAAATCAAAAACAGTTTAATTAAACCAACATACTTGAATTTTCAACCAAAAACGATCAATTTTTAACCAAAAATATAATAGATAAATATTAATTTAAAAAAAAAACGAATTTTCAACAAAATAGTTAAATACAGTTATATATAAAGCTACATTCACAAATGAGGACTTCTTGTAATTGAATTTTATGTAGAAATTAAAGAAAAAAAAATAAAAACGCTAGCGAAGAAATGCCTTTTGGCCTCAGAAATTAAAATTTCTTGACTTTGGAGTTAATAATAAAATTCTTCGTCATCGAAACCACTTACCCTGCATGATTCTAAACGCAATTCCAAATCCTTCCTCCACATCTCTTCCACACAAAATCGCCAAAACAGCGAGCTGCGTCTTTTGCTGATGATTTCCAAAAAGCGTCGGCAATTCTCCAGCCTGCGACCCCTCAGCATCCATATCCGATAAATATCCCAAAAAAGGGCCAATAGTCCTTCCCTCTTTCTCCGCAGATCCCAAAAACTTCGCAATCTCCATCTGTCTCGAAATCGTGTTCACATGTTTATCAATTTCCAAAGGCTCCATCTCCATCGTCAATCCCCCGCCTCCATTCTGCGAACCAACACTTCTCCTTCTCTTCTTATTTCCGAAATTCTCCACCTTTAATTCCGCCTCCAAATGTCCCTGAGCCTCCAGAAGTAGATGCGTCCTCTCATACAAATTCGTATAAGTACTCGCCTCATTCTTATAAAATCGGATACAAGTCATCGCCGCTCTGATATAATCCTTCATGAACAACTGTAAATGATAAAGTGTATTCAATAATCTTCTTTTCTCCAGATTGCGACAAATATAAACCAGATATTTCTTCCAAATGAGCAAACTCGAGTCTTTACTCTTCATCGTGTTCAGCAAATCCTCCACATTTTCGCTTCTCAAACATCTCAAATAAACGGCGTTGAAGAACAAATCTGGCTCCACATCGTTATCCATGACAAAGAGCAAACATTTTTCGAATTCCTTCTGCTTGACAAAGAATTCGAGAATCGAGCTACTACTTCCGTACATCAAGAGATAGTAAAGTCGCTCTTGGTAATAAACATTCTCGCATCCCGAATGTGTTGGATAATTTCCCTGACTGATGGCCTTCAGACTGTTGAGCGTGTTTAAAATTTCCTGGGCGGCGCTTGCACTCGATTTAAAGCCTTGACCATTCATAGTTAAATTCTCGAGGATTTGCAGAATCTCGTTGAGAAGTGGAGGATCCTTCAAGGGGCGAATTTTCACGGCGGCTTCGTGTTTCCGGGGACTCGTCAGTTCGACTCGCAAGTTCTGGGACTCGGAATCCTCGTTGCTGTCGAGTGATTCCGGATGGGAGAGAATTACCCAGTCGTCGAAATTTTCGTAGAGAACTTTGTCCAGACAGTGGGAGAACTTTTCTCGGGCACGCTCAAAGTATCCGACCTTGAGACAGGCTTTTCCCCAGGCTGCCCAGACACCCTGGGTGTCGAGACCGGACTTGGTGCTGACGTCGAGGGCGAGGGTCCATTGCTCTTTCTCGGTGAGAAGGTCGCGCAATTTTCTGAAGGCGTGATCGTCGAGATCGTCGGTCGGAATGAGAGAAAGACAGTCAGACTGGACGAGGGTGGTGATGAGGTCGACCTGGGAAAGGAAACGATCGCAGTGGGCAAGTCCCGCGTTGAGACCTAGTTTTGCGCATTTCACTTTAGCAGCTACGAGGAGAGATCGAATCATTTTGATGATTAGAGCGTGGTCGATTTCAAGGTTGACCTTCCCCCCGGAAAGGGGCTGAAGAAGCTTCTTCATCTCGTCGCACTGGTCGAGGAGAAATGTGGCGTAGGCTTTGTGATCGGAGTGAAGGTTCAGGATGGCGAGGCAGAGAGAAATGTTTGGAGCGTATTCGAAGGAAAATTCGTCCCGGACGGATTGGTTGTATGAGTCCTCGGCTGTTAGCTTCCAGGACTCGATGACCTCGCTGCCTGGAGTAGATGGTACACCTAGGAAAAGAATTTTAAATTATAAGGTTCCTTTCTATTTAAGACATTCATGGATAACTCGACTTTTTAAGTGCACACCAGATTTCAAGATTTTAGAAATACTTCCTAGATTTCGCAAAAATGTTGTAGAATACAAAAGGTTTCACCAAACTTTTAAAGATTTCTTAAAAATGTCCAATAATTTCAAAGGAGTTCAAAGATTTTTAAAAATTTCAGAAGGTTTCTGAAGATTTAAAATAATCAATTATTTAAAAGATTTCAAGGTTTCACAAACATTTCATAGAATAAAAATGATTTTACAAACATTGTATAAAATACAAACGATTTCAGAAAATTTTCCATGATTTCACAAATATTTCGAGGGTTACAATATATTCTAAAATATTTAAAATATAAAAAAAAAAGTTTTAAAAATTTCTCAAAAATATCAATAATTTCCAAAGAGTTCAAGGATTGTAAAAGTTTTCAGAAGGTTTCAGAAGATTCAAAATAATCAATTATTCCAAAGAATTCAAGATTTCACAAATATTTCATAGAATACAAGATTTCAAAGATTTCACAAAAATGTTAAAATATTTCAAAAATTGTAAAGACTGCAAAAAGATTTCAATGATTTCATAAAGAATTTAAAGATTTTAAAGTATTTCAAAAAGATTTTAATCATTTCAAAGATCTTACAAAAATATGATTTCACAAAGATTTCAATAGATTTCAAAAGTTTTCAAAAGTTTTCAAACGATTTCAATAATTTCAAACTTTTTACCAAAATTTCAATGATTTCATACAGATTTGAAAGATTTTAAAATATTTCAAACTATTTTAGAATATTTAAAACATTTTAGAATTTTTTTTTAAATGCACAAAGTTCAAGAAGATTTTAATGATTTAAAAGATCTTACAAAAATATCAATGTTTTCACAAAGATTTCGAAGATTTCAATAGATTTCAAACGATTTCAATAATTTCAAAGATTTTACAAAGATTTTTAAAGATTTCAAACATTTCAAACGATTTCAAAAAATGTCAAAGATCATTTTTGTAAAGAATTGCAGGACAAAGCATTTCAAATATCTGAAAAAGATTTAAATGATTTCACACAAAAATCTCAGCTTTTACAAACAATCTAAAGAATACAAAAGATTTAAGATAAATTTCCATGATGTCACAAAGATTTGGAGGATTAAAAAATATTTTAAAATATTTTAAAACATTTAAAAGATTTTACAAATATTTAAACAAATCTCACAAAAATTTCAATGATTGCAAAAATAAAGATTTTAAAGACTGTAAAGATTGTAAAGATTTTAAAATATTTCAAACTATTTTAGAATATTTTTAACATTTTAAAAATATTTTTTAAAAACACAAAGATTTCAATGATTTCACAAAGATTTAAAAAAGATTTTAATGATTTCAAAGATTTCAAGGATTTAAAAATATTTTTAAATATTTTAGAAGATGCAGAATAGTTCACAAATATTTAAACAAATCTAACCAAAATTTTACTGATTTCACAAAGATTTTAACAGATTTCAAGAAAATTTAAATGATTTAAAAAAGATTTCAGAAAATTTAAATGATTACAAAGATTTAAAAAAAATGTCAATGATTTCACAAATATTTCAAATGGTTTCAAAAGTTTTCAAAATATTTCAATAATTTCAGACTTCAAACAAATTTCAACATTTCAAGAAATTTCAGAAGATTCAAAAGGTTTAAAAGATTTAAAAATATATTTCAAAATATTGCAGAAGATCTAAAAGGCTTCAAAAATATTTTCAAAACATTTAAACAAGATTTCAATAATTTCAAAAAGGGTTAACAAAGGTTTCGGAAAGATTTCCAAGATTATATCAACTTTTCATAACATCCAAATAATTCACAAAACTTTAAAAATTCCAAACTAATTTCAATGATTTTACAAAGGTGTCAATGATTTCAAAAAATTTCAAAGGATTTTAAAGATTTCAAAAATTTACAAATATTTTGTATGTTTTAAAGCAATTCAGAAATATTTAAAAAATTCAACAAAGATTGGAATAATTTCATAAAGATATTGAAAGATTTATCAAATATTTCAAGGGTTATATAACCTTTTCATAGAAACCAAAGATTTCAGGAAGGTTTCGAAAATTGCACACAAATTGCAATTACTTCATAAGGACGTCAACGATTTCAAAAGATTTAAAAGATTGCCAAAAATTTCAAAGATTTAAAAATATTTCAGAGAGTTTAAAAGATATAAGAAAAATTAAAAAAATTCAATAAAGATTTCAACGATTTCACAAATATTTTAAAAGATTTCACAAAGATTTCCGAATGATTTTCAAGACTTGAGAAATATTTAAAAAATTCAATAAAGTTTTCAATGTTTTCACAAAGATTTTGAAAGACTTCACAAAGATTTCAGAAATATATCCAAGATTATATCAACTTTTCATAGCATCCAAAGATTTCACAAAGGTTTAAAAAATTGCAAACAAATTTCAATGATTTCACAAAGATGTCAACGATGCCAAAAGATTTCCAAGATTTAAAAAAGTTTCAAAGGATTTTACATATTACAAAGATTTAAAAATACATTGGAAGATTTAAAAAATTCAAAAAAGATTTCGATGATTTCACAAATATTTTGAAAGATAAGCTTTTTATATAATCCAAAGATTTCAAAAAAGTTAAACAAAATTGCAGACAAATTTCAATGATTTCACAAAGACGTCAGCGATTTCCAAACATTCCAAAGATTTAAAAATATTTCCGAAGATTGGAAACACTTAAGAAATATTAGAAAAATTCAACAAAGATTTAAATGATTTCACAAAAATTTTCAAGATTATATAAACTTTTCATAGAAACCAAAGATCTTAAAAAGGTTTAAAAAATTTCACACAAATTTCAATGATTTCACAAATACGTCAAGAATTTCTAAACTTTTCAAAGATTTAAAAAAAATTTTAAATTGCAATGGTTTAAAAATATTAAAAAATATTTCAAAAGATTTAAAAGACTTTAGAAATATTTAAAAAATTCAAAAAAGATTTCAATGATTTCACAAATATTTTGAAAGATAAGCTTTTCATAGAATCCAAAGATTTCAAAAAAGTAAAAAAAATTGCACACAAATTTCAATGATTTCACAAACAAGTCAACGATTTCAAAAGTATTACAAAATTTCAAAAGATTTTGGAAGATTTCATAAACATTTTTTTAATTTTCTTAAGATTTCAAAATATTTCAGAAAATAAGAAATATTTTAAAGAGTTCAAGATTTCACGAAGATTACGAAGATTTTAATATATGTGTTTTAAAACATTTAGGAAGATTTAAAAGATTTCGCAAAGATTTAATAAAAGTAATAAAATTTTTAAAGATTACAATTATTTCACATAAATTTCAAAAATATTTCATAAGATTTCATCAAGATTTTCAATATTTCACAATAATTTGATAGATTTCAAAACATTTTTAAAGGTTGCAAAAATTAAAGAAAAATATTTCAATAATTACACATATTTAAAAGATTTCAAACGATTTTAAAGATTCCATACATTTCTAAACATTTTAATGATAAAATAAAATAAAACAACATTAAAACTGTTTCTCACCTATCGCCGCTTGTTGTTGTAAAGTCGTCTGCAGCTTACAATCATTGCATACCATCACCGGAACCGAATTAGGATACCCAGCGACTCTCATCCGATGTTGCGAACACATTCCACAAACGACCCTCCCACACCTTCTACAATGATGCCTCCTATTAAACATCGAAAATATCACTTCCTTACAACTACTACACTCCTTCGCCTTATCATTCGGAATCCATTCCTCCTTGGTCGGAACATTAGCCGGCATCACAAATTCATTCCCTCCCTGGCAATCGCTTTCCAAAAACTGCGAATCCCTCGTCTTCGCATCAACCCCATCCCGCTGAAAACCGACTCTAAAATCCAGCGACTTACCCGCATAAAACCTAATCACCCTGTCAAAGCTCTCTATCGAAATATTCGCCTCCTGCAGCTTTCCCTCCACCACATTCAGCGTCCGCTGCAAACTCTTAAACTTGCAGTTCATCAACAACTGCTCCAGCATCAACAACGGCTCCCTTATCAAATGCACATACAATCCCTTCTCCTTGTCATCCAACTCATCCAAAATATCAATTCCAATCAACGCCTTTCTATATTTCAAAGTCTTGCTCGCCTTGCAACGCTCGAGCAAAAATTGCACCACAAATCTCATCGCTTTCGTTTTCTCCAATCGTTTCAAAACCCCCTTGCACATCGCTATCGACTGATTCAGCGGCAGCGCCTGGAGAAGTTTCTTCGCGTGCTTAAAGTCCCCTTCCTCGTTTCTCAACAAACCCAGGAACAAGTCCTGAGTAACCAGGGTGTGCATCTCGGACGAAAACCTCTGATATTCTAGCCACTCGAGACACAACTCGAATTTATTTTCCTTGATCAAGGACTGAATGACCCGACCAGGATCGGTTTTTTCTGTACAATTCACCACGTCGAACCATTTTGCATCCTTGAGATTAATTTCACTCTCGCAATAAGGCAGGATCTTTCGGAAAATCATCACTCTACAAAGAGTTTCACTCATTTTAACTGTGCAATGTGATGGAAGATTTTCGCTTTCGTGATGATGCAGAGCGTGAAGCAAGGCGTCTTCGCAAATTTCCATTGGCCACTTGTGCATGTTGAGGAGAATCGTCTGGACGAGAATGTTGATGTCTTTGATCTGGTAAATGTAATTGAGAATTCGCTCCTCTTTTCGAGAACTCAAGAGACTTATAATCTTGTCCTTGAAGCATTGCAGCTCGACATTCTTGGCCAGGAAATTATCAGGCATTGCATTTATGACATCGAGGCATTCTTGGTAGTTTTCCGTCTTTAGAGATTCTTCGAAGAAGGACCAGAGAGTCTTTAATGGAACATTCTCTTGAACACTGGCGATAACTCGATTGTCGTTGAAAAGTGTGCTGAGAATTTTTGTCCAGGGTGAGTTGAGAACGTTCTCGAGACAAGCGGTGCGTTGAGTATTTTCGCAATCGGTTTCCAGAATCGTTGGACTCTCCTCGTGAATTCGCTGGACGAGATAGGAAAGGAGCCAGCAGTGACCTTCGAGATATCGAAGCAAGGAAGGCTTGGCTATTCTTGATTTCCAGTCTGGGCTCTCGAGCAAAGAGTTTTCCTCCTTTGTCTCCTCTTCCTGTTCCTCCTCGAGAGTTTAATTCAGTTTGAACTCGCATTTAAAGGCTAGAGATTTGTAATTGCTCTCGTCAAGGGATTTGAACTATTCTAAACTGGGTGTCACGGAGTGCAAATTTTTCCCTTCAGAGTTCGTTTTTATAAAATTGGAGTAACGCTGAATTAGTTCCAGGCCGTCATTTAAAGTCTGGACATTAAACACCTTAATAACTGGCGCGTCCACAAATTCGTTCGCCATCGCGAAAATGCATCTTGAAACCTGCATTAGGTCTAAATCTTGCCACGCCAGTTCATTCAAACTTTCCATTGGTCCGAACAATATAAAATCGTAGGCCAAAGTCCCGAGCAATTTTTACCTAAGAGTTGATAAAGTTACAAGTCCCAAGTCCCCAACTTCATATCCGGTGAATATCCGAGTAAAGAATCGAATGCAAAAATAGGAGATTCCAAAGATTGAGGAAAAAGGCGAGAGTGTGGTGTCCATCTAATAATTCGCTCATATCCAAAAAACAGATAATTAAGGTCTTTTTTTATCATTTATCGAACCTCGGGATGTAAAAGGTCTATTAAAATTTCAGAAACGTAGAGGTTCGGGTCACAAGAAAGATTTTCTGGACTTTTCTGAAATTTGCAGAATTTATTCTTAATATTTATAAAAAAATAAGTATAAGTTGTATATTGTAGGCCTCGGACTCATTTTAGAAATTAAAAATAGTCTCAATAGCAGTATAACTTCCTTTACTTCCTTTAGAAAACCTGAAATCTTTGGAGATCCTCTAAAAAATCTTGAGAAACTCGTCTTTCTTTTCAACTTGAAATCTTCCAAATCCCTTGAAACCAGTAGAAATTCCTTAGAACTTAGAAATCTGCTGAAACCCGAGTAGTCCCACAAAATACGTAGAAATTCCCGTAAAACATATTCAAATCTGTAATGTCTTAGGGTGACGATTCGGCGGATGATTTCAAATACCCAGATTTTCCCGCTCAAGTAAAAATACGAATTTCCAGCTAAAAAATATCATTTTAAACCAAAAATTTAATAATTAAATTTTAAGTCGAAAAATGAATGTTCAGCCAAAAAATGAATTTTTAATTAAAATTATGGAATATTCAACTAAAATAGGATATTCAGTTTAAGAAAAATTATCTTCAATAACTAAAAATTAATTGTCAACAAGTTTATTTTTCAACCAAGTAAAGGACCCCGCACTAAATGTATGGGAACATGGCTTTCGGTGGATTTAGCTGAAACTTTGTAATTTTTAAGGTTATAAGTGCCAGATGAAATATCTGTAAAGAAAAATCCAGAAAAATGGACAGTTTTAGCGCTATGCGGCGCTAAGCGCTCAAGATCAGTGAATAAAACGAATTACAACAGATTTTGT
>JAWWLR010000128.1:35886221-35907814 GCA_035041075.1 Acraspis erinacei | reverse complement strand
TTTTCTAATAAAATAATTAAAATTTTGATTAATTATTTTATTTTGAAGCAGAGATTATTTTTGAATTAAAATTATGAATTTTGCAACTAAAACATTAATGTTGGACAAAAGATTTTAATTTTTAACCGCCAGTAGTTGAATTTTTAATTAAAAAATATAGATTCGCAACAAATAATGCAACACAATTTTTTTATTTAAATTTGAAGAAATTCTGACTTGGAACAGGAATTTTTTTAATTCCTTTCTTCTCAATTCAAATAATTATAATTATTTTCTAAAATTGGGAACCAAATAGATAAATTTTCAACTAATAAAAATTATTTTTAACAAACATGATTGTTACAAAGATAATTAATATTTAAAAAAAAACGAATTTAAAAAAAGAATAAAGATGAGTTCTGAACGAAAAAATTAATAATTCAATTTTCAAAACTAAATAATTTTTTTTGGTCGAAAATTCAACTATGTGGTTAAACATTATTGTATTTGATTAAATTCTTGTCTTTTCTGTCTCCTTTTTTATATTTTTTCAAATTTTAAATTATTCTTGCAAAAGAAAATGTATTTCCTTAAAATATTCTAGATTAATTTTTAACAATTTTGTAAATCTCTTTAATTATCCTCTTAAAATTCATTTTTCAAAACAAAAATGTTTAGATATAAAATTACCTTTTTGCTTAAAAATTCATTTTTTTTTAAAGTGAAAATTCATTTTTTAGTAGAAAATTAATTTTCTTTTTAGTAGAAAATTAATTTTCTTTTTAGTAGAAAATTAATTTTCTTTTTAAACTGAAAATTTAAGCTGAGCCACTTTTTATAGTAAATATTTTTTTTTGTTAAAAAATTCAACTACTTGGTTGAAAAGTAATTTATTTTTTAAAAATATTTGTCTGTTTTGGTAAAAAATAATTTTTGTTTAGATTAAAATTAAGCTAATCCATGAGTTTGAAACTGATTTAATTTTAATTTGCAAAGAAAAAAACGGGTATTAAACAAAAAAAGATTAATTCTAATCTAAAAATGAAAAAGTAAATAATAAAATAAATAATAAAAATAAAAATTTCACCATAAAGGAATTCAAATTTAACCAAAAATAATAGGATTTTATTCACATTTAAGCGGAAAAAAATAGAAAAAAAAATATATTTTGGTCAAAAATGTTATATTTCGAGTTTAAAACTTCCTCTTTTGACCTTAAAATTTAACAGTTAGGTTGGAAAATAAATTGTTTTGTTGGAAATTTTATTAATTATTTACAAACGTAATTATTCTGTTGAAGAATCGACAATAAAAAATAAAAATAAATTATTTTGGATTGAAATTCAACTTAAAAATTGAAGTGTTTTGTTAAGAAAGCCTTTTTTGATTTAAAATTATTATTTTCTCTTAGTTGAAAATTAATTTTTTGACTGAAAATTCATTTATTATATTTCAAGTTGAAAATTTATTAATGCAAATTCCAAGTTTTGCAATAAATATGAGGAAAAAATGGCTCAAAAAATTCCAAACGGTTTCATAAAAACTCTTTAAAAATATTTAAATTCTAAATATTCATATATTTTTATTAAAAATATTTTATTTTCATATTTTTTATTTGAAAAATAAAAAAAAATATTATTGGTTATAAAATAATGGCAAATTTTTCATAACTGGAATAAAAATGAGATGTCTAAAAAAAGTAGACTTTCAACAATTTAAAAAACGTAAATTTTTCTACAACTGAAACCATCAAAAAAATTTTTTTAGGAAAATATTTTTTTTTAAATAAATATATTTAAAATATTTACATTTTTATAAAGATGGTAACAGTATATTTGTAGAAAATATATTTAAATTATTAGTAAAGAAGAAGTTAAAAATTTTTTTCATAAAAAAAGTTTTTAGTTTCATAGAAAATATAATTTGAATTCAAAAAATATATTTTAATTTCAATCAGATTATTTTTTTGAACAAGAATTAATTAATTTTTTATCATAAAGGAAAACTTTTTTACAAAGAAAGAATATTTAATTGGCAGTTGAAAAAATTTTCTACTAATAACAGTTGAATTTTCTACTAAAAAAGATAAATTTTAACCAAATTAATACATTTTTAATAACAAAATATACATTTTCCAGAAAAAAAGGAAGAAACATTTTCCGCAAAAAAAAAATAATTTTCAACAAAAACAAAGACGACTTTTCTACAAAAAAAAAATTGAATTTTTTGCCAGAAAATATAAATTTTCAGTAAAAAAGTTGAATAAAAAATTTTAATTTTAAACAAAAAATAATTCAATAATTTCAAAAGACGAATTTACAACAAATGAGTGTATTTAATAAACAAAAACAATTTTTTTTGTCTCGAAAAAAATATTATTTCATTCAAACTGTTGAATTTTCAATCCGAAATTACAAATTTTCAACAAAAACTGTAATATTTGATATTTCAACAAAAAAGGATTTTAATTTTAAATAAAAAAAATGGTAGCATTTATCCAAAAAAAAGTAGAATTTTAGACAAATTAGTTAATTTTTGAAACAAACAAGATTCCCGGTCAAGAAAATCAGTCTGAAAATATAAATTTTTGACGAAAAGAACTTTAATTTTTAACGAAAAATGCAATAGTTTATATTTCAATCACTAAAGATTTTAATTTATGATAAAAAAATAGTTGAATTAGTCCAAAAAAAAGCAGAATTTTAAAGAAACTAGTTGACTTTTTAAAAACAACAAAATATATTGGTGAGCTAAAAAAATGCAATCAAAATGCCGTATTTTTAAGCCAAAAATCGACTTTTCTTTACTTTAATTGATCACAAACTCTTTTTTTTTTGGTAAAAAAATTATTAATCTTGATTTGAAAATCTAGCCCTTGGTTAAAAATTGAAAAACTTTCTTAAAAGTTTATTGTCTATTGAAAATTAATAATTTTAGTTAAAAATTTTAACTTTTTTGTTGAAAAATTGTTAAAAATTAGTTTAAATTTAGTAATTTGTTGAGAATTAATATTTTTGGTTAAAGAGTCCTTGTTTTTGGTAGAAAAAAATTCTTCGTGTTAGAATTTTTTTAAACTAATGATTCGTTGTTTTTGTTTCACATTTTTTTTAACTCAAAATTTTATCAATTTTATTTTTTATTGTAAATTATTCTTTTCTAGTTAAAAATTAATTTATTAATAAATTAATTGTGGTCGAGAACTGGTATTTTTTGGATAAAATTATCTTCATATTTGAAAATTAATTTTTGTGTTGTTAAAATTAACTTTTGAGCAGAAATTTTTTTAAACTGAAAATTAAACCTACTCAATTTTGTATTATAAATTATTTTTTTTTAGTCGAAAATTCAACTATGTGGTTCAAAATTAATGAATTTTGTTAAATATTTGTATTTTTTGGACGAAAATAATTCGTGTTTGGAATTTTTTTCAATTAAAATTTTATCTATTCTATTTTTAATTATAAAAAAATTATTCAACTACGTGACTGAAAATTATTATTTTTTAAAAACGAAAAAATTACTTGAAAATTATTCTTTTTTAGTAGAAAATTAATTTGATTTTTTAGTTAAAATTGGATCAATTCCATTTTAGTTAAAAATAAATTTTGGTAAATATTTTCATTTTTTGGTAGAAAATAGTTCTTCGTGTTTTAATTTTTTAAACTAAAAATTCGTTGTTTGTGGTTAAAATTTTTTTTAAACTACAAATTTTTTTTTAGTGAAAATTAACTTGTTAGCGGAAATTTTTTTGACTGAAAATTAAACCATTCAATTATTAATTGTAAATTATTATTTTTTCGTTAAAAATTCAACTACATAGTTTTATTTGTTTAAATTTTTGTCTTTTCTGGTATAAAATTATTTTCTTGCTTCAGTTTTTTTTGTAAAAATTCGTTTTTTAATATAAAATTGATTTTTTTTTAACTGATAGATGAACCTTTTCAACTTGTATTGTAAATTATTTTTTTAGTAGAAAATTCAACAATTAAAAAATTATTTTATTTTTTTATATATTTGTATTTTTTGTTAGTAAATAATATATTGAGCGATTTGATTTTTTTAATAATCTGAACACTCCTTAAATTAGAAGTAAAAATATATATCTTGAAAAATCTGCATGTTTGAGATTTTTTCGAATTTTATTCAGAACTTCTAAACATTTTTTTTACATTATTTGAATTTTTGCTAAAATTTTGTAAAATCCTGCAAAATAAAAAATATTTCCTTAAAATATTCGAGATTTATTTATGACAATTTTGTAAATCTTTTTAATTCTCTTAAAAGTAATTGTTCAAAATAAGAAAATTGATTTTCAATTTTTCTATACATCTTAATTTATTTTTTTTTTAAACCAAAATATTATATTATTGATGAAATTAATAATTTTTTGTAAAAAATTCAACTATGAGGTTAAAAATTATTTAATTTGGTTACAATTTTGTCATTTTCGTAAAATTAATTTCTTGACTGAGAATTTATTTTTTCGGCCAAAACAAAATTTCCTTTTTCTGTTAAAAATTAACAATTGGATTTTTTTTTGTTAAAAACTTAATTATTTCATTTTTCGCTGAAAATTGTTTTTTTTTTTACTAAAAAATTCTAATATTTACTTAAAAAGTGATTTATTTTCTGTAAAAAATATTTTTTTTTTATATAAAATTAATCTTCGTTTAAAATTTAACTAGTGGATAGCAACTTTTATTTTGTTAACAGTTATTTTTTCTGGTAGGAACTTCATCCTTTTTGGTTAAAAATGCCATTGTTTTTTTTGGAAAATTAATCTCAAGGTTAGGATCCAAGTTTTTGTTGAAAATTCCTTTTTGTTTTCTCACATTCAACTCCTTTTTTATAAAAAATGAAACTTTTTGTTTTGTTTAAGTATCAAATATTACTTTTTTTGGTTAAAATACGATTACTTCCGGTTAAAAATTCAACTGTTTTCCAGAGAATTCGATGGAACTAAATAGAATATTTCACTTCCCAATCAGCCTAACCTAAATTCAACGAATTATAAAATTTATAAACTAAATTCTGAATTTAATCAGTTAAACTAAACTGAAATAATGTGAATTTCGCCGAATTCTAAAAGAGAATCCGGTAAATGCGCAGTTTCCGGTCTCAGACGAATTTCATCATTTTCGCTGACTTTCGCACATAATCACATTTATTTTAACACTAAAAAAGGCAATCACTAATCAGACAATCATTAGGGGAAATCCGAGAAATCAAAATGTTTATTTACATATAGATATATTTAATAAAACAATTTCTATTTTGCAGGTTATGTTAGAGAATTGTTGACTTACTCTTTTTAGAACACTTTTGTCTCTTCCCTCTCCGATTTAATACTTTTCAATACAAATAAAAGAACTTATAATTGTATCTATTCATTATTTAAATGTAACAATAAATGACGAATTAGATTTCTTCTTTAAAAACCTAAAAACGTACGCTCGCGAAAATGCCATGTAAAGTTGTGATAAGCAAAGTGACAACAAAGCAGTGAAAATGCCTGTCTGGACCTGTCTTTGCCTGTCTCTCTTCTTTTACTTTCTTCCAGAATTTTCTATCTTTTTCCTACCAATATCGATATATCGATATTGTAAGGCGGTTTTCAAAAATTGAAATTACTCATTCTTTCATTCTTATTTGTCAATGATTGAATGAAGAAAATAATCTAAAAGAAAATATACAGAGAAAGGTATTTTTCAAATTTAGATTGCATTTGTTATACTAATTTCTGCAGAAAATGTGAAGTTATTAATTAAATAATAAATGAAAATTGAAAAGACCTTACCGATAGAAAACCAAAAATATTATGAACATAGATGCGCCACGTCGCTTAATTACTAGCGAACCTATAATAAGTTCCTAGAACGTATCATAGGTTCGCTAGTGAGGTTCCACATATGTGAGGGAGCTTACCACTCACTAGAGTGCGCGATCTGTTTGGGACCGAGTTCTGCGAAAATTTAAATTTAATAAATGAAAAATGGCTTTTTCTTTACAGATTATAAAAAAAATCTTCTTGTAAAATAAAGTAAAAGAGTAAATCATTTAGTTGGAAGAGAAAAACTTAATATTTTTTAATTACTTGTCGCTTTTTGTTGAATAGTTCTGAATTCTACAAAGATAACATTATTTAAAGGAATCTGTATTACCATAAGAAATTATTTATTTGATTTATTTATTTTTATTATTACATAACATTATTGTCTACTGAAAAAAATTCCAGGTACGTGTTATGAAAACATTCTTTATTTTTTTCCCAAATAGTAGAACTTTCAACTAATAAAGATAAATTTCGACCCAAAATGAAATAGTCGAATTAAATAATTCCAATTCTAACTAAAAAAAGTAGTTATTCAACTAAATTAAAAGGAATTTACAACAAAATTGTAAAATTTTCAAATACAAAAATGTCAACCAAGAATGGAATAGAGAAATTTTCAGATAAAAAAATTGAAGACCCAACAACATGGTTCAGTTTGGAATAAGAAAGGGGAATTTTCAACTAAAAAAGAAAACATTCTCAAACCAAACATGGAATAGTTAAACTTTCTGTTAAAAAAGTTCTAAAAAAACAAAAAAATAGCGAAATTTTCAAAAAACTAATTGAATTTTCAGCAATTGAGATAAATTTTCAACTTGATTACTGACTCTTCAACCACAAAATTAATGTCTAACTTTAAACAAAAAAAGATGGATTTTTAACAGAAAATTGAATAGATGATATTCAGACCAAACATTATTTTAAATATTTTCATATTAATTAAAAAACAGGTGAATTAAAAAAAAGACGAACTTTAAATGAAATACTTAATTTTGAAGTGAAAAATTAATTGATTACCAACAAACTTATATTATCAATTAAAGAGTTAAATAAATAAACTTGCAACTACAAACTAAAATTTCTTGCCAAAAATGAAATAGTTCAATTTTAATTGAAAAAAATCATCTTGAACCCAATGAAGGAGGTTTGAATAAAATACTTACGTTTTCAATTATAAAATTAATTTTTGACAAAAAAAATTATTTAACAAAAGTAGTTAAATTTTAAACAAAGCAGTTAAATTTTTAAGAAAAGAAATTAATTTTGCAACGAAATAAATAAATTTACAAATAAGAAGGCTACTGTTCTTTAAAAAAACTTACTTTTCAAACATAGCTGAATTTTCAAACTAACAAGTTCAATTTTTAAGAAAAGAAAAACGAGTTTTTATAATCATCAAGATTAATAGTTAACCAGAAGAGACGAAATTAAAAAAAAAGACATGAATTTTTATCCAAATTGTTCTTTTTTAAACTAAAAGAAGCGAAATTTTAAGAAAGAAATGGACATAGTTGATACTTCAACTGAAAAACCTTTTAAATTAAAAGCCATTGAATTCAAACAAAAAGGACAAATTTTAAAAGTTAAATTTTGAACCAAATAGAATTTGAAATGTTTGAATTTGAATAAAAAATTTTTTCCGCTATGAAGAATAGAAACATTTTGAAAACATGTAAAAATTAAATTTTTCTTTTCAGGTATTCAGTTTGAAAAGAAAAAATTTATTATTTTTAGCTGGGTCAGTTTTTCTTGCATAGTTCTGAAATTCGCAAACATAACATTATTGTTTAATGAAAGGACGTTCCAAAGTACATGGTTTCAAAAGTTATATATTTTGATTGCAAAAAATATTTAAAAAAATTAAAAATTAAAAATCAAACTGTTTTAGAGCAAATAGTCTTCTATTTTTTAAATTTATTTGTTCTTGATTAAAATTTTATCCGTTGAAGTTTCTTCTCTTTACTTGAAAATTTATCTTTCATTTTATTTCTTTAAATTTCAGTTAACAATTGTTCTTCTTTAATTTGAAAAATTACACGATTTATTGAAAATTCATCCATTTTGGTTGAATTTAAAGGCTTTTAATTACAAATATTTTTGGTTGAATTCAACGCTTTTAATAAAAATATTTTTTTGTTGAAATATCAACTATTAAATTTTACGTTGTTTGTTCAAGATTCATTTCTTTGGTTCAAAATAGACTATTTTGATAAAAAACAGTTTTTTTCGTTCAAAATTAATTAACTGAAAACTTTAATTTGTCGGTTTTTAGTTAAAAATTCGCTCGATGCTTAACAATTATCTTTTTGGTTGAAAAACAAGTTTCAGCTAAAAATTTAACTGATTAAAAAAATTCCTTTTTCTCCTTGAAAATTGATCATTTTACTTTATAATTCAACTATGTTTTTGAAATTTTTTTTATACAAAAATATTCTTCTTGTTTGCAAATTCATTTATTTTGTTTAAAAATTTATTTCTTTGATTGCAAATTCAACTACTTTTTTAAAAATATTTTGTTGTTGCAAATTAAGTTTTAAGTTAAAAATTCGACTTTTTGGTTGAAAATTGATTATGTTTGGTTGAAAATTTAAGTATCACGTTCAAAACTAATTTTGCTTGGTTCAAAATATTTTTTGAACTGAAAAGTGAAAGTTTTAGTTGGAATTTTATTTTACAAATGAACTATAGACTTCTACAAATAATTCCCATAAAGAAGCTGTTTTTGATTTAGTTAATTTAAATTTTCGCAAAAATCCGACCCGAACAGGTCGCGCACTCTGGTGAGTGGTAAACTCCCCATCCCTATAGGTACAGGGATCGGAACATATGTTACCTGACGCAATGAAAATGTAAATGATTTTCAATATGTAATTTACCCTATATGGTACGTAGATAACTCTAAATTTGTGAGTTTTTAGTGTCTTTTACGTATAATAATGTTTTTAAACATAATATAAAAAACGTAAAAATTAAAATCTCCAGTACCGCGTCACATCCCACCCCTGAGTACTCCCAATTTTGGGAACTTTTTAAACTGCACTTGCGTCGCGCCGGTAAGACCGGATTGGTTACTGTTGGCGCGCTGATTTTGAATAGTATAAATATTAAAATGTAATATTTATTATAAATAATGATTAGGAAATACATAAACAGTAATTTCTTAATCCAAAAATGAGATTTTAGAGTGACAGATAACAAATAATTCGATTTTAATTGCAAAGACGTTATAAATGCTTAGTTCAGAGAAAGAAAACATTTTCTTTTATCACAAAGATTAATCTCCTCTCTGTTCAGTTTATAAATTGATTTTTTTTAATTCTCAACCAGCCCGATGCCACTTTTCTGGAGGCCTGTGGAAAATTTTTGTCATGAGAGTTGAAGGTCGCCATGTCGCGGCGCCAGCTATGCAGTTGGCCTAGAATTTAAATAATGCAAGAGGCAAGGGTTAAAAAATGTTTCTAGAATAAAAATAATTTTGTGATAAATCTGGGTAAAAGATATTAATATTAAGGCATTTTCTAATCTTTTAAATTTAAAATAATTTGCGAAAATCGTAACATTCACTGCTTTCAGACGTAAATCCAATGCATTCCTAATAACCACAACATTATGCAAAATAAATTATACATAAAATAAAATAAAACTGGTTAAAAATTATTTTTAAAATCGAGGAAAATATGATAATGTTAATTATAATTAATTTTGAACTCGAGCTGAACTTAAAAAAAAAAAATATTTTGGATTTTCTTTATTTGAGAATAACTATGTAGAGTTTAATATTTTTCTTTTTCTCTTTGGATAAAAGTTGCAATTTTCATTTAATTCTAATGCTGTAGCGCTTATTTTATTCCTTTAAAGATTCTGTACAAATCCCATTGGCACTTTTTTAATAAAAAATTCATTTATCAAAAGCTTTTTTTTACAAAAATTACGATTTTATAATCCCTAAATAAAAGTTTTGTAATAAGAACGTACAAATGAGATTTGCAGAGATTCTTTTAAGGAATAAAATAAGTTGCAACTTTTACCTAAAATTAGAGAAAACCCATTGAACTCTAAAAACTATTGTTAAATAAACAATGAAAATTGAAAAATATTTATTTAATAAAGTTCACCTTGAGGTCTTTTCAAAAACGTTATAATTAATATTAAAATATTTCGCTCGATTTTATAAATCATTTTTAACAACTTTTATTTTTTAGCTTCAAATAACTTTAGTGCACGTTAATGAAAATAATTATGACAAAAAACAAATTTTTAAATGAATTCATTAAAATTAATTAAATTTATTTGCAATGTATAATTTTAGTTCATTTTTTTTAAACTTGAAAATTTTTTAAACGACAATTTTTTTTAAACTCTGCAAAATAAAAAAAATTGTCCCATAATCTTCCAGAAAATAACTTAAAATTTTCCTAGCAATCTAGAGAATATTGCTTGATTCTCTCAACACCTTTCCAAATTCATAAAAAGCTTCTTTTCTCCAAAATTGTAAAAAATTTACATTTTTCTCAAAATTTTTATAAGTTTCAAATTAACCATGTTTTGGAATCTTTTTAGATATCTAAACGTTCTAAATGTTTTTCCTTTTTAAAAGTTCCCAAAAGATTCTTTATCGAAAATTGTTTGGAAATACGTTGAAATCTTTTACAACATTATCCTAAAGTTAATTTTTCAAAATAAAAAATGTTTAAACATTTTTCTGGGAATCTAAAAAAAATTGGTTTATTCTCTGAAAACCTTTCGTAATTTTTTATCAACAATGTGACTTAAAATAAATCACTACATTTAAAAAATTAATTTTAAGAAAAAATTGAAAAAACATTGTGAAATTTGTATAATTTCTTAATATTTAAAATTAATTTAATTTATTTATTTAATTTAATTTATATGTATTAATTTAATCTTAATATTTAAAAATTAATCATTTTCAGTCGAAAGTTCATGTATTTTGTTTTGAAAATTCGTCTTTTGGTAGAAACATAAACTATAAAGTACAAAATTTATCATTTTCGTCCAAAATTTCACTTATGGGGTTAAAATTCATTTCTCCGGTTAAACATGTAAGTACTTTGTAGCAAATTTTTTTGCTCAAAATTAATTTTTTAAACTCGAAATTTTCCCATTTCGTATTTGGTGGAAAATTAATTTTCTTTAGTTGAAAATTGAACTATTTGGTTGAAAATTTATGTATTTTGTAGAAAATTCACCCTTTGTGTAAAAATCAGTTTTTTCTGGTTTTGTTTACAATTAATGCTGTTATAATTAAGAATTAATATTTTGAGTTAAAAATTCATGTATCTTGTTGAAAATTCGTCTTTTTTGTTGGAAAATTGAACTATTTAGTTTAAAATTAATTTTTTTGATTGAAGATTCGTTATTATATTCGAAAATTAATTTTTGTTAAAACTTCAATTATTCTGTAGCAAATTATTTTTTTTATAAATTTTTTTAACTCAAAATTTTAAAATTCCATATTTTGTTAAAATGTCATATTCTTCAGTTAAAAATTCATGCATTTTGTTGAAATTTTTTTGGGGTAGAATATGAATCTTCTAGATGAAAATCCATTTTTTTGGTTGACAGTTTTATTTCGCTGCGTTCAGAAAAAAGTTTCTTTGCATCAAACAACAAATTTTCGCAGCGTAGTTGAAAATTGAACTTTTCTGGTAGAAAATTAATCATCTTGGTTGAAAATTTATTTTTTATTGTAAGAAATACTATAAATATAACTTTTCCATTTTGGGCTTAAAATTGATCTTCTTTATTTGAAAATTCATTTTTTTTTTTGTTAAAAATTCCTCATTTTAGTTATTATTATTATTTTTATTAAATTATTACAAAACATTATTATACATTATTAAAAACATTAATATTAAACTGGTTTGTGGAAAATTCCTTCTTCATGGTTAAAAATTAGATTTCAAAACAGTAAATATAACAATTCTATTTCGGGTTAAATTTTTTTTTTTAGTTGAAAATTAATTCTGTTGCTTAGAGATTCTTCATTTTAGTTGAAAATTCATTTCTTTTGATGAAAATTGAAATATTTTTGGTTGAAAATTTATCTTTCTTGGATAAAAATGTTCGAAAATTCTTCTTTTTCGGTAAAAAATTAATATTCTGGTAGAAAATTGATCTTTTTGTTTAAAAATCCGCTTTTTTGTTGTAAATTAGGCTTTGTTACCTGTAAACTTAGCTACCTTTTTTTTATTAATCTTTTTAGTTGAACATTCATCTATTTATTTGGAAATTCATGTATTTTATTTTAAAATTGTCTTTTATTTTAGATAATGAATATACTTTGTCAAAAATTTATATTTTTTGGTTGTTCACTAAACTATTTCGTTGAAAGTAGAATTTTTTTGATAAATAATAATTTTCTACCGAAAAAATTTGTTTGCACAAAATACACGAGTTTTCAACTGAATTGTTGAACTTCCGATGAAAAATATGAATTACAATAAAAACGGAATTAATTTTCAGCGAAAAAAACAAACAAATTTTCAACAAAAAATAGTTAAATTTTACTTTGAGAAGTTGAATTTTATAGTCAAGTGTTGCATCTTCAACCAAGACATGAATCTTTTTAAGCTAGAAAATTTACGTTTTTGGTTAAAAAATCTTTTTTTTATTGAACTGCAAATTCTTCCACTGAAAATTGAACTATTCAATTTTTTATTGCAAATTTATCTTTTCTAATTCAAAATTCAACTTTTTAGTTCAAAATTAATGTACTTTCTTAAAAATTTGTCTTCTCGGTAGAAAATTGATCTTTTCGTTTGCAAATTATTGCAAATTATTGTTATTGAAAATTCAACTACTTCGTTGAAAGTTGAATGACTCTCATAAGAGTTAATTTTTTTTCGAATATTTATAATTTTAGTAGAAAATTCAATTTTTTGAAGTAAAATTTAACCATTTTTTTCAACTCTTTTTTTTTGGTGGAGCATTAATCTTTTTAATTTAGAATTTTAGGATTTTATTTTTGATTGTAAATTTATCTTTGTTTGTTAAAAATTTAATTATTTCGTTGAAAATTGGCGTATTTTGTTAAAAATTCTTAATTTTTTCAGGTATTTGTTTTTCGTTATAGGTTGAAATTTGATCTTTTTGTTTCAAAATTAATTTTTGTATTGAAAATTTGACTATTCCATTTTTGATTTGAAATGCTTTTTTTTTAATTCAATTATTTGGTTGAAAATTCGTGTATTTTGTTAACAATTTGGGGTTTTCAGACACTTTTTTTGTAGCTAGAAGTTTTATCTTTTTGTTTGAAAATTAATTTTTGTATTACAAATTTGAATTTGTGTATTTTGTTGAAAATTGTTTTTTTGTACATTTTTTTTGTAGAAAAAAAACTTAATGTTTTTGATTAAAAATCAATTTTTGTATTGAAAATATGACTATTCCATTTTTGGTATAAAATTTATCTTTTTTTTTGAAAATTCAATTATTTGGTTGAAAAATTGTGTATTTTGTTAAAAACGGTTTTTTTCTACATTTTTTTGTAGCTAGAAAATTTCTCTTTTTGTTTACAGATTATTTTTTTGTTATTGAAAATTCAACAACTCGTTGAAAGTTGAATGACTCTCATAAGAGTTAATTTTTTGGTTGAAGATCCATAATATATATAAGAAAATTCAATTTCTTGAAGTAAAATTTAACCATTTTTTTGAAAATTCGATTTTTTGTGTGGAACAATAATCTTTTTAATTCAAAATTGTAGTACTTCATTTTTGATTTTAAATTATTTTTGCAGGCATTTGTTTTTTGTAGGTAGAAATTTTAGCTTTTGGTTTGAAAATTAATTTTTGTATTGAAAATTTGACGATTCCAGTTTTTATTTAAATTGTAACTTTTTTGGTTAAAACTGCAGTTATTCGGTTGGAAATTTGTGTATTTTCTTCAAATTTTTTTTTCAGACATTTGTTTTTTGTAAGTAGAAATTTGATCATTTTAATTGAAAATTAATTTTTGTATTAAAAATTTGACTTCCATTTTTTTATTTTAAATTTATCGTTGTTTTTGTTGAAAATTCAATTCTTTGATTGGAAATTGGTGTATTCTGTTAAAAATTGTTTTTTTCAGGCATTTGTTTTTTACTATAGGTGGAAATTTTATTTTTTTGTTTCAAAATTAATTTTTGTATTGATAATTTGACTATTCCATTTTTAATTTTGAAATGTTTTTTTTTGTGTTGAAAATTCAATTATTTGATTGAAAATTTGTGTATTTTTTAAAAAACTGGTTTTTCAGACATTTGTTTGTAACTAGAAACTTTATCTTTTTCGTTGAAAATTAATTTTTGTATTTAAAATTTGACTACCATCTTTCTATTTTAAATTTATCTTTATTTTTGTTGAAAATTCAGTTTTTTGGTTTAAAATTGGTGTCTTTGGTTAAAAAAAAAAATTTTCTACATTTTTTCTCGAGCTAGAAACTTTATCTTTTTGATTTCAAATCAATTTTTGTATTGAAAATTGGACTATTTAAGTTTTGATATAAAATTTATCTTTTTTTGAAAATTCAATTATTTTATTGAAAATTTGTGTATTTTTTTAAAATTGTTTTTTCAGATATTTTTTTTGTAGCTAGAAATTTTATCTTTTTGGTTGAAAATTCATTTTTGTATTAAAAATTTGAATTCCATTTTTTAATTTTAAATTTGAATTCCATTTTTTAATTTTAAATTTATTCTTGTTTTTGTTGAAAATTCAATTCTTTGGTTAAAAATTGGTGTATTTTTTTAAAAATTGTTTTTTTCTACATTTTTTGTAGCGAGAAAACTTATCTGTTTGTTTCCATATTATTTGCTTGTTATTGAAAATTCAATAACTTCGTTGAAAATTGAATGACTCTCATAAGAGTTAATTTTTTTGGTTGAAGATGCATAATATTTAATAGAAAATTCAATTTCTTGAAGTAAAATTTAACGATTTTTTTGAAATTTCGTTTTTTTTTTGGTGGAACATTAATCTAAGTAATATAAAATTTCAGGATTTCATTTTTTATTTCAAATGTATCTTTTTTTGGTCAAAAATGCAATTATTTGGTTGAAAATTGATGTATTTCGTTAAAAATTGTTGTTTTTTTCAGGCATTTGTTTTTTGTTATAGGTGAAAATTTGATCTTTTTGTTTGAAAATTAATTTTGTTATTGAAAATTTAACTATTACATTTTTTATTTAAATTTGATCTTTTTTTGTTAAAAATTCAATTATTTGTTTGAAAATTTGTTTATTTTCTCAAAAATGTTTTTTTTCAGGCATTGGTTTTTGGTAGGTAGAATTTTTATCTTTTTGTTTGAAAATTAATTTTTGTATGGAAAAGTTGACTATTCCATTTTTTATTTAAATTGTATCTTTTTTTGTTAAAAATTCAATTATTTGATTGAAAATTTGTATATTTTTTTAAAAACTGTTTTTTTCAGACATTTGTTTGTAGCTAGAAATTTTATCATTTTGGTTGAAACTTAATTTTTTATTAAAAATTTGACTTCCATTTTTTAATTTAAATTTATCTTTATTTTTCTTGAAAATTCAATTATTTGGTTTAAAATTGGTGTATTTTGTTAAAAATTGTTTTTTTTTCTAAATTTTTTTTATAGCTAGAAACTTTATCTTTCTGATTCAAAATAAATTTTTGTATTGAAAATTTGACTATTCCATTTTTGATCTAAAATTTATCTTTTTTCTTTTTGAAAATTCAATTATGTGGTTGAAAATTTGTGTATTTTCTTAAAAATGGTTGTTTTTTCAGGCATTTGCTTTTCGTAGGTAGAATTATTGAATTATTATTATTACTTTTTGTTTGAAAACTAATTTTTGTATTGAGAATTTGACTATTCAAGTTTTGATTTAAATTTTATCTTTTTTTTTTTGTTAAAAATTAAATTATTTGGTTGAAAATTTGTGTATTTTCCTAAAAATTATTTTTTCAGGTATTTGTTTTTTGTTGGCAGAAATTTTATCTTTTTGTTAGAAAATTAATTTTTGTATTGAAAATTTGACTTCCATTTTTGATTTAAATTGTATCTCTTTTTGTTAAAAATTCATTTATTTGTTTGAAAATTTGTGTATTTTTTTAAAAATTGTTTTTTTTCAGACATTTTTTTTGAAGCTAGAAATTTTATCTTCTTGGTTGAAAATTAATTTTTGTTGTAACAATTTGACTTCCATTTTTGAATTTAAATTTATCTTTGTTGTTGTTGAAAATTGAATTATTTCGTTTAAAAATGGTGTATTTTGTTAAAAATTGTTAATTTTTTCTACATTTTTTTTTGTAGCTAGAAACTGTACCTTTTTCATTCAAAATCAATTTTTGTATTGAAAATTTGACTATTTCATTTTTGATCTAAAATTTATCTTTTTTTTTAAAATTCAATTATTTGATTGAAAATTTGTGTACTTTCTTAAAAATTGTTGTTTTTTCAGGCATTTGCTTTTTGTAGGTAGAAATTTTACCTTTTTGTTTGAAAATTAATTTTTGTAATGAAAATTTGATTATTCAATTTTTGATTTAAATTTTATCTTTTTTTTTGTTAAAAATTAAATTATTTGGTTGAAAATTTGTGTATTTTCTTAAAAATTGTTTTTTTTCAGAAATTTTTTTTGTGGTAGGTAGAATTTTTATCTTTTTGTTTGAAAATTAATTTTTGTATGGAAAATGTGACTATTCCATTTTTGATTTAAATTGTATCTTTTTTGTTAAAAATTAAATTATTTGAGTAAAAATTTGCGTATTTTTGTAAAAATTGTTTTTTTTCAGACTTTTTTTGGATCTTGAGATGGTATCTTTTGGGTTGAAAATTAATTTTTGTATTAAAAATTTGACTTCCATTATTTTATTTTAAATATATTTTGTTTTTTGTTGAAAATTCAATCATTTTGTTTAAAACTGGTGTATTTTGTTAAAAATGTTTTTTTTTTCTAAATTTTTTTATAGCCAGAAACTTTATCTTTTTGTTTGAAAATTAAATTTTGTATTGAAAATTGAACTATTCCATTTTTGATATAAAATTGATATTTTTTTTTTTGAAAATTCAATTATTTGGTTGAAAATTAATTTTTTAACGGAACATTTAGTCAATTATTTCACCATCTTCGTGACCATGAAGCTACTGAGACATTAATTTAGATGACTGATAACGAGATAGCGACTACAAGCCATCCATATTCCATCTTGACAAATTTGTCTAGGGTAGGTGGGGGGGGGGGTAATTAAAAATTCGTTACGTGGTACATGGATATCCTCCTACTATATAAAAGTAAGCTTCCCGTAGAAAATTCATTCTTTACGTAATTCACGTATTTCTCCGTAAATTAGTAATCAGTACCGAATCCACTAAAATTGAAAATGAAGATCGCCACTGGTACTCTATTCCTCGGCTTATCCATTTTTCTTCATTCTTTCGGTAAATATAAATAATAATTAATAATAATGTGATATCGATAATTTTAGGCACATTTTTAATAGAAATTTATTTCCGAAAAAAATTAATATAAAGAGGCGATTTCTGAGCAATATTTCCATCTCCATTGAATTAATTGTAACATATGGAAATAACGCGTGTTACTTAAAACGTGTTCAGAATAATAGTTTTTTTTATAAAAAATACTCGAAAAACGTTTACTAATTGATAAGTAACTAAAAGGGCGAAAGAATTAGTCGATATTTTTATTTTCTTATTATTTATTTTTTTTTATTTAATTAAGTTTGTTCCAGGGCGAATTTTTTTTAATGTGGCCCACCTGAGGTGAATTACTTCGGATTGAAATAGTTAAATTTTCAATGAAAAAAATTAATTTTCAAACAAAAAAAATACAAAGAATTTTCAACAAGAGTTGACTTTTCAACAAAAGAGCTGAATTTTCATTTAAAATTATAAACCTTCAACTGGAATAGTTAGATTTTTAGTTAAAAATTTAATTTTCTAGTTATCTTCAATTTACAATAAAACAAATTGACTTTTAACGAAATAGTTTAATTTAATTTTCCAATAAAAATTAAACAGTTAAATTTAAAGCAAAAAATAAATTTTCCAGAAAAACATAGAATTTTCAAGAAGAGTTAACTTTTTAACAAAAGAGGTGAATTTCCATGAACAGTTATGAATCTTCAACCGGAATATTCAGATTTTTAATTAAAAAATAATTTTTGAAAAAATGATGAATTCATTTTGCAAACAAAATAGTTCAATTTTCAAACAAATAGATAAATTTTCAACTAAAATGAAAAATATTCAACCCAAAAAAATTAATTTATCAAAATTATTAAATTTTTTTATAATATTGATCATTTTAAACCAAAAGAGATGAATTTATAACCAAAAAGAATTAAGTTTGAACAAAATTCTTCAATTTTCTATAAAAATAAATGGCCTTTTAACCGAATATTTGAATTTTCAACTAACAAGGAAGGTACTCCAGGTGCCCTCGCTGATTTTATTCTCCCTGATATATGTGTTTGGCCAAAAAAATTAAAACAAAAAATTATGGGGGTAACTACCCCTAAACACTTTTATTTTGTGTCTATGATAATATATACTTTCCATTCAAAAAAGACAATTGGGAAAATAGTTTTATAACGAGGGAAGTAAAATAAAAGCCATCCAATACGAATAAAAAAAACTAAGCGGGGGTAAACCACCCCTGCATATTTTTAAATGTAATGAAAGTTTCTAAATTCACAGGGAAAATTTTTTTAACAAATATTTTGTACTTGACAAAAAAATAAAATTGTTTTTCTACAAAAAAGATATTTTTTAATTAACGGGGGTAGCTACCCCTAAACACTTTATTTTGTGTCTGTGATAACGTATACTTTCCACATACAAAGAAAATTGGGAACAAGATTCGAAACAAATATCCCAACTGTATTTTTGCATGGAAATCATATATTATCATAGACACAAAATAAGAAATGTTTCAGGGGGAGCCACCCCCATTATTTTTTTTACAATTTTGTTGTTGAATTACGTCAACTTTATTTTTGTCTCAAGTGCAAAATATTTTTTAAAATATTTTTTCCCTATGAATTTAGCAATTTTCAGCATATTTAAAAATATGTAGGGGTGGTTTAGCCCCGCGTAATTTTTTTATTCATTTTGGATGCACTTTATTTTACTTCCTTCGTTATAAAACTAGCTTGCCAATTGTCTTTTTTATTGAAAAGTATATATTATCATAGACACAAAATAAAAAGCGTTTAGGGGTAGTTACCCCCATAATTAAAAAATTTTTTTTTGTCGAAACACATCAACTTTATTTTTGTCTCAAGTGCAAAATATATTTGTTTCTAAATTTTTACTGTGAATTTAAACATTTTTAGCACAAATTTAAATATATGTAGGGGTGGTTTACCCCCTTCATTTTTTTGGTTGAGAAAATTATATCAGGGAGAATCAAATCGGCGAGGGACACCTGGAGTACCTTTCTTGCAAGAATATTAATTTTCCACCAAAAAGTTAAATTTTTCGGCTAAAAAAATAATTTTCATAAAAAAATAAAAACTTTGCAGCAACATAGTTCAATTTTAAAACAAAGAAATGAATATTTAACTAAAATGAAACTTTTTCATCCTACAAAAATTGATTTAAAAAAGTGTAAAATTTTCTGTAAATTAGATTAATTTTTAACCAAAAACAATGATTTTAAACGAATTTGTTCAATTTTCAACACAATAAATGAACTTTTTAACCAAAAAAATAACTAAATAAACCAACAAGTAAATAGTTAAGTTTTTAACGAAAAAATTAATTTCCCTAAAAAAAAACAACAAAAAAAAACAAAGAATTTTTAACAAAGTCGAATTTTCAACGAAAGGCTTGAAATTTCATTTGAAATTATTTCAGTTAAAAAATTAATTTTCTACTAACTGAAAAATCTTCAACCGAAAGAAATGACTAACAAAATTGTTGATTTTTCTGTACCACAGATAATTTTAAATCAAAAGAGATCAATTTTCATCCCAAAACAATTAACTTTGAAGAAAATTCTTCAATTTACAATAAATTAACTTTTAAACAAATAGTTCAATTCTTAACTAAAAAAATATCAATTTTTCGACAAAAATTAAATAGTTAAATTTTAACGAAAAAAATAAAATTTAAAATTATGAATCCAGAACTGGATAATCAGATTTTCAATTGAAAAAATAAATTTTGAATATAAGAAGAATTAATTTTGCAACAAAATAGTTCCATTTGTAAACAAAGAGATGAATTTTCAACTAAAATAAAAAATCTTCAATCAAAAAAATAACATTAACAAAATAACATTAACAAAATAACATTAACAAAATTGATTAGTTGAAATATCAATCATTATATGATTGATATTTCAACTAAAACAGGTTTTAAATAAAAAAAACATTTAAGTCAACTGAAAAAACGGATTTTCAAGAGAATAATTAAATTTTTAATAATCAATTATTTTAACTAAAAGTATAATAGTTAAATTTTCAACGAAACAAATTAATTTTGTATCAAAATAGTTGATTTAAAAAAAATAGATGAATTGTCAACCACGAAGGACACATTTTTAACAAAAAATTACTTTAAAACACAATTGTTGATTAAATTGTTGATTGAATTGTAGATTAGCTGTTTTACGGAATGCAGAAAATTTCAACCAAACAGACGAATTTTCAAAAAAATAAATGAATTTTCAACTAAAAAAGATTAGTTTTTGACCGTACGAAAAATAATTTTCAACCAACGAAATTCATTTTCAACAAAATACATGAATTTTCAAATAAAAAAAAAAAGATTTTTAACCCAAAATAGAATAGTTATATTTGTAGTTAAATAATGCATTTTTAACAAGATATTAAAATTTGCAAACAAAAATATAAATTTACAACGAAAATAAGGAAGCTTTAAGCAAAAAGTTTTCAATAAAATACGAAATTTTTCAGTTTAAAACTAAAGTTTCAACACTAAAACACAGAATTATCCATGGAATACTTAATTTTATCTACAGATGGGAATTTTAGACCAAATAGTTGAGTTTTTTATTAAAAACTTCAATTTTTAGACATAAATATTAATTATCGACCAAAAAGACGAATTTTCCACAAAATACATAAATTTTCAACTAAAAAACATTAATTTTTAACCAAAGAAATTATTTTTAAACAAAAATAGTTAATTTTATACCAAAAATACGATTTTTTGAAAATAAAGATTAATGACCATGAAAAATAAATGTTTAAAGAAAATATTTCAATTTTAAACGAACGAAATGAATTATTAAATACAAGGAGCAATCTTTATCCAAAAGAATTAATTTTGTAATAAATAGAAAAATTTTCAGCCAAATGCATGACTTTTTAACCAAAGAAGATAATTTTGCAACCAAGCATAGAATAGTTCAATTTTCAGTAAAAGAATTAATTTTTAAGAAACAAAACGTATTGGCAACCAAAAAGTTAAATTTTCAATCACCGAAATGATTTTGGTAGCAAAAAGAGAGTTGAATGTTAAATTCTTTTGTTAAAAAGCTCTTTATTTATTTGAAAGATTCGTCATTCTAGTTGAAAATTTAACCCTTTGCTTGAACGCGTCGTGTCTTCAACTTAATAGGTTATATCTTTGGCGCACTTATTTCAAATAATTTAATTTGTAAGTCAAACTTTTAAAATAAATGATAAACTGAAGGGACGTAACAATACTCTGAAATATCGTAAATTAATATTCATTATCAAAAGGTGTTTCTTTTTTCAGACGTATTATGAATAATTTATTTTTAAGGAGTAAATTCAAATAATTATTTCAAATT